>OX104117.1:3707895-3914427 GCA_944474755.1 Limnoperna fortunei | reverse complement strand
TTAACACCTGTGAACTGTCTAGAAAATCGCATGATATAGAACGAGGTACAAGTTTTGAAATGTATCACCATAAGCTGGAGTTGCTGGATTGTTGCAATCGATGAACTGGAACTTAAAAATTTGAAAATTAAAGTTATCACGTTTGTCGAGTTTGTATATTTCTCGGGTTCATTTCTAGAAGTAGGTCTAGGTAAGATGTCAACCTAAGTGTATTGGAAGTGTCTTTAATTTCTAGCTTAGATTAAATTTAAAACAATGTTAAGGGACAAGACATCATCAATATAGCGGAATGTGAAAGTTATCGGCTATTGTAGTTTCTTTCTTCTTCAGCAGACCTTCTAGGAACTTAGTCTCATAGGAGTTCAAAACAGGTCGTCGAAGACAAGAGAACAATAAGTATTCATTTGAATTCCAATAGTCTGTTTAAAAAAGGCATGATCCAAACATGACAAATATGTCACTTAAAAATACATTTGACTTATTTCATTTCAGTGTATTTTAACTGATTTGGAGGTACTGATTCTGTTCTAATTATGATATGTCATTACTAATTATTATATATATTGGCAGCAATTCAGTAAATGGGAATATTAAAAAAAATGTCTTGTCAAGTCTTTGAATATAATTGTTAGAGGGTAGAAAAGCAATGGTAGTCAATTGTATGGTGTTATGAGTCACTTTTATATTCATATTATTACAAAACGCCATTAAATATAGTGCACTTAGCAGCAATGTATCCACTGAAGTCATCGAAAGGTTATACAAACAAAAACAAAATATCAATAAGCTTATTTACATACAAAAAGAAGAAACGTCAAACAAATAAGTAATAGAGTTGAATTGATGTAATTATTGTACACTGTTTATTAAGGAAATTTAATTTTATTGAGAAATTAATGATGAATTTAAAACATTTGTTGAAATGGTCCTCCTGTGTGCAACTTTGTCAACGAAAATGATGTTAAAAGAATTTGCTACATACATGACAGAAATACATGAATGAAGTATTAGGCTGACCAGAAAAGAGAAGATAATATCTGACAATTTTTTTAAACAGCAAATCACATTAAATAACGAATGAATGATATTTTAAAAGCAACATAACAATCGTGTATGTAAAATTTATATGCTTTTGTCGATGTTACAGACACCTGCAATGGAAATAATTGACCACCACGCCAGCTTTGTATGCTTTTTACTAACATAAGGATTAGACTTACATTTTGTGATGCATAACACAAGGCCCGCTTTGTACTGACATCAGACTGACTTGTGGCGTTGTATAACAAAATGTGCTAGCATCACACTTAGACTGACCTTGCATTTCTCTAGAGACCAATAACTCTAAACAACTTGAATTTTTAATTTAAAATGAACAACATTGAAATTAAAAATTACTTAGTATTTTTCTTTTATATTTGTAGATCAAGACAAATTGTCTATATTCAATTTGGCATGTTATTAATTCCCGCTTTAAAAAGAATATTTTGTCAACGTTACATACTGAAAAAACTTGCAGATCATAACAATTATCGTGCGGTTGGGGAAACATCCGACGATCAAATAGAAAATAATCCTATTTCACAAATAACACTTTTATTGTCAAACTATTCAGTAATCAATATCCTACAAAAACCGTGACTCTGACGTCTCTCTCCCCTCCAAGAACAACAACTTCCGGACCAAAACCGGAAAACCCTTACTTTCCGGAATGATAAACTGTTTCACACCCGACACCGACAACTACTATTCAGATATACAACATCCCCCCGCCAAAGAAAAGAAATTTTCAAATTTCTTAAGTAGTTGTCGATTTCGGTGAGAGAACTATTTATAAAAAGAAAAATAATGAGTGGTCACATTTTAAATTATAGGCACAGGTGCTTCAAAATTATCGCCTCAAACATATGCATATATAGGAAAATAGCGGTACATTAGTATTGCAACACCTTGATATATGAATGTATTGACTTAACCATTGAAAGGCTAGCAGAGACCTCCTACTCTTAAAGAAATATTCCTACAACAGAGTAATAATAAATATAACTAACGCACACGGTTTCGGATATCCCACTCACTCACACAAACAAGCAGTATCATTACAATATTGTAAACAAATAAAAGGTTTTGAATCCAGCACATTCAACTAGTCACAATCATTTTGACAGGCCCTTCAAACCGCTCCTGTTCACAAAAATTACTTGCACGTATAGCGTACACTATAAGCACCTATAGTTGAGATTAAACCATAGCCTACAATTTTAAGACAGTGTGATCATCATAATACTCAAAAATACAAGAAAAACAAATTAAAAGTTATTTCAAATCCGTTCACTGCAAAATGTTACTATTAGTCCATCTGACCCATGGATCCGTAAACATAATCCCTGGCGATGCAACCATCACCAAAAACATATTTAACTGTCCCTGTTGCCTTAAGTCCGCCTCCAGTCCCGTACTTATTGGCGATGCAATCATCACCACGAAATCCAAAACAAATCAAATCACTGAATACAGTCATATAATGTATAATGTATACGGCGATGCCACCATCACCAACACAGAGAAACTTTCGAACTTAAAAATTAAACGCAATCTCCGTGTAAAAGTCTATGAACATGAACGCACAATACAAATTGTGGCGATGCTATCATCACCATTCGTAATTTTACGAATATAACACATCTAATCAATTAAAGGGGGTGGCCGGGCGAGCAGAAGATCCTGAGCTTTGAGTGGTAAATCCTTTAACGAACACCAAATAGCATTTTGGGAAGGTTCGCCCACTCGCTGTACTAAATAAACAAATGAATTATCTTGTCTTTTCTTAGCGAGAATTCGTTTTATTTTCAATTGATCATCTTTTCCAGATTCTGCCTGAGTGATCGAATCTGGCTCCACATGATTATCATCCCTAAATCGTATTGGTTTTTTAACAGTCCGACAAGACCGTCGTCTGTGCGTGACATTTGTCTCATTATTTTCGATTTTTGCTGCATTATCACTAACAGCGGAAGTTATTTCCGAGTCTGTAAGTTCGGAAGCACTTGAGGATTCTGATTTATTGGCATTTTCAAAGAAGTGTTGAGGATTGGGTTGTCGAATGTGTGCCACTTTAAGCCTGTTTATATGTACCGGTTGAGACAAAGTTTTCTTTCCTGTCGGGTCTCTTAATTTAATTAAATGGTCACTTACTTTTTCGTGCACAACATATGGCCCAGAAAAGATAGGCTTAAGTTTACGACCTTGTCCCGTTGGAATATCGTCCATATACACATAATCGCCAACTTTGATCTCGATTTCATTAATTTTCTGATTTTTGTTTGCTAACATTTTAGATTTTGATATCTCCAAATTGTCCTTTACTGTGTCGCGTATGTTTTTAAGCGTCCCGTTAATTCAGTCACATAGGCATGAATTGAAGATGGCAATCCTTTAAATGTCATGTTTGGTAGCAAATTTGTTAGTGGGAAGTTAGGTCGCCTACCGTAAATTACTTCATAAGGTGAATAATTCGAACTACTGTTGACACACGAATTCATTGAAAATACTATTGCAGGAAGTAAGTCTTCCCATTGTTTACCCTTCTGTACGAAAGGGGTAAGCCGCTCGGCAAGTGTTCTATGTGTCCTTTCCACCGCACCTATACAATGGTGAATAAAACTTGGTGCAAAATCCTGATTAACCCCAAGCATTTTACAAACGTACTTAGTGCATTTTCCGATGAATTCTTTTCCCTGATCGGAAATAATTGTTTGACATACGCCATATTGACAAAGCATTCGAAACTGTCAATACATCTTTATTCCGAATCGGAACTGTAAATAGAAGTTTTGAAAACATATCCACAGCTGTAAATATATACATGTTACCGCTAGGTGATATCGGAAGTGGTCCGTATAAATCAATTTCCCAGGCTTCAAATGGTTCGCAAGGTGTGGGAAACGCTGTGATCTTCGCTCTAGTTTTAATATTTGAAAATTTTCGGACTTGACATTCATGGCAAGATAAAACATAATCCGAGATCACTTTTCCCATCCTAGGAAAATAGAAAAATTCTTTTAGTCTGTCTAAAGTGTTCTGAACCCCACAATGTCCACCCATAGGTGAATCATGAGCAATGCGCAAAATAGTATCTATAAGTGAACCAGGTACTACCAGTTGATATTTGTTAAGACCAGCCGTTCTCTGTTTGTTTGGTTGAACGGAACGGTATAAAATATTTTCAACCAATACATAATCAGATATTTCAATCATTAGGCGTCTAGCTTTCTTATTAGAATCAGGTAACTTATCATCCTTCAAATAAGCAATAAAATGTTTCAGCTCATTATCCTCTGCTTGCAATGCAGATATATTCGTACCCTTAAGACCCAGTTTACAAAAGATAGTACTATTGGCCATATTTTGCATTGGGTCCATACCTACTTGTAACTGTTGTCTTTCCTTCTGTTTCGTAAATTGTTTGTTCCTATCGGTAGTTATCTCCGGTGTTTCGTCAGTGTCAGCGTCATATGCGTGATCGACTTGTACCGCTTGTGCTACTGGCTCCGAAATAGGAATCTGTACTATCTGTTTGCTATTTTGCTCTTCAACATTTTGTTCTGATGAAATATAATCCTTTAAATCCGCTCCGTCTGGAAGAGTTATTTTGCCTAACGACTCCGTAACAAACGGAAAATACGGGTCGTCTTCAGCTGGACTCTCTGATAATTGCGCGGCCACTTCTGGGCACCGAGAAAGGGCATCTGGAAGCTGCATTTCTGGCGCTGCTTTATATTCAATGTCAAAATTAAATTGTTGGAGCAGGGAAAGCCATCGCTCATAGATGGCGCCCTTGAACTGTTTTTGAAATAAAGGTTGTAATGCCTTGTGATCACACTCAACTGTGAATTTCGTACCACGCAAGTAATCATTACATTCAAGTATACTGACGACCATGCCTAATAGCTCGAGTTTAGTGGGTCCGTACGACTGTTGCCAGGAATTTAAACTCTTTGACCCATACCGAATTATTCTTGGTTTACTTTCCGGGTCTCTCGGATCAACCTGGTATAACATATAACCTATACATAATGAAGATGTGTCAACGGCAAGTCGAAAAGGCCATTCATATTTCGGAAATTGGAGAATCGGCGCAGACGATAAGCGTTGTTTTAATGTAGTAAACGCACTTTGCTGGTCGTCTAGCCAACAGAATCTAGCATTCTTTCTCAAAAGTCGCGTAAGCGGATTAATGATAGAACTAAAATTCGGAATAAACTTCCGGAACCAGTTAAACATACCTATAATTCTTCTTAGCTCCTTTACGGTACGTGGCGGTGGAACATTAAGCACGGCATCAACTCTGTCAGACGGTGGACTAATTCCATCCTTAGAAATCTGATGTCCCAAGAAAACACATGAATCTGCCGCAAATTTACATTTTCGTGGTCCAAGTTTTAACCCGGCCTCTCTGAAACGGCGAAATACTTCATTCAAGTCCGCAATGTGTTGATCAAAAGTTGATGAATAAACCAGCACATCATCCAGATAACATAAGCACGTATTAAACTGAAGACCGTGTAAAACTTTATCCATCAGAAGTTGAAATGTATTTGGACTTGTTTTTAATCCCATGGGCAATCTAAGAAACTGGTAGGTACCAAAGCACGTATTAAATGCCGTATAACGAGATGATTCTTTATTTAAACCCATTTGGAAGAAACCGGAAGTGAGGTCTATCGATGTCAAATAATTCGGTGTAGAGTCTGAAAATGATTCGGTTAACTCTTGCAAATTCGGTATTGTGTATAAAATCCTTAGTCTGAGAATTTAAATGTCGGAAATCGCAAACAAAACGAAAATTTTGTGGGGAGCTTTTATCGGTGGAATTCATGCGTTTAGAAACTAGCACCACGGGGCTTGTTATCGGTAGATCGTCAGTTTCCTGAACGGGAGAAATAATTCCCTGCTGTAGCAGATTATCCAAATGATGCCGTAATACCTCCCGTTTCTGTGGTGGAAGGCGATACGGTTTCTGATGTTTCCCCACAAAATTGTCTTTTAAAGAAATGTTATGCTCCACTACAGTTGTGAATCCAAGTGCAGGATTGTCCTCTGTAACAAAAATGTCTTTGTTTTTGAAAATACACTCTGCAATTTTGTCACGCTCTGAATCATTTAATCTATCCGATATGTCAAATTCTTCTTGAATTTTTTGAATTTGTTCCCTCGGTACCGAGATACTGGTATCGGGACCTTTTTCATTAAGTGTCACGTGTTGTACTATAGGCCTATTTTCAGCCGGAAACGCTATACAAGTATGATTAGAAGTAATAATTTCAAATTCTGCAATCGTTTTTTCTCTATGAACAGTTATTGGATTTGAGGTAGTGTTTAATATACGAACTGGTACCTTTCTATTTAACTGTACCGTAACCAAAGTTTTACAAACCATCAAGCCTTTCCCTAGCAGGTGTTTAGCATTACTACAAATGCCGTTTAGTCCTCCCGAGACAAAATCCGGTAGTTTACCCCAAACTATAGTTTCGGTATTTGGCTGCAATATAAAACGCTTACCAGACACTACTTTAACTGACCTAAAATTATAAGTCCCGTCACTGTAATCTAACATAATTTTTTCTTTGTGTAAATATCCTTTTCCCAGAATGAGCGGACATGATGTATTCTGCAAAACGTAAACCTCAATCACACGTTTACCTTGTAAAACATCCATTGAAATTTTAGCAGTTCCAATTACGCCAATAGAGCTATTGTTTGCTAAACGAATTAAAGAAGACATTTGTTGAAATGATACCTTAGCACTTTCCGGAAGGGACCGAAATAATTCCTGAGACATTATGTTAATTGAACTGCCACCATCCGCCAGGGCAGCAATGCTTAAATCATCAAATTTTACGGGTAAATAGATAAAAGGACATTTATCGTCATCACTATCGTGGAAATCAGAAAAATTCTCGTCGGCACTTATTTCTGCTGACCCGGTTGACTGTGCCTGTCCCCCGGGGGAATTCAAGTTTCTCGATCGGCTCTTATGAAATGTCTTGCATGTAAGCGCAACATGTCCATGCTGGTTACAAAGTTGACACGAAGCATCACATATATTACCATCGCCATTCCAGTTACATTCTTTTTTGTAATGACCGTAGACCTTACATCGATAGCACTGAACATATTGATCTGATTGGGCAGACAAAGGATGTTGAAAGCGTGACATTTGTGGCGGGTATTGTGATGATCTAGTAAATTCTTGACTCGTAAAACGGGAAAATTGCTCCGTAAGAACACGAATTTGTTCTTTCAGTTCGTCTATTTCTGACTTTTGATAATTCGGTTGCGGTTTCGTTGTTCCTTTTGAAACTGCATTTAAAGAAATAGGATGTTCGCGGTACCCGTATGCTTCTGCCATTTTTGCCGCTGTTAGAGCTTGTTGTAAATCGGTTGGTTTGCCGGCCCTAACAAAAAATGCCATACGATCTGGAAGACCACTAACAAACTTTGCCAAAATTTCATGGTCTGGTTTTTGAAGTAAACTACCCTTTTCCATCAGACTACTATAAAAGTCTTCCAAATTTTGACCAGGTCTCAAACATAATTGGTTAAACATTTCACTCTCCATGAGTACGGCCGAACTTTGCCAATTAAAGTTAATATATTTCTCGCAAAACATAATTTCAACCAATTGCCACGATTCCCTTGTAGTGTCGCTAAGCGAGGAAAACCAAGTTAATGCAGGCCCCTTAAGCTGCAAGTGAAAAGCAGCCACACGACGCTTATCTGACAAGTCATTTAATAATGCATACGATTGAAATTCATCCATAAAACGCTTTGCGTTTTCTTGTGGATAGCCGTTAAACTCTCTATATTTCCCTATGTAATTCATGACGGTTCTACGTGTCGAAATTGTATGCAATACAGGATTTAAAGTTTTCAAACTAGGAAAATCTTCCGCTTTAGGGGTACTTGTCAAATTAATAGGAGCAGGTGTTTGTGGCGTTTGTACATCCGGTAGCGGAAAACTTGTGTTTTCAAAGAGAACTTGCGAATTCGGGAAATTTTCACTATTAAAACCAGAGTTTTCACGAATTTCGTTTTCCTCTAAAAATTGATCACCTAAAACTGAAAATGAATCCTCTTCAGTTTGAGTTTCGGTATCAGATAACGGGTAAAATTCAAGTTCACTTTCTATATCAGAAAAGTAGTTCATGGTAATTAAAAAGTGTCATGTTGATATTTAGAAAGTAAATGTTGGTAGTATTTATGGATAGTTTATCAAGAGGGCGAGGCAATCCCCACCGAAACAACAAAATATACGGAAACACTTTACGTGGAATGGCGAGGCAGTCCCCACCAGGCAACTCTCTAAAACATGGTCACACCTATTAAATATTAAAAAGGCGAGGCAATCCCCACCAGGCAACTCTCCAGAAAAAAAAGATACAATTACCTATGTTTACAATGGCGAGGCAATCCCCACCACACGAAACACTTTATTTTAAAACTTTATTTACAATCTGTAGCAATCAATTTGCAAAGTTGTAGGAACCAATATTTAGCCAGCACGGGACATGGGTGATTTCCGTCTTGGTATAAGGCACAAAAATTGTAAGAGTATCTACTGACAAGGACACCTTTCTTATCTCTACCACGCTTGCAGTTGACCAAATCCAATGAAAATCTAGGTGAACGTTTTTTAGTTATCCGGTTGGTGTCTCTAATAAAACGATTTACTTCTTCAATTTGGTCTTCTAATTTTCTATCAAACTTCTTAAATTGTTCTACTTCATACCAAGAAAATGGCTGTCGTTGATGTTCTGAATTCCAATATAAACTAGAGTATGGGGGGATTTCAAGGAAAACAACATCCACATTGTCAAACTGGCTAGTGTAGTTGTATATATTTCGCAAATTGTCAGTAACAGTTTTGACGGCTGAATTATTTGTAGTCGAAGTAAGATGAATAAAGCGATCTGCCCTGTCTTTGGTGGTTAAATTACAATTACCAATCCACACATACAGTACTATTCTGGGGTGTCTTTGTAGTTCCTTTTCTAAGTGATTTTTTAAAAAGTTGACCCTGTCTTCACACGTGGCCCCTGGTTTACACCACCAGATTATGTCCCTTTGAAAGCCAATATCCACGTGTTGTTCTAGGCGCAAGCCTTTACTGTCTGAGAGAATAATCGGTGTCTTACTTATAACTTCATGTTGATTAAAAGTTTTCTTTAGTTTGCCAATTTGTTTTTGAATTTTCGGTACACTCATGGAAAATGGTAGATAAAAGTTAATGCGTCACAGGAAATTACTCACGTGGTTCCATAAAACGAAAGAAGAAAGCTCCAAATTTAATACATTTCAGTTCTCCACCATATCGTGCGGTTGGGGAAACATCCGACGATCAAATAGAAAATAATCCTATTTCACAAATAACACTTTTATTGTCAAACTATTCAGTAATCAATATCCTACAAAAACCGTGACTCTGACGTCTCTCTCCCCTCCAAGAACAACAACTTCCGGACCAAAACCGGAAAACCCTTACTTTCCGGAATGATAAACTGTTCCACACCCGACACCGACAACTACTATTCAGATATACAACACAATTATAAAATTTTTTAATGCTAAAAAAAGTTATTTCGAATATCACAATAGCTTGACTACTTATTGTGATGTTTTTTAATCTAAGAACTAAATGTATTTTTATTTCATTCGTCACACTTTGGATTGCATAAGTGAATTCTACTGTATATCATCTCATTCCTTTCTTCCTTTTTTTTTGTTTATATTTAATGCCACTATCGGAATTCTATTAGTTAAATCATGGCGTCCAGTTTTTTTTAGAAAACCCCCGACTTGCAGAAGGAAAACTGGCAATCGCTGTCAACTAAGGTTAGAGTCACCTGCAGTGAGACTCGAACCCTCGATCTCAGTGTTGACAGACCACGTGATCAATAGTGGAAGAACCACTCGACCACCGAGGCCCCCTTTTATCTTTAAAAATTAACGTTAAATAAGATCAGGTTGCCAGGTTGGCATAAAAGAAATGTTGACCTGATAGACATTTTAAGGTCTGGGTATCTTTCCAAATCCCAGCATTAAAACTTTTGATTTTTATTGGAGGAAGCTGCAGCACCGGAGAACCCCCCCAACCTCTGGTAGGAAAATGAGCAATCCTTGTCGAATTGGAGTAGAGTGCACCCTGCCCGCAGTGAGACTTGAACCCTCAGTCAACCTCAGTGTTGACAGACCACGTGATTTCTCAATAGTAGATTTATTCCGCGACCGAAGCACCATTAATATTACCTGCCAATGTTATATAATCAATGCTTTTTGACTAAAATTTATTAAAACATCACATGACTTTAGAATGTATGAATAGAACTTAGAGATAAGCGATATTAAATATCCATTTACGTCTAAATAAGTTTACTATCTTATCATTACCCACGGTAGGGCATTATATTTGCAAATATAATTACCGATTGTCAATAAAAGTCCATTTACACGGCTCATCCCGCAAGTTAATGTAAATGAAGTTTTTTATCGTTTAATATTAACTGGTCGAATAACTCTTAATGTTCCGTTAAATATAAACCACAATAGTCCATGATCAAAGCCATCAAACGCAACCTCTGGACATTTTCTTTATGGATATTCGAGATTGACTTAAAATAACAAATAGTCAACAAATCTCGTGGGAAACTTTATCAAATATATATATAACGGAACGGAGTAAATAGAATGATTAAAAACTATAAATTTGTTTTGCAAAATTATAGCCAAGCTTACACAGAAATTTTCGAAATTGCTGCGCTGAACAAAAGTAACAGAAACATGAACTTCAGCCTTATGGAACCGAATTGTACGATTACCAATGGTATTATTCTAAAAATGCAGCCTTTGACGTGGGCTGGAACTATAACGTATGTAGTCGTAGCTATAATACTTCTTATGTTGATATTAAGTGGAAATATATTAATAATGATTGCTTTCGGAATGAACAAATCATTAAGAACATTGAGTAATTATTTTCTGGTTAGTCTGGCTGTAGCTGATTTTTTGACTGGTTTGATATCCTTGATGCCGTTTGCTGTATATGCTTCGCTTGCTTACTGGCCATTTGGAGAGATCGCATGCGATTTATGGGTATCATTGGACAATGGAATAACGATGTCGTCAACTTTACACATGTTAGTTATCTGTTTAGATAGGTACATGGCGGTAAAATGGCCACTGACTTACAGAGCACGTAGGACTAAACGAAAAGTGTTCATAGTCATTGCCGCTGTTTGGATAATATCATTTGTATTTTGGATGCCAATGCTTGGTCTGTTACGCTCTGATCGCGATAATATTGTTAACTTCACCAATGAATGCTACTTATCTTATCTGGATTCCAATTATTACGTCTTTATAGCAATTGGGAGTGCGGCGGTTTTCTGGTTACCATGTGTTGTTATGGTTGGTCTATATATTAAAGTTTACCAGGCAACGCTGAAACACAAATCATTCATCTTAAAACATGTACGTGGTCGCACCAAATACATCAACCAATCGTCAAATAATGATAAAATAAAAGTCTCAGTTATAGAAGCTGTTTCAGAAAGGGAGACAAGTTTTAACAACAAAATTGAAGCATCAGCAGCGAAGATATTTACAAATCCTTTTACCGGTAGACATTACAAGAAAAACAAGTTTTCTACTGCTGCTGAAACTGCCAAAGCAATCCTTGAATCCACAACTGATAATTATAAAGCTGCTAAAATGTTAACAGCCATTATCATCGCTTACATCATTACGTGGATACCATGGAAATCATTCATGATTATATACTACTTTTGTAAAGACTGTATACCCAGCACTGTTTATTACTTTGGTAAGTCATCAGCACATGACAGGAATTCGGTTTTGCTTTCTTGGTTGAAACTAATAAGTATATACATAACAAACTTTTATGCTCTCAAAATAAATAAACAATCAATCGCTTACTGTTGACATTAATTAAACACCTTTTGGTATAATATTTCTGATTACTAAATGTAAGTTTATTCAACTATTTTCTTGGATGTTGGATAGTGTTACCCATTTATTTAAGTTTTTTTCTCGCAATGTGGAATTCCAATATTAATAGGTTCAAAATTTAATAATCAATTCAATATAATAGGTAATAGGGATGATAAGTTACATATTTTTACACGGTGACTTGTCTCCTATGGTAATAAACGTAACTTATAATAATGGACAATAAAGTTGTGATACATAAAATTCGTGTTACTATAGTGTTTGTGAATGCAATAATGTATACGTTAAAACATGTTTTTCTTGACGACCTTACAATTCCAATAATTTAATCGGAAGATAACGAGCTTAATCAAAAACAAGAGTCATGACTAACAGGAAATTTACGAACATAACCAGTAAAAAAAACAATAAAATATATACAACAAATTAATAAGCAACAAATCAGTGATTAATGGGGCTTCGACAAAGGCAGCATATTCCACTTTTATATTGATGCTCGTCATGTTAAGAATTTGGTGTGATATATAAAAAGCCTAGTTTACAAAAATGAAACCACTTTTATATACATATTTATATGTCTTATGATTTGTTAATTTCAGTTTATTTTCTGGTGTTCGTTAACAGTACTGTAAATCCGTTTCTATATGCTGTTTGTAATAACCACTTTAGGAAGACATTTGTTGAGATACTGATGTGTTGTCTGAAGAAAAGAGAGCCTTGAATAAAGGACAACCATCCATATGACAACAAATGTGTGGGTGACATCAAGGAGGTGAGGAGATACATATTGATATTCATATGTTATGATATCTGAAAGTGTGCGATGTTTAACAAATCCTTTTTAATCATATCATTTGGATATTTTTCACATGCATTGGATTTATAATAAACTGTTCACCATATGCTGCAGCTTTCCAGAGAATTAATGATGCGACACATCATGCATATGGCGTCAGTTGGCAGTTATAACCGCAAAGGAATTAATCCAGTATCAATTATAGTGCTTCTTGTTGCTTTAGTTTCATCAGTATCTTTTAGTTTTACTGAATCTTAATTATTTTTCGATGCCGTTGATTTATGTACACGAGGAGAAAGAGGAAATACACAACAGCTGGCTTAGACCAGTGGTGACACAGAACAGCTGGCTTAGACCAGTGGTGACACACAACAGCTAGCTTAGACCAGTGGTGACACAGAACAGCTGGCTTAGACCAGTGGTGACACAGAACAGCTGGCTTAGACCAGTGGTGACACACAACAGCTAGCTTAGACCAGTGGTGACACAGAACAGCTTGCTTAGACCAGCGGTGACACAGAACAGCTTGCTTAGACCAGTGGTGACACAGAACAGCTGGCTTAGACCAGTGGTGACACAGAACAGCTGGCTTAGACCAGCGGTGACACAGAACAGCTGGCTTAGACCAGTGGTGACACAGAACAGCTGGCTTAGACCTGTGGTGACACAGAACAGCTGGCTTTGACCAGCAGTAACACAGTTGCGCACAATGTCCTTCAAATTCTTGTCATCAGGCTTTATCTAAAATGCCTCTTTCAATAACTGTTCGCAGAACTTTGAAAACAACTATATGCAGAGAGAATAACGTTTCAGTTTTTCTCAGTCCCAACTTGTATTTAAGTAAAATAATGACACTTGTCTCGTATTTAAGATCGTTACTTTTCACTTCACTAACCTTTAGGTTTTATTCACTATAATTGGAAATAAGAATCTGTCTTTGTTCTATATTCAAATTTATAAATTTATGGCATTTTCATTTCACAAATTAATAGCATGGTTAGAGAAGTTTAACCTTGTACATAAACTGATTCGATGTTTACTGACCGTAAAATAGATGTATTAATACTTGTCCCAGTCATTAATAAACACATTAAATTATGAAAACATAAACTTATTTTTAAGAGATACTCTTACTATTTCATTATTTATTAGAAAAGAATGTTTAAAATGCCGTAAGCATTTTCAACACACTAATGCAACCTGAAACCTTCTACAAGTAAAAGATAAAATATTGCTAATTTATGTAAGGTAAGAATCGGGAGTGCTCTTATAGTCAACACACTATGACCTGTCAGGTATTTTCTACCTATTGGTAAATCAATTCTTAATAGAGATAAAACAGCTGTTTAGAAAACTGCTTGAATCTTTCTTTAAAGCTCTTCATCAATAATCGCTGGACAATTAAATTGCAGCTACTCATGCATGACTCGGGTTACATTAAACTTCTAATCTGGAAGATTGTCATAGGGTATAATGCAGGTGAAATAAGTTTAAAGTGTTATAAGTTTAACAGATTGAAGCAGTTTTCTTAACAGGTGTTATCTTTATACACCTTTATAGATTATGGTCCTCTATCATATAAACTTTCAACAATAGACCTCATTAAGTTTACTTCTGATCAGCACCACAGTAAAAAAAAATATCTTCTGCAATGAAATGTTTCAGTTGTTCATGCAGCTTTGTCTAATCTGACCATAGTACTGAAACCAGTAGCCCGGTGAAAATATATATCTGCATGAAGTAGTAGTATGTTATTGTTATTGACAGTTCTGCATAGTTTGGTTTCACCTGACCCATTGGTTTCAGAGAAGAAGAAAATCGGGTATCAGGTATGATAATAAAACAAATGCCTCAGCTTCCAACATGCAACAAACAATATGACCAACTTCAACCATATATTAAAAATGATCACATAACATACAAATAGTTCAGATCGGGGTTATAACTTTGCACAAAAATGATCACATGGCACATTACATTCAATAACAAGGTTTCTGGTTGGGGCAAAATCATATATAGTCCAATAATCAAAATAATTACTGAAAAGAGAATATATCACTACCAGAAAACATAAAATTTTGTTACAACTTTGGGATTAGACTGTAGCAGTGTCTGTCATTAATATAAGGTTTTGACACAGCTGAGACTGGTTTGTTCTGTAGATTTACAGATACCATAACAGGTATATCACATATACAATGGAAAGAAACAAATATAAGTAAATTTTACAGGTAAGCAGGTATTTAATATGTAGTGTAAATAAATATTGCACATATCATATAACAAAATAATTATCACAAGTAACAATAAAAAAACAAATACAAACATTTTGATGGTGATATAAATTCCTATTTTCTACCTGTGATGACACACTGACGATACGTGAGGGAACAACTGTGCAGTACAGAAAACTTTGATAACAGCATTCATAAGTAAACATATTGATCGCCTTGCATTTCTACTATTACTGAGGCTTGTACAAATAAATTCTATATTTTCTGACAATGTACAAATATTATATATGTTGTATTTGATATCAATCTGATGACTGTGGCCTATACAAACATGAAAACATGTAATGTCGACCTTCAAATGAGTTGATACAAAATTCTGATTTTTTTCCCTCTAGCAATTTGAAAAGTAATCCACAAATGTATGTGCAGTAAAACAGGTAATGACACAAATAATTCAAATAAGCCTTTCCAAAGTGATCGTATACATTCCAATGGAGTTGCAACAGCACTTAATTATCAAAGTGTTAGCTGACTTCATAAAACAGGTATCAGTTCCTTTGGCTGCATAGATGTTTCTAGTACAATCAGATTATTCCAACTTCGACATTAACTTGTAGTGAAGATTACATTGCAATATACTGCTGGTGTCCTATTACAAGAACTGCCTTTCTTGGTATTACCACATAGACATATAACAACAGCTAACAATTTTTAACCAAGAAAAAACATCAATATATCAAAATATCCCTATATTGATAGTGTTGTATGGTACAGTGTTGTACACTACGCTGAAGTATCAAAGAATTTCTCAATAACAGCACCAACGGCTTGTGGAGTATATTTTATATATTTGTCAAGATTTCTAGTGAAGTTGACTTTCTCATATTTCTCCAAGAACATTTTATATCTGGGAACAATATATTCCTTGTTGTCTTTTTTCAGCACATCTCTCAACTCCTGGTCTGGTATGGCATAGCCTTTCTGGATCTTCATGATTTCCTCTAATTCTTTGTTAAAACCCTGAAATTACAAGTTAACATAAGCACAATCAAGTATCAACTAAGTAGAAGGTATCTACATTGGCGTATTTTCTGACGTAATGAGAACAAATGTTCCTAAACAATTCTAATTCCCATTAATATTGTTTGAAGAATGTTTAACCACATTCATTTGATTATTGTTAAAATTATACTTTTTTTTCTTTTTCACATCCATTAGAGTGTTCCAGGCTAAACAGAAATGTGCTGTACTGGCTTTTACCAGGGGCATTCTGCAATCAATATATGTTGTTAATCTTCAGTATAATTATATAAAACTTATTTTTTTAACAATCAACATTCTTTACCAGGCCCATAGGTCACCCTGTTGATGGTCGTTTACCACATGATTTTTAGTCAACTTGGTGACTTTTCTAGTGCATGAGATATATTTGTATTCAGTTTCAACACGTTTTTTGCCTTTTGATGACATTTTTTTTATTCACTTAAATTTCTGTTCTCTCTAAAGATCTTAAAAAACTTAATGAAATTATCTATTACATGTAATTTAAACTAAGGTTAGTAATTAATTTTCTTACTACACCATGTTAATAGAAATGTTCCTTTTGTCAACCTTGACAACCCAATCAACTAAAAATCATGTTAATGGCAACCAGAACAGTCTGCTTTTATTACTTTTATACTTTTACAAATTACAAACAGCAACAGATTTTTAAAAACATGAGAAACAAGTGTGGGTAGTATTGCTTAAGCAATACTAAGTCCCCTACTGGCAAATAAATTTTCATAGTCCAAGGGCCATAATTTCATAAAAAATAATTGGACCGGAATAATATTCCAACTTGATCTGCACCTCATCATGCCAAAAGATCAGCTCAATATCTGCAAGCATTTAGAAAAAAAAGTCAAAGGGCCACAATTTCATAAAAAATAATTGGACCGGAATAATATTCCAACTTGATCTGCACCTCATCATGCCAAAAGATCAGCTCAATATCTGCAAGCATTTAGAAAAAAAAGTCCAAGGGCCATAAATTCCTCAAAAATCATTAGACCGGAACAATATTGGAACTTGGTCTGTAAAATTGTGGTTGACTAACATACCAAATATCAGCACAATATCTGCAAGCGTTTAGAAAAAAAGTCAGGAAAGCATGTGTGATGGATGGACGGCGTGCAAACCTATAGTCCCTTTTGGCAAAGAAGTTAGTGGACTACTAACACCATGATAGAAGCAACTTTCTGTCTATAATTTTAGTCTTTTTTTATTACTTAGTTTAATAAACCATTTATGGCCTCCCTAATAGGTGAACATTCAAAATTGCCAACTTGCTTTTTCTCTTCTTTTTTTAAGTCAAACTCTTAAAAAGGCCATAATTATTTTAATGATGAACAAAACACAACTGGAGCACAACAGTGAGTGCAATGCAATTTATATCTTCAAAGAAACAAAAACTGACAAAAACTGGCAAAAACCCAATGCTGTTTTCACTGCTGGTAATACTTCTCATAGCACTACAGAAATTGCTGTAAATTTTTCATTTGAACAATGAACTTACAGAAAACTTGTCTTTTATGTTCTGTTTCTCTTTGTCTTTCAGCTAAAATAAAAAATTATCAGTGAAAAATTAAACATGTTGTTTACTGTAACCTGCCTCCATGTAGAGACAATAATGCTACAGAGAAGTAAACACACTTTCAAGTTCTTGCAACACTTAATTAAATTTATTATATAGATAGAGATGAAATATAGATTTTTCCGAGTGACAGAAATCACGGTAAATCACATGTGAAAATTATCATTTATTTTTACTCTCGTGTTTTTTCCCACCAAAATTGCAGATGGTTTTGTTCTATACAGATATTCATCCGCCGTTCATAAAATTTAGGATTAAGCATTAAAATTTTACGAAAACAATTTTCATCTATATAATAAATAGGATAATCAATTGGGCATCGTGAATATCCAAAATATGATCACTCGTGCCGCATAAAGCATCAGATTAAACTCGTTTAATCAGATACATGTACGTTATGTGGCACTCGTGATCATATTTTTGATATTCACTCCGCCCAATTAATTATCCTATAAATATCTGCTTTGTACTATATACAGATATAGACTGCCTTCTACAAAACACACAACAGCCAGATGTGTACCATACACAGAAATTAAGAGGTCTTCTTAGCACACACATATCTGTTGTGTACCATACACAGATATAGATGAGTCTTTTTAGCACACACTTAATTATGCTGTGTACTATAATCAGATATAGAGAGGTCCTTTTTAGCACACACTGATTCATCAGCTGTGTTGTACACGCAGATATAGATGAGTCTTCTAAGCACAAAATGGTTGGATTTGTAGTATACACCACATACATTGGCAGGGATTGGGAAGGCCACGCGCCATGCGCAATTGGCGCTTCAGTGACTAAAATGGCCCATTGGTGAACAACAGGGAAGGGCCCGAGTGCGCGATAGTAATTTCAGCGACTACCTACACTTAGCGTAGAAATTTGAATTCCCCGATACTAAAAATAGATTACTTTAAATACTCGTCCAATCAAATATCGTAATTGCCTACAATTCTCGGAACTCGTTTTAAAAATAGAGGACTTTAAATACTCGTCCAATCAAATGGATTAAAGAAATAAAATTCTCGGAACTGATTTTAAAAATAGAAATTTACTAAGAAATTCACTCGAACTTTAATGTGATCGAAGTGAATATATATGACATGATGCACGATCAGTGATTGTTTATTTCAGGACGACACGGCACGGATTTTTATCAACGGAGCAAGCCGACAATTAATAAAAGACTTTTTAAATTTATTTCAGAGAAATTTCACACTGTAAAATAATTACACGAGGCACGTAGCAGACGATGGAATACACAAAAAAGTGACGTCGGAAATTGTTTCAATTTGTTATTGTTTCAGGTAAAATGCAGTTCGGACAGTTAGAACAACTTGTTGACACACGATTTACACTGTCATTCACTGACGATGGCTGAAACGGACATCACGACAGACGAAATTTACGTGGCTGGGGGGAGGGGTGGTTGTTTTAAGATTGTTTTAAGCCTAAAATTTTTCAGATTTTTGGTTTGATGTTAAAAAAATGGCCCTTTAAAGTCTGTCAATGGCCCCATAATATAAAAAATGGCCCTTTGGATTGTTCTAAGATGGGGCCATTGTCCCATTATAAAAAAATCCTTCCCAATCACTGCATTGGTCCTTCTTAGAACACACTGATTCAAAAAGACTTAATAAACAGGGCTCTGTTGCTCTGTTGTGTAAGCTGGTTATTTGAGAGGAAGACAAGTGGAAAAAATGTATGGCTGATCTGATATTAATAAGGGAATGGCCCCACAGTCCTGACACCTTTTGTCAGTAGATATAATGATCTATACAAATAAAATTTATCATCTTTAATCTTTTTTTATTTCAATAACCTACATAAAAACATTTAACAAAATATACCTGAGCATATATCACATATCACATATCACATATCATATATCACATATCAATGCCAATTCCCAATTTCTATCCACATACAAACTTACATCATAACAAAATATACCTGAGCATATATCACATATCAATGCCAATTCCCAATTTCTATCCACATACAAACTTGCATCATAACAATATATACACAGTACACTTCTTAAACACTCTATTAGTATTTGTATATATAGACATACCTTGACAGTTTCTGGTGCCATCAGTCTCTGTTGTGATAATGGCTCATCAACCTCTAGTATGTAATGTAACACCTTACTCCAGCTGTAACAGACACATGTGGTAGGTAAAAATAAAGCTTTCCTATAGATGTAACAGACACATGTGTTAGGTATTAAAATAGAGATTTCCTACAGATGTAACAGACACATGTGGTAGGTAAAATAGAGCTTTCCTACAGATGTTACAGACATATGTGGTAAGTAAAATGGAGCTTTCCTACAGATGTAACAGACACATGTGGTAAGTAAACTGGAGCTTTCCTACAGATGTAACAGACACATGTGGTAAGTAAAATGGAGCTTTCCTACAGATGTAACAGACACATGTGGTAGGTAAAATAGAGCTTTGCTACAGATGTAACAGACACATGTGGTAAGTAAAATGGAGCTTTCCTACAGATGTAACAGACACTTGTGGTAGTTAAAATAGAGCTTACAGTTACATACAGATGTAACAGACACATGTGGTAGGTAAAATAGAGCTTTCCTACAGATGTAACAGACACATGTGGTAGTTAAAATAGAGCTTACAGTTACATACAGATGTAACAGACACATGTGGTAGGTAAAATAGAGCTTTCCTACAGATGTTACAGACACATGTGGTAAGTAAAATGGAGCTTTCCTACAGATGTAACAGACACATGTTATAAGTAAAATGGAGCTTTCCTACAGATGTAACAGACACATGTGGTAAGTAAAATGGAGCTTTCCTACAGATGTAACAGACACATGTGGTAGGTAAAATAGAGCTTTCCTACAGATGTAACAGACACATGTGGTAGTTAAAAAGAGCTTACAGTAACTGTAAGCTCTTTTTAACTACCACATGTGTCTGTTACATCTGTAGGAAAGCTCTATTTTACCTACCACATGTGTCTGTTACATCTGTATGTAACATACAGATGTAACAGACACATGTGGCAGGTAAAATAGAGCTTTCCTACAGATGTAACAGACACATGTGGTAGGTAAAAAGAGCTTTCCTACAGATGTTACAGACACATGTGGTAGGTAAAATAGAGCTTTCCTACAGATGTAACAGACACATGTGGTAGGTAAAATAGAGCTTTCCTACAGATGTAACAGACACATGTGGTAGGTAAAATAGAGCTTTCCTACAGATGTAACAGACACATGTGGTAGGTAAAATAGAGCTTTCCTACAGATGTAACAGACACATGTGGTAGTTAAAAAGAGTTTTCCTACAGATGTAACAGACACATGTGGTAGGTAAAATAGAGCTTTCCTACAGATGTAACAGACACATGTGGTAGGTAAAATAGAGCTTTCCTACAGATGTAATGGACAAATGTGGTAGTTAAAAAGAGTTTTCCTACAGATGTAACAGACACATGTGGTAGTTAAAAAGAGTTTTCCTACAGATGTAACAGACACATGTGGTAAGTAAAATAGAGCTTTCCTACAGATATAACAGACAAATGTTGTAGTTAAAAAGAGTTTTCCTACAGATGTAACAGACACATGTGGTAGTTAAAAAGAGTTTTCCTACAGATGTAACAGACACATGTGGTAGGTAAAATGGAGCTTTCCTACAGATGTAACAGACACATGTGGTAGGTAAAATAGAGCTTTCCTACAGATGTAACGGACAAATGTGGTAGGTAAAATAGAGCTTTCCTACAGATGTAATGGACACATGTGGTAGGTAAAATAGAGCTTTCCTACAGATATAACAGACACATGTGGTAGTTAAAAAGAGTTTTCCTACAGATGTAACAGACACATGTGGTAGGTAAAATGGAGCTTTCCTACAGATGTAACAGACACATGTGGTAGGTAAAATAGAGCTTTCCTACAGATGTAACGGACAAATGTGGTAGGTAAAATAGAGCTTTCCTACAGATGTAACAGACACATGTGGTAGGTAAAATAGAGCTTTCCTACAGATGTAACAGACACATGTGGTAGGTAAAATAGAGCTTTCCTACAGATGTAACAGACACATGTGGTAGTTAAAAAGAGTTTTCCTACAGATGTAACAGACACATGTGGTAGGTAAAATAGAGCTTTCCTACAGATGTAACAGACACATGTGGTAGGTAAAATAGAGCTTTCCTACAGATGTAATGGACAAATGTGGTAGTTAAAAAGAGTTTTCCTACAGATGTAACAGACACATGTGGTAGTTAAAAAGAGTTTTCCTACAGATGTAACAGACACATGTGGTAAGTAAAATAGAGCTTTCCTACAGATATAACAGACAAATGTTGTAGTTAAAAAGAGTTTTCCTACAGATGTAACAGACACATGTGGTAGTTAAAAAGAGTTTTCCTACAGATGTAACAGACACATGTGGTAGGTAAAATGGAGCTTTCCTACAGATGTAACAGACACATGTGGTAGGTAAAATAGAGCTTTCCTACAGATGTAACGGACAAATGTGGTAGGTAAAATAGAGCTTTCCTACAGATGTAATGGACACATGTGGTAGGTAAAATAGAGCTTTCCTACAGATATAACAGACACATGTGGTAGTTAAAAAGAGTTTTCCTACAGATGTAACAGACACATGTGGTAGGTAAAATGGAGCTTTCCTACAGATGTAACAGACACATGTGGTAGGTAAAATAGAGCTTTCCTACAGATGTAACGGACAAATGTGGTAGGTAAAATAGAGCTTTCCTACAGATGTAACAGACACATGTGGTAGGTAAAATAGAGCTTTCCTACAGATGTAATGGACAAATGTGGTAGTTAAAAAGAGTTTTCCTACAGATGTAACAGACACATGTGGTAGGTAAAATAGAGCTTTGCTACAGATGTAACAGACACATGTGGTAGGTAAAATAGAGCTTTCCTACAGATGTAACAGACACATGTGGTAGGTAAAATAGAGCTTTCCTACAGATGTAACAGACACATGTGGTAGGTAAAATAGAGCTTTGCTACAGATATAACAGACACATGTGGTAGTTAAAAAGAGTTTTCCTACAGATGTAACAGACACATGTGGTAGGTAAAATGGAGCTTTCCTACAGATGTAACAGACACATGTGGTAGGTAAAATAGAGCTTTCCTACAGATGTAACAGACACATGTGGTAGGTAAAATAGAGCTTTCCTACAGATGTAACAGACACATGTGGTAGGTAAAATAGAGCTTTCCTACAGATGTAATGGACAAATGTGGTAGTTAAAAAGAGTTTTCCTACAGATGTAACAGACACATGTGGCAGGTAAAATAGAGCTTTCCTACAGATGTAACAGACACATGTGGTAGGTAAAATAGAGCTTTCCTACAGATGTAATGGACAAATGTGGTAGTTAAAAAGAGTTTTCCTACAGATGTAACAGACACATGTGGTAGGTAAAATAGAGCTTTGCTAAAGTTGTTAGTTCTCATTATAGCTATATTTATATAAATCACATACATCTGTCACGGAACATATACAATATGATAAGCTATAAATTTTTGGGGTATCATTTAAGCTTATACTTTTGTAAATAGATTGCAATGTTTTTTAGATAGCCTTAGCCAAATTTGGCAAAATATTTTGGAATTTTGGTGATTAAAGCTCTACAACATCTTAATCATTTGAATATTAAATATTGTTTGGGTTTGAGCGCCACTGATGAGTCTTGATTCGACAAAACATGCGTCTGGCATAGTAAATTCTATTAACCTAATATCTTTGATGACATTTTATTATAATATAAAGGGAAAAGCTACAAATAATATCTACTCCAGATTTCCCATATTTACCATATAGACATCTTAACATTTACTATACAGATATACACTATATCTTACCCACATTTATACAATAAAACAACAATTTCCCAGCTCATACAGAATTGTTTTGTTTAGAAAGAAGTAACACATGAACTAATCTGATGTAAATCATTTTTTACATCATAAACAGATGAATTAACCAAGAAGAGAAAACATATCAATACCTTTCTGAGTAAAGTCTCTTTTGTTCATGGATCTGATCTTCATAATATTGTCCTACATCTTTGTTACAGAGGTGAATCAAGGTCAATAGACCTGACCTAAAAAGTAAAGTTCAAGGTCAATATTCAGCACCATAATCTAAAACCATTATTTTGCCTTCATTTTTATTCCAATAATCATTTTTATGTATTGTATGAGTTTAGTTACCTGACCTGTAATGGAACTCCACTGCATTAAGTAACCTGTGTCAAGTCAAAGACAAGTTCAGTGTGTCACCTGACATGTAATGGAACTCCACTGCATTAAGTAACCTGTGTCAAGTCAAAGACAAGTTCAGTGTGTCACCTGACATGTAAATAAATTCTACTATAGTTATGGTTGTTAGACATGATGTCGGGCATTTAAAGTAGGAACACTGGATCTGGGACAAAGATAATTACCTTGTAATGGACTTATATATAGTTATAGTTGTTCAGCATGAAGACAGGTCATAATGTAGGATCACTGTACGTCTCTGATTCTTACCTTGTAATGGACTTCAATATATAGTTATAGTTGTTCAGCATGAAGATAGGTCGTAATGTAGGATCACTGTACGTCTCTGATTCTTACCTTGTAATGGACTTCAATATATAGTTATAGTTGTTCAGCATGAAGACAGGTCGTAATGTAGGATCCCTGTACGTCCCAGATTCTTACCTTGTAATGGACTTCAATATATAGTTATAGTTGTTCAGCATGAAGACAGGTCGTAATGTAGGATCCCTGTACGTCCCAGATTCTTACCTTGTAATGGACTTCAATATATAGTTATAGTTGTTCAGCATGAAGACAGGTCGTAATGTAGGATCCCTGTACGTCCCAGATTCTTACCTTGTAATGGACTTCAATATATAGTTATAGTTGTTCAGCATGAAGACAGGTCTTAATGTAGGATCCCTGTACGTCCCAGATTCTTACCTTGTAATGGACTTCAATATATAGTTATAGTGGTTCAGCATGAAGACAGGTCGTAATGTAGGATCACTGTACGTCTCTGATTCTTACCTTGTAATGGACTTCAATATATAGTTATAGTTGTTCAGCATGAAGACAGGTCGTAATGTAGGATCACTGTACGTCCCAGATTCTTACCTTGTAATGGACTTCAATATATAGTTATAGTAGTTCAGCATGAAGACAGGTCGTAATGTAGGATCACTGTACGTCTCTGATTCTTACCTTGTAATGGACTTCAATATATAGTTATAGTTGTTCAGCATGAAGACAGGTCGTAATGTAGGATCACTGTACGTCCCAGATTCTTACCTTGTAATGGACTTCAATATATAGTTATAGTTGTTCAGCATGAAGACAGGTCGTAATGTAGGATCACTGTACGTCTCTGATTCTTACCTTGTAATGGACTTCAATATATAGTTATAGTTGTTCAGCATGAAGACAGGTCGTAATGTAGGATCACTGTACGTCCCAGATTCTTACCTTGTAATGGACTTCAATATATAGTTATAGTAGTTCAGCATGAAGACAGGTCGTAATGTAGGATCACTGTACGTCTCTGATTCTTACCTTGTAATGGACTTCAATATATAGTTATAGTTGTTCAGCATGAAGACAGGTCGTAATGTAGGATCACTGTACGTCCCAGATTCTTACCTTGTAATGGACTTCAATATATAGTTATAGTTGTTCAGCATGAAGACAGGTCGTAATGTAGGATCACTGTACGTCTCTGATTCTTACCTTGTAATGGACTTCAATATATAGTTATAGTTGTTCAGCATGAAGACAGGTCGTAATGTAGGATCACTGTACGTCTCTGATTTATTACTTAAATTCAGTCCTAAAGCTGACAATACTTTGGCTAAAACATAGAGAAGTTCAGTTCATGACATATTTCGAACACAATGAATTCACACTTCACTATAAATGTGACCTTGACCTTCAATGTGATGATTACTTATGCCACATAATTTGGAAATCTGTTAATGAACAAGTTATGGGCCAAACACAAATGTGGGAGAGACAGACACACATACATTGTGGCTATTTTTATGCTCCCCAAAAAAGAATTATATACAAATGTTAACAAATGCTGTACTCTGAAGAACAAAGATAATATTTTTTCATGTTTTATATATTTATCACTATTTTGTGCAATTTTCCTTTGTGCAAGCTGAGAAAATCCCATATCACTCAATTATCATGATATATCATCAATATATTATCTTTAGTTTCCAAGGACAACATGATGTCACAGTATTACAAAACCATGATAAAAAAAAATTACTGTTTGTTTTTATTTCCACAATCTCACTATCCATCTCGCTGCAAGATGGATAATTTTTATCTTTGAAATAAAAACTGATATATATATGGCTTGTAAAACCATCTCGCTTTTGTCTACACAATAAATCTCAATGCACATCAACACTGGAGCATAACTCCCAGTGTGAGAAACATATAACAAGCCCAATGATTTGAGGAATACTGTAACTAAACACTCTGTGTAACATACAAACTATACAGTTAATAGAAATCTTCCTGAGTCATCTTAACTCTCAATGTACATAAAACAGCTTTTTAATAAATTAAAGGAATTTATTCTTTAAAAAAAAAACTTACTCATGTAATCTGCCAGCTTTAATTTACTTTTCTTGGTATCTACTGCTTCTGATGGGGCTGCTTGTTCACCTGGAAATAACTCAAAAAATATATAAAAAGTCTTGGAAATAAAATATTGTAAGCTAACAATATAAGGAATATAAAGACAATGTTAATGACTTTTCAGTCTCCAAAAAACCTTGAACACAAATTATAGCTTGGTTTTTTTCGCTTGTTTTAATCTTGTTGCTAGTCCATAGTTTTGTTAATGTTATAATAAGAATTTGTTAGTATTACTATTGAATTTATTTAAGGTATGCATCAAGGGACATAACAGGATTCATGGAGGTAATGCTATAAGCCAAGCCATTAGGTGGCATGCTGCTATGCTTCGAGGTTTGTTATTGGTGCATTAAAGCTAGATGACCTGATTCAAGTATACTTTAACCTGATAGACTTGACAGAATACAATAAATTGTGTTAGTGCAATTATTTTATTCTTTCCTTTACCTGCAGTAAAGCCCCCATGCTGCCATTTCTCAACTGCTACTATATATAACAGAATTAGTTTTGTTTGAATGGGGTGTAATGCTGTATTATGGAATCCAGTTTTTATTGGAAAAAGAACAGCTATTACTTCAGCAGGTAAACTGTTGGTTTATGTCCATTAAAGTTGGAGCTGAATACACCTGCCTACTAAAACAATCTGCTATAAAGCACTGTGGTCTATGTCCATTAAAGTTGGAGCTGAATACACCTGCCTACTAAAACAATCTGCTATAAAGCACTGTGGTCTATGTCCATTAAAGTTGGAGCTGAATACACCTGCCTACTAAAACAATCTGCTATAAAGCACTGTGGTCTATGTCCATTAAAGTTGGAGCTGAATACACCTGCCTACTAAAACAATCTGCTATAAAGCACTGTGGTCTATGTCCATTAAAGTTGGAGCTGAATACACCTGCCTACTAAAACAATCTGCTATAAAGCACTGTGGTCTATGTCCATTAAAGTTGGAGCTGAATACACCTGCCTACTAAAACAATCTGCTATAAAGCACTGTGGTCTATGTCCATTAAAGTTGGAGCTGAATACACCTGCCTACTAAAACAATCTGCTATAAAGCACTGTGGTCTATGTCCATTAAAGTTGGAGCTGAATACACCTGCCTACTAAAACAATCTGCTATAAAGCACTGTGGTCTATGTCCATTAAAGTTGGAGCTGAATACACCTGCCTACTAAAACAATCTGCTATAAAGCACTGTGGTCTATGTCCATTAAAGTTGAAGCTGAATACACCTGCCTACTAAAACAATCTGCTATAAAGCACTGTGGTCTATGTCCATTAAAGTTGAAGCTGAATACACCTGCCTACTAAAACAATCTGCTATAAAGCACTGTGGTCTATGTCCATTAAAGTTGGAGCTGAATACACCTGCCTACTAAAACAATCTGCTATAAAGCACTGTGGTCTATGTCCATTAAAGTTGAAGCTGAATACACCTGCCTACTAAAACAATCTGCTATAAAGCACTGTGGTCTATGTCCATTAAAGTTGGAGCTGAATACACCTGCCTACTAAAACAATCTGCTATAAAGCACTGTGGTCTATGTCCATTAAAGTTGGAGCTGAATACACCTGCCTACTAAAACAATCTGCTATAAAGCACTGTGGTCTATGTCCATTAAAGTTGGAGCTGAATACACCTGCCTACTAAAACAATCTGCTATAAAGCACTGTGGTCTATGTCCATTAAAGTTGGAGCTGAATACACCTGCCTACTAAAACAATCTGCTATAAAGCACTGTGGTCTATGTCCATTAAAGTTGGAGCTGAATACACCTGCCTACTAAAACAATCTGCTATAAAGCACTGTGGTCTATGTCCATTAAAGTTGGAGCTGAATACACCTGCCTACTAAAACAATCTGCTATAAAGCACTGTGGTCTATGTCCATTAAAGTTGGAGCTGAATACACCTGCCTACTAAAACAATCTGCTATAAAGCACTGTGGTCTATGTCCATTAAAGTTGGAGCTGAATACACCTGCCTACTAAAACAATCTGCTATAAAGCACTGTGGTCTATGTCCATTAAAGTTGGAGCTGAATACACCTGCCTACTAAAACAATCTGCTATAAAGCACTGTGGTCTATGTCCATTAAAGTTGGAGCTGAATACACCTGCCTACTAAAACAATCTGCTATAAAGCAATCATCATTAGGAACCCATATAGCCAAACTGACAATGTAGTTGGTAACAGTTCATGTTAATTAATATTGGTTTGTGCACTAATTTTTCTTTTTTTTAATTATGCAGTCAGCAGTCAAGTCAAAGTGACACTGTTATCAGTAACTAACTACTAACTAATAGGTTGGCTTGACTCTACATAGTCCAGCTTCTCAAGTTAAAAGAAAATAGTACATAGAGTAAAAACCAAATCAATTAATTTAATCTGCTAGGAATATATATGCAAAATCAATCTGCTTTAAACAGCTATCCAATCAATCTGCAGTTAACAGCTATCCAATCAATCTGCCGTTAACAGCTATCCAATCAATCTGCCATTAACATATTTCCAATCAATCTGCCATTAACAGCTATCCAATCAATCTGCCATTAACAGATTTCCAATCAATCTGCCATTAACAGCTATCCAATCAATGTGCCATTAACAGCTATCCAATCAATCTGCCATTAACAGATTTCCAATCAATCTGCTGTTAAGAGATTTCCAATCAATCTGCCATTAACAGATTTCCAATCAATCTGCCATTAACAGCTATCCAATCAATCTGCCATTAACAGATTTCCAATCAATCTGCCATTAACAGATTTCCAATCAATCTGCCATTAACAGCTATCCAATCAATCTGCCATTAACAGATTTCCAATCAATCTGCTGTTAAGAGATTTCCAATCAATCTGCCATTAACAGATTTCCAATCAATCTGCCATTAACAGCTATCCAATCAATCTGCCATTAACAGCTATCAAATCAATCTGCAATTAACAGATTTCCAATCAATCTGCCATTAACAGATTTCCAATCAATCTGCCATTAACAGCTATCCAATCAATCTGCCATTAACAGATTTCCAATCAATCTGCCATTAACAGCTATCCAATCAATCTGCCATTAACAGATTTCCAATCAATCTGCCATTAACAGCTATCAAATCAATCTGCAATTAACAGATTTCCAATCAATCTGCCATTAACAGCTATCAAATCAATCTGCCATTAACAGATTTCCAATCAATCTGCCATTAACAGATTTCCAATCAATCTGCCATTAACAGATTTCCAATCAATCTGCCATTAACAGCTATCCAATCAATCTGCCATTAACAGCTATCCAATCAATCTGCCATTAACAGCTATCCAATCAATCTGCTGTTAAGAGATTTCCAATCAATCTGCTGTTAAGAGATTTCCAATCAATCTGCTGTTAAGAGATTTCCAATCAATCTGCCATTAACAGCTATCCAATCAATCTGCTGTTAAGAGATTTCCAATCAATCTGCCATTAACAGCTATCTAATCAATCTGCCATTAACAGCTATCCAATCAATCTGCCATTAACAGATTTCCAATCAATCTGCTGTTAAGAGATTTCCAATCAATCTGCCATTAACAGATTTCCAATCAATCTGCTGTTAAGAGATTTCCAATCAATCTGCCATTAACAGATTTCCAATCAATCTGCTGTTAAGAGATTTCCAATCAATCTGCCATTAACAGATTTCCAATCAATTTGCTATAAACATATTTCCAATCAATTTGCTATAAACAGCTATCCTATCAATCTGCCATAAACAGCTATCCAATCAATCTGTACTATTGATCACTTGGTCTGTCAACACTGAGATTGCGGGTTCGATTCTCATTGCAGGCAGGGTATACTCCACTGCAATCTTGTTTGATAAAGATTGCCTGTTTTCCTACCACAGGTTGGGGATTTTCTCCTGGTACTCCAACTTCCTCCAACAATAAAAACAGGACACTATGATACAGCTGAAAGTGGCGCTAAACACCATCAAACAAACAAACCAATCAATCTGCTATAAACAGCTATTATAGATTTTGTTATTCTTGCTTCATTCTGTTTAGTGGTAAGATAATATTATGTAATCTATAATATGTTTTACACTAATAGTGCAAATGAAATCAACTTAACTACTAAAAATTGGTACATGACATTAAATAATAGTAATCAATAGAAATATATCTAATGTCAGAATATTCTGAAGAAATCAGATGAAGCATACACATTTTTCTGTAAAAAAATATAAATACTTAATTTGTAAACAGCAAGCTAAATTATCGCTTCTTTGCTTTGTTTTCAAAATCTAAAATGAAGGCTATATTTAGGATGTAATTTTTATGTATACTTATTCCCCATTATCATTTACATACATTTATTGGCACTTGTTTATAACTGGCTAATATATTACTAGTCTATATGAATCATTCAACTGAACATGTGTGCTAGTGGACTGCATAGCAATAAATGATATATATCTTCAATTGCATTTCAGATTTAAATACATTTTCTTTCACTTACACATTTTTCTGGTATGCAAGGGTATAAAGGGAATATTTGTGAACAAATTAAGCATTTTCAAAATACACATTCCTTTTTCAAAAGTCTTTGGTTATCAATCTGTTAAGAAAATGCTTAATTTTCATGCAAATAGGGTGCATACAATTGTATCATGTTATACCTTTGCGAGATAAAGTAGCTGATTGAAATGAGTTAGAACCTGAAATATTTGTTAATTAACAACATGTCTTAATTAAAAAGCTAGAATCAGCATGGATAGAATCATAGACAAATCAGTATGTGCTAAAATACATTATTTTATTTTTGTATAAATTCCGATTCCCATGTGCTTCATTTAGTATTGCACAGCAAATTATTCTGACCATGTCTGGTTACGGTAGCCTTTAAATCTGGCAATATTTCTGAGCCTAAGATGAACAAATAATTGAACAAATTACAATGCTGTACACAAGTCCCCTCATCATTGCTAATTCGGCTAATATTTATTAACAGTTCATTTATTAAGAATGTCTAAAAAAGGAAATTAGACAAAATTCATATTAAAAAGCTCTTTTTCTAGAAAAGCTAAAAAACATGCAATGCATACTTATTCCAACACAAAATTTTCATGTTCCTTCAATGTCTACTCACCATGCATCAGTAACATAGCACCTGCTGTTTCAGCATACTCTAGTAATGGTTCTAGGAATATTATGGTCTGTAAAACATTAAAATATATTGGTTCCCACAGAGCACATGCTGTACCATTATATTATCAGAACAGCTGATGTTCAATAAACATAGAACGTGTACTTATTCATGTAATCTGACAGAACATCAAAGAATAGGCAACTTATGTAATAACTGTTGGTAGGAATATCCTTAAATGGTATGAGAAAATCTTTAAGTTAATGTGTAACAAGGTTGTTATCGTTTATGCTTGCCTGTATTTCGACACAATGATATATATACTATCTATTTTATGACATCGAGAATGAAAATGCTGCTACAATTTTTTATAATAACATCTATTCAATAAAAATGTATATATTTAACTCATGGCAGCTACACTACAACTTTTTACAATGCATGGAATGTTCCATCTTATGGTACAGCAGCTACCAATAGATCAAATTTTTTCCATGTTTTTAAATGATGGACTGTTCCATATAATGTAGGCAAAGCTTCTATCAATATATATTTTAATTCACCCTGTTTGTTAACTCATGGACTGTTCCATCTTTTGGCATAGCAGCTCTGCCTGGATCATTCTAAAAAATTTCAGAGAGATATTTTATTTTGTGTATCTTTAAATAATTAAGGGGCATAAGATAATGACCATTCAAACAGATTGTTATAAAAGTGACAGGTGCCAAAATTTCATTCCAAGTAACTGTTTTCTAACAGTTTGTTTGTATGCTCACCGTCATGTTGCCTTTACCAAATACAAAAAAAATGAAAGTACCACATATTCTAGTAGGTTTTTTCTGCATTAAAGTAAGGACAAAGGTACCAGGAGCTGACATCATTATTTACAAATAAAGATTTGCTTTATGACTGTTAGTAGTGGAATTTGGAGACACATTTGAAAGTGTTAATAAATAATTTGATAACTAGTTTTAATATTTTTAACTTACAGCATAATCACTAAAACATAACATAATTTAGAGTTAGCAAAAAATTTTGATTAGTTTCATAATTTTTTTTATCACAATAGTCAAACTTCTATAGCTCGAACTAGAAGGGGCTGGGGAAGTGTTTGAGTAATCAGCAGTTCAAGAAACTGGGTCTTGTGATTTCGGGAAATACTTCATAAGGGAGCTGGAATCAGTATCTGTTTATATATTTTAATTAATTTCTTGTCATACTGGATAAACAAATTTTGTTTCTTTATTATTGTATATACAAATCTTTTAACATATGTATTAATGTTTTTGTTAACTGTTATTTTTCTTGTTTAATTATGTGCATAAGTGTTAATATGATGTGTGAATAGGTATTACTGCTTTAAGTAAGTGTGTCAATAACCTATGACCTTAGAAATCATATTTTATTGAAAATTCTTTGGATATATTTTACTTAATTAAAACCTATTTCAACAAATGTACTGGCAATAGTCCTACAACTATACTACTTGAAGACTGGCAATAGTCCTACAACTATACTACTTGAAGACTGGCAATAGTCCTACAACTATACTACTTGAAGACTGGCAATAGTCCTACAACTATACTACTTGAAGACTGGCAATAGTCCTACAACTATACTACTTGAAGACTGGCAATAGTCCTACAACTATACTACTTGAAGACTGGCAATAGTCCTACAACTATACTACTTGAAGACTGGCAATAGTCCTACAACTATACTACTTGAAGACTGGCAATAGTCCTACAACTATACTACTTGAAGACTGGCAATAGTCCTACAACTATACTACTTGAAGACTGGCAATAGTCCTACAACTATACTACTTGAAGACTGGCAATAGTCCTACAACTATACTACTTGAAGACAGTTGGGTCGTAAAGATATAATTATTTGGGATTCATCATTACAAATCAAACTTGGCATTTTACATGTCTGGGTTTAATTTTACACCTTTTATGACCAATTAAACACCCAAGTTGTTAATAATTTTAGTTTCAGTTATTCAAGGTTTTTACAATAGATTTTAGCTGAGACTGCCAATTTAGTTCCAGTTTTCAAGAAATCAGTTATATAGGATTGTATGGGTATGCCAGAAATCCTGGATGTTTGAGTGATTCAAATTCACGCTATTTAAGTTTAACTGTATATACAATTCTCCCTACAAGATTGATATTGTAGGTGTCTGCAAATAGTAGCATGGTCTCAAAAAATCTAACTAAGATCAGCTCATTATGTTTATCCAAACAGTGCTACGAGATTCCTGACAGCAATCCTGATGGTTGACATGTTTAAGAAATTCTGTTTTTAAAAGAGAAATATTGTAAAAATATACAAAATAACAAACTTAAATCAGCCATACCTTAATACTTTCTATAAATTCTTCTAATGCTTTAGCGCCCTGTAAAATGAAAAAAAATAATTCTTATTGTTTTTGGCACTTGTCATGAATTTATATTTGGCTAAATATTGTGTTGCCCAAACATTAAAAAAGTGGAGCAAGCCAAGTACGCTATTCTCATGGAAAAGTCTATTCTGAATTGCTGTAATAGATGCCTGGTCTGATTTTCTTTTGTTTTTGACAATAAAATAAATTTTTTAAGCTAATGTATGCTAAGCAAGACAATCAATTTTCAACTAAATATGAAAGTTGTTAATGGTCCAAGGCATGCTGAAACCTTGTGTGAGAAAACTCTACATTTCATTTTGGTTTTCAGACATATTAAACTATTGTAATCCTTTACACCTAACAATATTGTATACTATATGAGACAAACTTGTTCAAAGAAAAGTAGTTGATATGAATGTATTTAAAGACTTACAGTACTGCCAAGTGTGGACAACAAAGATGCAAGTTTGGATCTAGTTGGGGTTGAACAGCCCTGCAAAAAAAAAAATTATTTATTTTTTCTAATCTCTCCAATAAAAAAACTGCCAAGGAATGTTTAAACAAATAGAGATATTTTAAGATTGTCACATGTCTTTTATAAGCACAAAGAATTGGGACACTCAAGTACAGCTACAAACATTAAAGTCCCTTCAAAGGCAGCAATATATTTTTTATTTCCTATGAAAACTGAACAACTCCTTCATTCTTATTTGTTTGCAAATTTTAACTGAAAAAGGCAAACACTACAAACTTGATCAAAATATCCATTAGGTAATTGATTTGCTGTCTTAAAAATCAAAATCAACTGATTGTTATCAGAAAATAGTAAGTTCTTTACATACAATTAAGTAATCTCAGTTGAGTGATTAAATAAACACAAACAGGCAACTGACAGGGAATCTGTTTTATTAAATAATCAGTTGATTAACATCCATATAAACTAATTAGTGTTCATCTTTCCTGGATTTTTTTTTTAATTTTGTAGCCCTGGCAAAATGGACACTAATAAAAGGGTAAATCCATTAAGTCCCAAGGCTAAAATGGACACTAATAAAAGGGCAAATCCATTAAGTCCCAAGGCTAAAATGGACACTAATAAAAGGGTAAATCCATTAAGTCCCAAGGCTAAAATGGACACTAATAAAAGGGTAAATCCATTAAGTCCCAAGGCTAAAATGAAAAAACTGATATTGAACATGAAGTATCAGAGCTACAACTGTACCGTCAGGTACAGACATCAACAAGTTTGAGATTTTAGGATCTATTGGCAAAGAGTAAAATTAGGATTTCATATCATATATAACTGCTGAGTAAAAATGTGTGGAAAAAAATTTATGAATGAACATACACAGACCAAAAATAGTATACCCCTATTCCCTATTTGGTATTGTTTATTTATATTGTATATATTTTTTTACCCACAAATTCTTAGTATATCAGTCTCTTCTTAAGTGATACTTACAGTGTGTTCAAGTTGCTACTGACTCAATTTGTTTATAAAATATTTAAGATCACGTCAATATCCCAATCCTTACACTTTACATACTGTACTTATATACTAAACATTATCAATGATTAACGACCATTTCAAATATTTGTGTGTTGTTGTTTGTCATGCCTAGATAATGGTATGAAATACTATCACTTATAATAACAGTACAGTAAAAAAGAACAGTTCAGAGTGGCTCATAATTTGAGCAGGTTGTCTACTGTGGTTTAACATCAAATATTAAAAATATAGGATCTTACATTGGTACAAGTGGATTATCGGTTTTCTTCAAAGGAGACACTTAAATTATGAAATTTTTAAGTCCCAGCCGTGGCAGGATGTAAAATGCCATAATTTAACTATTGAGATTGACAAAATCCAATTATCCTTGAGTGCTTATGTAAGATTCAGTTTCTCTAATTTTAAAAAGTAGCAAATTTGCGAAATCAAATATAAAATTCTTCCAACCCTAATTTTATCGTCACATGCTAAATGTTAGTTGCTTTGCGTATGACGTCATTATTTCTGTTTATTAGGTTATTATTTTAAACCAATTAACAGATGAGAACCACATTTTCACTAGTGACCAAGAACTATTTTTACCCAAAATTAAATACAGTATGCTTTATTGCTTATATAAGAAGAGGATTCACAAGTGGGTAGCTGTACTGTTTGAACTCTTGCATAGAGAAACGCTGCTATTAAAATTGTCTGTTATTCAGAGTATCGGGGGAGCTTTGTTTCTAGCATGTAATGAAGTCAGGTTTAATAGATCTAGCATGCAGTAAAGTCAAGCATGACAGAATGGATCTCAGGCGATCAACAAACTTAATAAAACCAGGTTTAGAGGATCTCTGTTGGTCAACAAACTCACCTCCAACATATAAGAAAAACCAGGTTTAATGAATTTCTGTTAACAACAAACTTACCTCTAATGTGTAATCAAAGTCTGGCTTGATGGATCTCAGGTGTTTGACGACAGGAAAGATCGGCAGTACAGATGTAAACTCGTGTTTGTTTATACTCTTTTTTGCTTGTGTTGATAACATCTGAATATATATATATATTCAATAAAACTGCCTGATATTTTATTTCTCAGTGCAGTAATGGAAACAAGAGATAAACAATCAATAATCCAATTTTGAGAAAATTATAAATCATGATGCAAATTTATAGGTTTCTAACAAAGATACTGTCAAACAAATGTACTACAACAAGTTTACCATTAATAATGGCTGAATAGCTAAACAAGTACAAAATGATAACTAATTAGCGGTATCCATCAAAACAATATTGATATTTTAATTGCTACACTTGATAAAATCCATGGTAATGTACTGCCATCTAATATTGATCAACAGTTTGAAAACACTCTGGTTCTGAGTTCGAGGCAAGTGTGCATGTTCACCTACACTGAAAAGGATCTCTTCCTAATGATTGGAGGGTTTTCAATGGGTACTCCTTAACAAATAAAAACTGGACACCATGTTTTAGCTGCAAATTTGCATAAAACTCAAATTAAACAAGCAATTTTAGTGAATTACCTCCCCTTCAGACACAATAGAATCTAAAGACTGTTGGACGATTCCATCAAATACAGTTCTCCTATTCTTCTCTGGTATAATACATGTCATTAGTTGAGACTCACTCTTTAATACAAAAAATTGTGTATCAATTAATTATACTACACTAATATGAACTCATATGAACTCTGCTCACTGCTTTATATGCATGACATGAAAAAATGCAGTTATCTGGTTATTAAGCCTTACTTTACAAGTAAATTTTTTAATTTAGAGGATTTCCAAGAAGAAACTGAGTGTTATAAAGTCAAAAGTCAGAATTCTGATACATGTATATCATCTATGCTTTAAACAAATACCAATATTTACTGGCATTTTATATTTTTTACTTTAGGCCATACTGCAGAAATTAAAAACAATATCATTAGTACCTGCATCAGTTTAAGAAGGGCAGATAACTGTGTAATGTATAAATCAACTTCTTGGTCCAAATTCTCTAAAATGTCATTATAAGAACCTTGTCTTTTGTGGCCTTTTGTTGCTACAATTATTTAAACAAATATATGTAAACATTAAAACTTAAATATTAAAATATAATAAATTTAGTGTGGATTTTTCAAAATGCACAATATAATGTGCTATAATGATATAATACTATATCCTAGGTTCAATAGGACAGGCCTCGGTGGCTATGTGGTTAAGGTAATCTATTATTACCTAATACAATAAAAATTTGTTTTCTATTAACTATTATTTATTTTCAACCATTTTATTCATAAATATTCTCTCTGTCAATAGAATGGCCATTTATTGTATGATTGCGATCTATTGCCTTTCTTTAAAATGCATTGAAGACTGATACTTAAATCACCTAACGACAAGTAAACACGGCTGGCACGGAATGGTTTGTAAACATTGAAGTTGAAGATTTGGAAACTTTTGGGAAATAGGGACTCTAAAAACACCAAAGCTTCAATCAGAATTTATTTTTTTATTACCATTAATTTCCACTTCAAAATGATTTATGTTGACTTTCGTTTTTGTTTTGAAAAATCTAAAGTGTTTTCACTTGACAATGAAAAAATTTAAAATATGAATGAAAGTCTTATACCTATATTATTATTTCAATTTAATGGTGAAAAAAATTTTTAATAATGAAAATAAAATTTTTAACAAGGGAGGTAATTTTACCAAAAAATACTATTTTTAGCACTTTTTGACCAATTATTTCCCAATGGACAAAAATTTAATTCAGATACCCTTGTTTTTCTTACCATCACTGAAATGTATGCCAATTGCTTGACATTATATACAAAAATTCAGAAAATTTCATTGGACAGAATTTTTGTAATCTTTTATTCTAGTGCTTTTTTATTCTCTTCTCTGTATAACTTATCAGAAAATTTATAATTTCAGTGCTCAACACCTAAAAAATAAGCTCTCAAACCCTTACTTTTTATTTTGAACTATGATAAAGAACTAACTTTTTATTTTGAACTATGATAAAGAACTAACTATATGGAGAATTTAAAGAAAATTCATTGACAAATTATTTTCAGTGAAAGTGTCCTGCATTTCCGTAAATGAAATTTTCTCAGAACATTATGCTCTTATTGTAAAACGGTTAAAATAACAAATTATACCAGGATCAAATGGCGACTGCAGCAGGGCTGTCTGAGCCTTCTTCTTCAAATGATATCTAGACAATAATAAAAATACCAACTTACATTAAAAAGATAATAACATCATCCAACTGATATAATCAATGGTTTCATCATTTACGAAATCAGTGTTTTGGGGGGTTTTTTCATTAAGACCCTATATTTAGAATATGGAAATATCACCACAAAATCCTTAATAACATTTAGTTGCATATTAGCAATATCACAAAACAAAACTAGATATCAGTGAGATCAACCATGGTATGCGACACATTGCCTGGATATTATCTACCCACATACCAAATATCAGAAGACTACCTCAGAAGATTCAAAGTTATAGCCCAGACACGATTAGTTTAGGATGCAATGATGGATGGACAGACTGATCACCATAGAACATCAATCACCAAGTGGCAAGGTCCTAATACAGCATTACATTTATTTAATATAAAAAAAAATAAATAGTAATAACTAATGTATCTTACGCTATCTTCAATTTACTTTTCCTTATTGGTGTTTCTTTTGCTCTGCTGAACTTTGCAGTCTGTAATGAAATACATAAGAACAAGTACATAGGCATGATTTACTAGTGTGAATTTCAAGTGAAAAAAATCATGTGAAGTGGTTATGAAATAAAAACATGAATATCACATGAAATTTCAAATTGCTTTTCAGCTATATCATGGTGTCATTTTTATTGGAGGAAAATGCAGGAGTACCCAGAGAGAACCCTCCACCTTCTGTAGAAAAACTGGCAATCCTTGTCAATTAACTTGGAGTCAATTGCACCCTTCCCACAATGAGACTTGAACCAACCACCTCAGTGTTGACAGACCATGTGATCAATAGTAGACCAACTACCTTAACCACTTAGCTACCGAGGCCTGGTGGTTAAGTATTAATAGATTGCTATGAATTGTGTGATGTAATGGCTACAATATTGGGTTATGAAGAGACTAAAATATTGTGTAATGGAGTGGCCATGATACTGTGTAATGGAGTGGCAATTTTACAGTGTAATGGAGTGGCTATGATACAGTGTAATGGAGTGGCCATGATACTGTGTAATGGAGTGGCAATGATACAGTGTAATGGAGTGGCTATGATACAGTGTAATGGAGTGGCTATTATACAGTGTAATGGAGTGGCTATGATACTGTGTAATGGAGTGGCTATGATACTGTGTAATGGAGTGGCTATTGTACAGTGTAATGGAGTGACCATGTTTTGAATAATGGAGTGGCTATGATACTGTGTAATGGAGTGGTTATGTGGCTATGATACTGTGTAATGGAGTGGCCATGATACTGTGTAATGGAGTGGCTATGATACTGTGTAATGGAGTGGCAATGATATTGGGTAATGGAGAGGCCATGATACTGTGTAATGGAGTGGCCATGATACAGTGTAATGGAGTGGCCATGATTTTGTGTAATGGAGTGGCCATGATACTGTGTAATGGAGTTGCAATGATATTGGGTAATGGAGTGGCCATGATACTGTGTAATGGAGTGGCCATGATACTGTGTAATGGAGTGGCCAGGATACAGTGCAATGGAGTGGCCATGATTTTGTGTAATGGAGTGGCCATGATACTGTGTAATGGAGTGGCCATGATTTTGTGTAATGGAGTGGCCATGATACTGTGTAATGGAGTGGCAATGATATTGGGTAATGGAGTGGCCATGATACAGTGTAATGGAGTGGCCATGATACAGTGTAATGGAGTGGCCGTGATACTGTGTAATGGAGTGGCCATGATTTTGTGTAATGGAGTGGCCATGATACTGTGTAATGAAGTGGCAATGATATTGGGTAATGGAGTGGCCATGATACTGTGTAATGGAGTGGCAATGATATTGGGTAATGGAGTGGCCATGATACTGTGTAATGGAATGGTTATGATATTGTGTAGATAAACTACAAATAACAAACTGTACACCTACTGGTGCTGGGGAATGTTGTCCTATGTGTTGTATAGATGTCCCACTACTGGCACTGGCCGACTTCAAATGTTCCCTTAACCTGTAAAATATCATTTGTTATTAAATCATTGGGTTTTAATAGAAAGTAAAATAAAATGGCTGATTGTCCGAGAGAAAGTTTCATAGATAGTTTCTCACAGTTTTGAATTTCCTCAAAATTCACCTATCAGATTACTGAAGAATTAAAATTTGAGGAAAAAGTGAAGGATTTTGAGATAAATGATTTGAGAAGTTGAATAAAACTTGGATAAGTTTTGTCTGATGATTAATTTTTTAATAAATGTGTGTGGAAAAAACTGCAAATACATACAACATACATACATATTAACAGTGGACAACTGTAAATATATACATACATACATACATATAAACAGTGGAAAACTGCATAGTGGTATTAATAAATTTGAAGCTAGTAGCAACAAGTGTGGACTGTGAGCACGCTCACAAAGGGATACCCCCGCTACGCTTCAAGTCCAATTATCTCCCCTGAATAATATCCGACAGCGACGAAAATTCTCCGTGCACATCTATATATGATGTTCTTCCTTCATGTAAAGTTTCATCAAAATCTGTCAAGCAGTTTAGGAGGAGAAGCACTTACAAGGGATGTGGACAGACGGACAGACAGACAGGGTGATTCCTATATACCCCCCAAACTAGTTTGCGGGGGGTATAACAATGGCTCAAACTCAAAGGGGCCAACCAAAAGTATTAAACTAATTGGGAGATTAAGAAACCAGATCTTGTGATTTCCAGAATTGGTTCATAAGAGAACCAAAGATATAGGTTATATATTTCAATTACTTTTCTATCATCAAACAAGGTCTCATTTGATCAATAAATTGTATTTCTTCATGGTATTCGAAATACTTTGTTTTTACGTTTGTATTTATGTTTTTGTTAAATTTAAAATGTTCACTGTTACTGTTACTTTACTGTTAAATTGTGTCCGTAAGTCTGATGATTTGTGTGAATAGTTATTACTGTATTAAGTAAGTGTCTTAATGACTTTTCACCTTGGTAATCAGATTTTATTGCAAATTCTTGGTTTATATTTTAATTATTTTAATTATTTAAAACCAATTTAAACAAATTTACAAAACTAGAGGCTCCCAGGAGCCTGTAATAGCTCACCTAGACACAAATGACTTCAACTATATTTAAATTTTTGCAATTTACAGTTTCAGTCTAGTTGTTATAGCTTTTAAGGTACTGTGAAAAACTAACCATTTCCTCAAAAATTTTGGTTAAGTACAATAACTCCTATAAGGTGCCATCAGACAATTTCTGAAAATTAAATGATTTGTAGGCCTTGCCCTTTAGGGTAATTTAGTTATTTACAGTTTTACTCTAGGTGTGTTATAGACTAATTTATAAACTGAATATTTGTCCAAATTTGTAATTAAAGGGCAAAAACACCTATAAAGTGTCATTTTACAATTTTGGATTAAGCAATTATTTGTGGGCCTTGCTTTGTTGATCATTTGTGCAATTTACAGTTTCAACCTAGATGATCATGATGATATGGCATATAAGTTACAAGGCAAAAACAAATACCACCAAAAAATTTTATTAAAGGGTTATAACTCCTATGAGAAGTCATCTGATAATTTCAGACCAATAAATTGAATTCTAGAACTTGTATTGGGTTCAAATTTGAAACTAGGAACCCTAAGGAATCATTGTGGCTGTTTAAAAAAAATTAGCCAAGTGGTTGCAGAGAAGATTTTTTAAAAGATTTAAGACGGACGATGGACACCAAGTGATGGCAAAAGATCACATGGACTAAAATCTAATTCATGACAGGTTGAAAGCATTTTTCACATTAATTATATAAGGGAAAGTTCTCTACTTTTATATGTGTTTGAGCAATCTGAGTTCGAGCTACTGAAGTTTGACTGTACATCTAAAATGGTTTGGAGAAAATGAACACAAATTTAAAATCGGCAGTTCCGCATCCCACCTGAAAATTTTTCGCGTCTGTTTCCGTTACTTGTAAAATTTATGATTGTGATCTTAATAATCAGAGAAACGTTTTCATAAACACACTTTATCACGTGGTGTGGTGATTTAAATATACATCGTTTGTTTAACTTCTGTCAGCATGGCATCGTCTTTGGTGTCATGCCAAGTCCTCTCGGGAGGAAAAACAATAATACAGTGGACAATTCATTGCATGAATATGACAGACAGTACACTTGGGGACTTTCCACAAGTACATGCCAAAAAAAAAAGAGCCACCCTGCCTCATAAAAAATTTAATTGAAAAAAGGCCTGAAAAGCAACAATTTTTTTAAGAAATAACAAGGAAAAAAAAAGACTCCTCCCTGCCTCATCAAAAAATTTGAAAAGTGGCCTGAGAAGCTAATGATTTTTTTTACATGGCCTTAGTGGAGAAATATTCAGTGTTACACCTACACTTGTAGTGACTTTAGCATGACAGCTCCTCTCATATTGAGATAATCCTTTGTAAAGTCTACAGTGTTGCCTTTTTTATCCAACCATTTAGCAATCTGACTCAGTTCATCTACAATCTTCTCTGGGAAATGTTCTAGTGGAACATCAGGGTCCGAGGATGGAATTTCTGTAAGACAATATTAGAATTACTTCAGTTTCATTTTGTGTTACCACTGTAAGGACAAGTTAAATGGTTGCTGAAAATTTATGAAAAACAAAGAATGCTCAGAAATATAACATACTTTGATTGGATAAATGTGGGTGGGTCTTAACTTGAATACTTAATTTATCAATGGAACCTGTTTTATTTATAGATTCAACAGAGTATACCTGACTGAAAACCAAGAAGTTAAACTATACATGTTGAATGCACCTGTTCCAATACATGGGCAGGATTGGGATGCCTTTAAATGGTTCCACAAAATATTTTATATGACTGCTTATACAATTGTAATGTACCTTCTGTCATTTTTGTTGTTGTTGTTGTCAAGATCTTCTGATGATTATTTGAATTGTGAAGTTTGTACTCCGTTTATCTCCCCTTTTTTGTAAGATGCCTCACTGATTGAAAACCTATAGTGAACTGCACAGGAGAATGACTAACTACCTACTCAGCCAAACAAGTACAATCATGAACAACTTGATATTACCTTCATCTCCAATTAAATCCAGTAACATAATGGATGGTACAGGTCTTCCATGTCTGTTCAACAAAGTTCGGAATTCACAACAGAGTACATCTTTACCTTCCTCGAATACTCGTGTCTACATAAAATGTTAAATGTTTAATATTTCTAAACTTATTTTAAAGACAGAAAATATAGTGGTACACAACACAAAAATCCCATCCTAAAAAAATGTTATTTGTCCTTTATCTTTTCATTATATATAGTAGTGTAATTAGGGTCGTATTGTTCGCGGTCTTTTTCTTTTAATTTTAGTTGGAAAGGAATGGTGCTGATTATACATAAATACAGACTCGATAGAGTTTTTTTCGCCCTGTTGATTGTTGTCAATGGCGATGGCCATTTTGTTGTAGTGTCATATGCGGTATTTTCGTACTATTCCAACATTATTCTTTTACAAACTTCAATATGTATACGTTGTTTTGATATTATTTTTTACTTAAATTATTTTTAGTAATATTATATTAATTATACAGGACGAATAAAAATAAAAACAGATACGAAAATAGTAGATGTGTTACATGTATTGCGTAAAATGCAAATGGCGTCGTTATGTAACCTCAAGTGTTTGAAGATCGATGTTTTGATTGCAATCATTCAGGGATGAAAATAAAACTTGTAATCTTTTTGTTTTCTTTATTTTGATTGATGAATCAAAGTTGAAAAATTTTTTTGGTTTCAAAATGTGTGATTATCTGTTTTAACAACGATCAAAATAGACAATACGAGAATGCTCTATTTTTTATTTAATTTATTACAATCACTAGAAATTAATAAAAGTATAAACATAAATGATATTTAAAAAGAGAATAAATTACATATTAATTGAAAAACTTGTTAAGAAGCACGGCCAAGTCAGACTTGGATGTCTTCATCTTGAGACGTTTTGTGAAAACTTGCAGATCGTACATGCATACACTGTATAAGAATTTTTCCGCAATTTTCTGTTCCAAGAAAGGCGTGCGGACAATACGTAAATGCTGACTATACACAGCATTTTACGGTAAGTGTTTATATGGATTCATTTTTAAAAATCAATTGGCAGTTTGCAAACAATATGACTTACATAAAAGTGATCAACCACATAAAGCATTGTTATAACAATTAATCCTAAACTATGGAACATTTATTATTATTAAGGTTTTCCACTTTCCAGTGGAAAACCTTCTTGTAATTCGTCTGTTTATTATTATTATTCTTTTTTTTCCGCCAAGTTTTCTTTTCCCATTATAAATTTTGTTTCGCGACATGTCGTAAAGATATTTTGTACTATGGATGTATGAGACATTGCGCTTTCGCAGTTAACCCTGGCAGACCGAACACTTATTCTTTACGGAGTTATTTCCCCTGTCATAAAAAAGCTTGTGTGAAGATTAACTTTGAAACTGTAAAAGATGTCGCAATGAAAGTTGTTCCAAAATGTTCAGCGAAGGATTGCGACACTTTATAACATATCCCATTAAAGAAATTTTCACCTTCTTATAGGAGTAATTTCCCCTTATTTATTGCAAGTACATTTTTTACCATAGTAACTCATGAACCAGAAGTGATAAAGTCTAGATATTTCACAGTTGGTCATCATTGACCTTGACCTTGAAAAAGGTCACAAGGTCAAGGGTCAAGGTCACGTTCTTATTTTTGACCCAATGTTGTGTGCGGATCTCCTCCTTTACTATAAAAGATAGAGAACTGAAACCTTTACCAAAATGTGTATCATATTAAGATCTTGAATCGTCACTTTTTTATTTGACATTTTTATAAGAGTTATCTCCCCTAGACCAATAAAATATATTGTGAATTGCATTATATCAGTATATCTCAGTAACTATAACAGATATTTATATGAAACCTTATATCATTGGTCATCATTGACCTTGACCTTGGACACAAGGTCAAAGGTCAAGGTCACGTTTGAAATTTTGACATTGTCTTGTCATCGCTATTCCTTTGAAACGGTAAAAGATAGGCAATAAGTTATAATGGATAAAATGTTGGTCTCATAAAGGCGCAACTATTTTACATTTAGTGGGAAAGGATCCGACTTCATCTTATAGGAGTTATCCCCCATTACAACCACTGTTAATTTGGTTTTCATTAATTACTCATCAACTATTGATAGAAGAGGCATGGGGTCTTCACTATAGACCAGTATGACCCTTGACCTTGAAAATAGAAACAAGGTCAAAGGTCAAGGTCATCTTATAAATTTTGGTATTTATGATAAATAGTCATTTCTTCATAATTATACGACATATTTACATAGGATCTTCACTGTTTGTTTGTCCTTTATTGGCCCTCAGCATGGTCAAGGTCATATTAACAGAAGTCAAGGTCAAAACATATTTTTCGGAAATTATACTTTTTTGTGTAAATAATATGGTAAATCTTAATAAATGCTTTATTTTTAAGGCATAAAGTATGCAACTATCAAAAACGTGCTGGTCAAGGTCATTTATGTCAATTAAAGTCCTATTTTATGACCTTTTCTATTTCGAAAGATATCCAAATGGTTTTTTCTTTTGTTTGTTTATTTTAAAAAGAAAGGTCAATTTTCATAAAACCAAAGTCAAGGTCAAGGTCATTTTTGCAATAAGTGGAAAACCTCTCATTTGTTCGGTAGAACCAATGAACTTATATTTATACTAGTTTTTTTTTGCATTTCAAGGTTCTAATTTATCTAGATACAATTAAATAAATTCTTGAAATTAATTAATTAGGCATTGTAGATTGATTGATTAATGGTGTTTAACGCCCGAGCAGCAATATTTCAGCTTTATTCAGGCGGGGCATTGTAGAAATGCAACCTGAATACTGAAGATGGGAAAAATGATTTATTATACTATGAAAGTAGTTTAATAGCAGAAAATATGTATAAAACCCTTCAATGTGAATCTCTCATGGGCTGCTCCTTTACGAGTAATTTGACCTTTTTATAATTCAGCTGTAATAAGAATAATCCAATATCCAACACAATTCATTATTGTAGCTAATATCTAAATAGTTTTTTCTGTTAGGTGTACAGACTAAAAACAAATTACAAAGATTATTTCTGGGCAAAACTTTCAATGCCATTTAAAACGTTAAGGTTCTTTTTAAGGTTGCATTAAGTGGAATGCCTATTAATTGTTCTTTAAAACCATTTAACATATATTGATATATGTATTACATATGTTAACTTACAACATCTAATAATTCTAAACTTGAACTGTTATGACTTTCAAAGTAAATCATGGCCTGTTTCAGTCTATCCATCTGAGATAAATATCTCTCCAGTCCACAGGAGGAAGGTCTGAAGTAATATAAAATGTAATATGTGTGATATGCATTCATTTTGAGTATCTGTATACAATACCTCATAATTGTTTTAATTTTAGTCACAACTATTCTATAAGTAAATGTATGGATTGGATGACACCTTTATTTTTTACACAGCATGCATAAAACTATAAAATAAGTATGTATCTCCACTTTTTTAAAGTGTATGTATCTCCACTTTTTTAAAGTGTATGTATCCGTCCGACCAAGGGCATTAAGTTGTCGATGTAGGACGTAAAAAACTCCCCAAGTCAAGTGTATGTATCTCCACTTTTTTAAAGTGTATGTATCCGTCCGACCAAGGGCATTAAGTTGTCGGTGTAGGAAGTAAAAAACTCCCAAAGTCAAGTCAAGTGTATGTATCTCCACTTTTTTAAAGTGTATGTATCCGTCCGACCAAGGGCATTAAGTTGTCGGTGTAGGATGTAAAAAACTCCCCAAGTCAAGTCAAGTGTATGTATCTCCACTTTTTTAAAGTGTATGTATCCGTCCGACCAAGGGCATTAAGTTGTCGGTGTAGGACGTAAAAAACTCCCCAAGTCAAGTCAAGTGTATGTATCTCCACTTTTTTAAAGTGTCCCTCCACTCCCCTTGTTTGTAAATCTTACCCATCTTTGATCATGGTCTCTACTTCTTTAGCTACATGGTAATATCCTAAAACATTATCCAATGTCACAGTTGTTTTCTCAATATCTTTATTTTGTCAAGGAAGAAAGACTGACTGGGTATAGATAGTGTGTGGTCTTTGTATTTGAGGTTTTTTTAAGTCTATATGTTAAATTTTTTGTCAGTCATTTTGGAATGACAGTCTCTGTCTTAATTTTTGAAATTGCTGTATTTTACTACTGTGGTTTCATTTTTATTCTTGGGGTACCAATTTTTGTCGTTTTCGTGGGTTGGGACAAACCACGAAATTAAGACTTCAACGAATAATGATCTCAAGAAATCTATAATGACGATAAAGCTGACATGAGAAACTGCCATGGGACGGTTGTTTACATGGATAATGACGACTGATGTTCAAGATGCATCATTATATTGATATGTTTTCAAGTTTGCATTATGAATAACTTTCGTCTGTTTATGACACTTAATAGAAATAAAATTGATTAAAAAAACATCGTTGTTACTTTTTAATTGCATAATCCCATCAGTAATGAACATACTTCTTGTTGTGACTTTTCATGGTAAAGTGTTGATGTATACACAAATATTAAAGTAACTTTCTTAATTTAAATAAAAATCAGTAAAGCAATTTATTATTTACACTATATACTCATTTCCATCTTTACAATCCACTACATGTAATAATATTATCAAGTTTATTGGCAAACAAACTTAACCTTTGCCCCAGGGAATGTACAACGAATTTACAATGAACTGTTGACTTAGATTGGTTTTAATAAAATAACATGTTTATTAATTGTGTTAATTATGTTTACGGCTACAAAACAAAATCTGTTTAATCTTTATAACTTCGTGTTCCTTTGAAAACAAAACAGTCATTACACCGTTTTCAAGATAGGTAGCTAGCTGTACACTATCGCATGATTTTATTTAGGGCACTTTACTCAAAGCACAGTCTTTTAAACTTGTGTTTACAAACAACATAAAATGCAACCCCTTTCATAAATTTATCTTTAATGTGGGCTTTGCACCATGCACCAACTAAAAACAGGTTTCGTTTTGCAATGTCTTTCTTAAGCCGTCCCATTTTGTTTTAATGTTGCCGCTTTCTAATAAAAGTACCATAAATTTCTATGAAATCAATGCTGTGATCAGCATTACAATTGTCACCTCTCGAGAGCGATTATATCTTGAAAATGTTGTATTAGAAAATGTACAGACTAACAAAGTATCAAAACCGAAATTAAGAATCCCATGAAATGTCTTTTTTCCCCCAACCACGAAAATTGATGCCCACGAAAATAAATGAAACCACCGTACTTTTTTAACTTAATAAGTTTATACTAAGAAATATAAAAAAAAATAAAATCTGTCCAATAGTCATTCTAATTAATCTTACAGATAAAAAGAACAAAATGTATGAAAACAATACCGGTACTAATTAATATGTAATGGTTTAAGGATACTTTCTTGTCTTCTTCTGAGCATTTCTGTTTCATTGTAGACTGGTTCTATGGTACTCTCTAACTTCTGAAGACGATTCTCAAAACTGTTCAAAATACTAAACATACTTTGTGTATTGGTCCTGCTCTTGCCCATGGCCTCTTTTAAAATTGACAAATTGTTCTTTTCCTAGAATGACAAAAACAGGAAACTGAACAACATGATAACAATATAATAAGTTTTTGAAGCATTCACAAATTTAGTATGAATTATCATTATCAATACATGTACTCCTACTGCATACACCTTAACATACAATTAACATACAATCACCAGTCACCTGACCATAATAACGTGGTTTATTATTGTTCAAATACCATCTGAAAATAAAGCATTTTCATCCATTTTAAGAATTTAAATTTTTAGAAATGGTTGAAAGTATATGGACTACTTCATTGAATTTTTATAGGAAAACTTTCAAGGAAAAAATATACTATGTCTGAATTAGGCTGGACCCGTTTCAAAAAAACTTTGATAGACTATTTCTCTACTCTTTTTTTTTCTTGAAAAATGAGACATTTAAAACTGTTCTATTTTTAGTAATAGCTGACATCTTGGTTGTAGTTGAGCGGATCATAGGTACCTGACAACATTTCTGTAGGCATGTGTTTTAACTGTATTTTGGTTATTTTGGCTTGACAAGCTTTCTCACCTTTAATGTGGTAAAGATGTCTACATGTATTTCATGAATGTTGTTATTGTGTCCATGAAAAGTAATCTATAATTCACAGATCAGAAGGGTTCAAACAAGACCCTGTTTAGTAGTAACTACAACGAATTGTCTCATTTTCACTTGGACCCTGCATGATAGGATTGATTACAGACACAACATTAGAATAATATGCATGCAGAGAATGATGGACATAACAAATTTCAAGCATTAAGGTGTAAGAGTTTCACCAATACACAATGTAGTCTGCTATAGATTTGTTCGTTTTAATGGTTTTAACACCACTTCCAGCAATTTTTCAGCTATATCATTAGTAATTCAGGTCCTAGTAGGGCGACTTTGTCGCACACTTCGCCCCGTGTGGTGAGCCCTGATTACATTCACTTATAGTTTTTTTGAAGGGAGGAAGCCAGAGTACCCACAAAAAATCTTACCTTTGGTAGGAAAACTGGCACGTACTAAGTGTCCAATATAATTTGCTTCTTTAGATATTTTTCTCTATGAATATAATCACAATTTTGATCAAACTGATTTCAGCACTGGATGTAAGTCATGTTGTTGTCACATAACTTTTTGTTCAAAATAAAAGTGAAATGTCGGAATATAAGGGTATCGATGGAAATGAGCTTAGAAATGGACTTAAATCAGCTTGATAGAAGGTATAATGGGTATATATCAAAGAGTAAAATATATTGTTTGTTTGTTTGATGGTGTTTAATGCCACTTTCAGCTATATCATGGCATCCAGTTTTTATTGGGGGAGGAAGCCGGAGTACCCGGAGAAAACCCCTGACCTGCGGTAGGAAAACTGGGAGTAAAATATATAAAGAAGCAAATTAAATATAGTTTAACTGTACGAAAATGTTTAATACCATCTAGAAACGATGAAATATGGCGACTCAGACCCATGTCGCAAAATCCTCAGTTTTTGCTTAGTTACGGAGAGTGCTAAAAAATACCAAAAAAAAAAAAAACCAGAGGCTCTTAAGAGCCTGTATCGCTCACCTGATTTTATAGGAAATGAAGATGGCATTTCCCTGATGTTAAAGTTAGTCCTGTAATTTTCAATAAACTTTAATTAGGACCATCCAAACAATATTACTAGAAAGCTTTGTTTCATTGGTTAACCGGTTGTATAGAGAAGATTTTTTTTATTTGCCCATAGGGTCCAATGTTAAACTAAGTCCTGCGGCGGTGGTGGCCATTTTGAATTTCCAATTGCCATAAAATACATAAACTTTATAAAGGACCATCCAAACAATATTGCTAGTAAGTTTTTGTTTCAATTGATTAACCGGTTTCAGAGAAGAAGCCTTTAAAAACTTTTTCCCATAGGGTCCTATGTTAAACTAAGTCCTGCGGTAGTGGCCATTTTGAATTTCCAATTGCCATAAAAAACATAAACTTTATAGAGGACCATCCAAACAATATTGCTAGTAAGTTTTTGTTTCCATTGATTAACCGGTTTCAGAGAAGAAGCCTTTAAAAACTTTTTCCCATAGGGTCCTATGTTAAACTAAGTCCTGCGGTAGCGGCCATTTTGAATTTCCAATTGCCATAAAAAACATAAACTTTATAGAGGACCATCCAAACAATATTGCTAGTAAGTTTTGTTTTGATTGGTTAAACGGTTTCAGAGAAGAAGCCCTTTTAAACTTTTTTCAAATAGGGTTGAATGTTAAACCAAGTCCTGCGGTGACGGCCATTTTGAATTTCTGATTGGGATAAAAAAACATTAACTTTATAGAGGACCATCCAAACAATATTGCTAGTAAGTTTTGTTTCCATTGGTTGACCGGTTTCAGAAAAGAAGCCTTTCAAACTTTTTCCCATAGGGTCCTATGTTAAATTAAGTCCTGCGGTGGCAGCCATTTTGAATTTCCAATTGCCATAAAAAACACAAACTTTATAGAGGACCATCTAAACAATATTGCTAGTAAGTTTTTGTTTCCATTGATTAACCGGTTTCAGAGAAGAAGCCTTTTAAAACTTTTTCCCATAGGGTTCTATGTTAAACTAAGTCCTGCGGTGGCGGCCATTTTGAATTTCCAATTCCCATCAAAAACACAAACTTTATAGAGGACCATCCAAACAATATTGCTAGTAAGTTTTGTTTTGATTGGTTAAACGGTTTCAGAGAAGAAGCCCTTTGGGTCAGGTGAGCTAAAAACATTGCCATATTTTATTTCATTCTCTAATCAAATTTTTTTTATTTCGATTAGCAATCATATATCAAAATAATGTAGAAGTTGATGTTAAAAGTTGTTAACAGATACTTATGGAAGAAAATTTTTGTAGGGCAGGGCTCTACAATAACTTTTTGTTAAACTTGTCCCTTTGGATAAGTAACTTTCAAAATTTACTTGTCCGAATGAAAACATCACTTGTCCGAAATTTTTACCAAAAATTTATATGTTTTAATGATTTGGTTAAAAACAATACATAATATCCTTAGCTAACGTTACGATTTTTTTCTTGGACGTTGTGAAACCGAATTTCATCAGATCCATGTGTGTTTCACTAATTCGATGTCAAATTAGTTTTACAACTATTATCGGCAAGCTCAGTTCCATCAAGCGTTTTCTCGAATAAGTTGTATATCATGTATATTACTGGTTCCATTGCAGCTTGTAGTTAGGGCTATGCATATGTAGTTTCGAACCAGTGCATAAATTTGTTGACATGTTATCGGCAATGAAAAAAATGTAATGGATAATAAATTCAGAAAAATTATTTACCAAACTCGAATTTTCGAGAAAAGATACTTAAATTCTTTATGCTACTTCATTATAGGCTTATTTTTTTTACTTGTCCTGACTGACAAGTGAGTACTGAGTTTTACTTGTCAGACGGACATTTCCACTTGTCCCGGGCAATCGGACAAACGTTATTGTCGAGCCCTATAGGGTATCTGTTAGAGAATTGAAGTCAAGTAATGGGCACTTCTACATGGGCAGATGCACTTGTTCACTACCTTTTCCAATTTCATATCAATATCTGCTTTAAATATTGTTGTTTGTGACATTTTTCTGTTTTATGGAGTTTTGATCATAGAGTCTCTTAAATCTAAGATAAATAAAAATTAGGACTGATTATAATATTTTAGATTATCATTTACTTATTGTAAATATCTTTTATTTTTTACTGTATGATAAAAGGAATAAATGGGCAGAAATTTGATATTTAACCAGATTGACAAAGCGGGCTGATATCAAAATGTTACTAACTGCTTCAGAAAGTTATTAAAAGCTTTTCCGTAAGTGTCATCACATGTCTTTTCGTAAATGATCGGAAATTACCAGAATTGTTTACAAATATGATTTTGAACAATAAAGAAGAGGACATGCATGATACGAATGCATGGAGATGGACAATACTTTGGATTATTTTAAGTCAATGAAACTAACACACAAAAAGAAACAAACCGTGAGTGATCTGAAAACATTATCTAAATGATTTAAAACTAATTCAGAGCACATGAATAGCGGTACCGGAAATCCATAAGATTTTGATATATCCAAGTCTATTTCATTTACCCCTGCTGAAGCATATGATAAAAAGACCATTACATGACATTTTTGATACAATATGCATTATAAGCCCTCTGTTGATATTGGCCAAATACACAGATGCATCTGATTGGATGTTGGGGTTCGAAAAATAGCAAAATTTAAAAATAGAAACATAATTGATTAAAAATCTTCTATATTTGGGGGAATATTTATAAGAGCCGGGAAAAAAGAGCTTTTTTTAGAAAAAGGGGGAGGTCAGACAGTTTGTTAGTTTCATTCAGTGATGACTTTTTCACCCAAAATTTTCTGTCATTTCTGCTGCACGACCTATATTTTTTTATTTGTTAGTAATGTTGTCCAACATGTCAACTTACACAAGCAACTGCTTTCGGGGGTTAAATTTGAGAGGATTTTCACACATGAAATCTTAATTGCAGGTACCCCATATGGAAGATGCAATGTTAAATAGTTGGTTTATTGTTACCTATAGGGAGACTGGATTTTTTTCAATATACTTGATTTATTAATCCATTGTTAATTTTCACAAGTGTTTTCGTCACAGAATGACAAGTTATATGTATAGATTGTTCATTTAAAACGACGTGTTAAAAAAATATAGTCTATTTCTAAAAATACGCATTTCTCAATAGGAAAACTAGGGTGGGCTACAAAGACAAGTGTGTAAGGCCTGTTAAGTAACGATTGCTACTGTTTTTTAGCAAGAAAATTGGACTACACATTTAAATGCAGCGTTTGACATCAAAAACAATTATTTTACGCTATGATTAAATTTTTTAGCCGACTTTTGGGCCTTAACCAATTTTCGGCCAAATGTAATTTTCTGTTCTGGGTTTCAAACATTGTTGTATGCTGTGTTTACGATTGACATCAATTTTCTAAAATTTTAATGTAGTTACCTTAAGCAGGACTACTCATGACAAACAAACATATAATTAGACCGATCAAGTAGTATCAAAGTTTGTTATAGTCTGTTTCAAAAATGTAGATTTTCACAAATTCCACTAATTTTCGTTTTCAGCCTCTAAATATTTGTCAGAGGAAAGATGTTAAAGAAGAATATTATCCCAGGCGTGATCCATGTATCTAATAGACAAATAACAACTGAAAACACGAACGATAACTCGCATATTACTAAACAGCAACACTTTATTGTAAAAATAACCTTAAAAAAAGCATGCAATTTTTAGAGAGGGTGGCCTCCTGCAAATTCAAACAAACTAAAAACCCTTGAAGAAAACTTTATTTCATTTTGGTAAACACGTGGATATTGTCCACGGATGATACCTCAACGTTTTGGACTGATTCTGACACTTTTAGTGCTTTCTATAGGTTACAATAAACCAAATATTTGTTTACATTACACCGGGAAATTTTTGAACCCAAGATAGTAGTCTGAGAATCCTCTGCCGTCAAACGCTTTTTTGTTCCTCTTTTTTTGCGTGGGACGTCAGAGAGCTCTCCATAAAAAAAAAAAAGCGGATTTTGCGACACAGGTCTGGGTCTGCAAATCTCATTGTTTCCATATGTTAATAAACATTTTCGTCCAGTTAAACTCTATATAAATCGCTTCTTTAGATATTTTTCTCTATGAATATAATCATCACACCTTCAATCAAGCTAATTTAAGCACTGGACTTAAGTCACATTGTTGTCACATGACTTTTTTGTTCAAACTGAAAGTGAAATGTCCGGATGTAAGAGTATCGATGGAAATTAGCTTAGAAATGGACTAAAATTATCTTGATTAAAGGTATGATTATTATATTCATAGAGAAAAATATCTAAAGAAGCGAATTATATCTAGTTTAACTGGACGAAAATCTGGAAATCTGGAAATGATGAAATTTGCCAACCCAGACAGGTGTCGCAAAATCCGCTGTTTTGCTTATGGAGAGCTCTCTGACATCCCACGCAAAAAAAAAAGCGTTGGATGGCAGAGGATTCTCGGACTACAAAGGTAGTAATCAGAAAAAAATACACATTGATGGAAAATCTTCTATATTTGGGGGAACATTTATAAGAGCCTGGAAAATAGAGCTTTTTTGGAAATATGGGGAGGTCAGACAGTTTGTTAGTTTCATTCAGTGATGATTTTTTCACCCAAGATTTTCTGTCATTTCTGCCGCACGACCTTTATTTTTTATTTGTTAATGTACTAGTAGTCTAACAAATATTAACATGTCAACTTACACAAGCAACTGCTTTCGGGGGTTAAATTTGAGAGGATTTTCACACATAAAATCTTAATTGCAGGTACCCCATATGAAAGATGCAATGTTAAAAAGTTGGTTTATTGTAATGTAACCAACTGAAGTCAAGTCATGGGCACTTCTACATGGGCGGATGCACTTGTTCATTACCTTTTCCAATTTCATATCAATATCTGCTTTAAATATCGTTGTTTGTGACATTTTTCTGTTTTAAAGAGTCTCTTAAATCTAAGATAAATGAAAATTAAGACTGAATATTATATTTTTGCTGATATTTTCAAGATCAAGAGTGAACTATATTACACTCTCTCGATGAAATCATCTCTTGAAAGGATAATTGATCGGCTTCTTGTGTTAAACGTTTTTAAGATTTGTTTGTCGTAAATTCCAGTCAATTTTGTTATTTATTTTTTCTAATTATCAAATTCTGTTTTTACTTCTTTTCTTATATTAATAATGTCTTTGGAATATATTATGTTATTTAGTGTGTTATTAATAAACTTGTTTAAATAACACCCCATTTACGGCTGCTACAATAATGGTGTCGAAATTTTCACGTTTTCTCAAAATAACCTTTTTAATGGCTTATTTGGTTGGATAGACAAACTTTTCGTTACATTTAGAATCAGAAAAAAGAAAACATTACTCTTAAATGCAAAGTCGTTAGTTCAAAGCACTGTTGAGAACTTTTACAAGAGCAGTCATAGTCCAGCACAGCAGCAGTAGCTGTGACAGTACCGTACTCCATAGTATTAATTGCATTGATAGTACGAATAAATCAGCATGGGTCGACGATCAATAAACACCACTAAAAGTGGGAAGTATATGAATCCCACTGATCAAGCAAGTATGTTGAAATATAATATAGTAGTTGTAATTTCCTGTGTAACCTAGCCTAGGAAGTAATAAATCAAATAGGTGTAAATCGGTGTGACTTTTTACCACACGACACCACAGGTTACCACATGCACCATCAAAATACCACAATATACACTTTCTTTACAGTTTTATAGGTTTTTTACTTTATTTTATGTAGAAATAATGTCACTACTGCTTTCTGAAGCATCTTTTTTTAATAGCAGAATAAACATTAAGTCCGTTTCGTTGATATGAGTCATTTATGATCATGAAAAGACAGCCACAGTAACTTTCAAAGCAACATGAAATGTTTTATTATTTCTATCAATAAGTTATTTGTTATTTTAAAATGAATTAATTTGTTCTATGGATGTTTTATCACGTGTAATTATGCGGGAACCTACACCGATATGCAGTTTTTGAAGTTCCTGTGGTTGTTTTTTCATGATCATAAGTGCCTCATTATCAATGGTACAACGGATTAAATAGATGATTCTGCTACTTTGAATGAAGTTACAAAACGCATGAAAGATATTATTTCTACATAAAATAAAGTAACAAACCAATAAAACTGTAAAGAAAGTGTATATTGTGGTATTTTGATGGTGCATGTGGTAGCCTGTGGTAACCTGTGGTGTCGTGTGGTAAAAAGTCACACCCGGTGTAAATTAATGAACATAATGGGGGTACACTACAGCCTAAACGGATTACATTTAGTCCATGAATTAATGATTGACACCGACTTGGAGAGAAATTCTTAATTCGCTGTCACTTCAATTATAATTCCAAAATGATCAATGAATTCCTCAATAAATATGTGAACGTATAGTCCGAGAATCCTCTGCCGTCCAACGCTTTTTTTTTTTTTTGCGTGGGACGTCAGAGAGCTCTCCATTTTTGGATTTTGCGACACCGGTCTGGGTCGGCACATTTCATCGTGTCAAATTTAATAAAATATTTTCTTCCAGTTAATCTATATATAATTCGCTTCTTTAGATATTTTTCTCTAGGAATATAACCATCTTACCTTCAATCAAACTTTAAAATACCTGTCACTCTATGTTTAACATCCTTTTTTTGTATTAATCAACTTTTAAAATGTGAGCTCATTTTTTGCAAGGCCAGACATTCATGTATTTGTTTTAGTGCAATTTCTATTCTGTTTTATTTATTTTTTAGGAAAAGAGGCAAGGAAGAGGGAGTTAAAAAAGGTAAAACTTTTTATTGGTAATTTGTTTAGGGATATTTGTTCTTGAAAATGAATTTTAAAATGTGTGTTGTTTTTTTATATGTCAGTTATCAGTTGACTGGTAATGATCAAGATGATAGTTGATTACTTTACCATAATCCAGATCATGTTAATTGTGAGAAAAGAAGTGAAACAAAATTTTAACTAAGCCATCCTTAAAAATTGTTAGTTACTGTTTTTACCACTTGCAAACTAAATTAATTCCCATTATAATAATTTCCATAAGGGATTTAAAAGTAACTCTTTTTAAAACTTTTTTTGTACATTTTTTCATCAAAATTGTAGGTTATTTTTAATAGAATTTAGCAAAAAATAATGTGCCTAGCTATCTTTTCATTTTTAGCTCACCTGGACCGAAGGTCCATGTGAGCTATTGCTATCACTTGGCGTCCGTCGTCCGTCGTCCGTCGTCTGTCGTCCGTCGTAAACTTTTTCAAAAATCTTCTCCTCTGAAACCACTTGGCCAATTTTTTTCAAACTTGGCCACAATCATCCTTAGGGTTCCTAGTTTCAAGTTTGTACCCAGGGTGTTGAACAACAGACAAATATGGCCGCTGTTACTAAAAATAGAACATGGGGGTCAACACAGGTTTTTGATCATTATCTAAAAAACTATAATAGCTATAGAGAAAACCGTTACTTCAAATTGATCAGCACATTAAGGTCTACAATAGTTGCTATTAGTGCGAAGTTGTGTATTGGCTTCTTGTAGGAGTTATTGCCCTTTTTTGAAGATTTTTGACAAAATTTTTGGTATTTACAATATAACCTGAAAAATATACGAGGTAGAGTGAAACTGTAAATGGCAAAAATGATCAGCAATGAAAGCCCTACAATTCACTTGATTGGTCTGAAATTGTCAGATGACTCCTTATATGAGTTATTGCCCTTAAATGGTAATTTTTTATGAAATTTTCTGTTTTTGTCCTGTAACTTGAAAACTATAGCAGCTAGATTGAAACTGTAAATTGCACAAATGATCAGCAATAAAGACCCTACAATTCACTTGATTGGTCTAAAATTGTCAAATGATTCCTTATAAGAGTTATTGCCCTTAAATGGTAATTTTTTATGAAATTTTCCGTTTTTGTCCTGTAACTTTAAAACTATAACAGCTAGAGTAAAACTGTAATGAGCAAAAAAGATCAACAATACAAGCCCTACAATTCACTGTATTAGTCTGAAATTGTCAGATGACTCCTTATAGGAGTTATTGCCCTTAAATGGCAATTTTTTATGAAATTTTCCATTTTTGTCCTGTAACTTGAAAACTATAGCAGCTAGATTGAAACTGTAAATTGCACAAATGATCAGCAATAAAGACCCTACAATTCACTTGATTGGTCTGAAATTGTCAGATGACTCCTTATATGAGTTATTGCCCTTAAATGGTAATTTTTTATGAAATTGTCCGTTTTTGTCCTGTAACTTTAAAACTATAACAGCTAGAGTAAAACTGTAAATAGCAAAAATGATCAACAATACAAGCCCTACAATTCACTGTATTAGTCTGAAATTGTCAGATGACTCCTTATAGGAGTTATTGCCCTTAAATGGCAATTTTTTATGAAATTTTCCATTTTTGTCCTGTAACTTGAAAACTATAGCAGCTAGATTGAAACTGTAAATTGCACAAATGATCAGCAATAAAGACCCTACAATTCACTTGATTGGTCTGAAATTGTCAGATGACTCCTTATAAGAGTTATTGCCCTTAAATTGCAATTTTTTATGAAATTTTCCGTTTTTGTCCTGTAACTTAAAAACCATAACAGCTAGAGTGAAATAATAAATTGCAAAAATGATCAGTAAAAAAAGCCCTACAATTCATTTAATTGGTCTGAAATTGTCAGATGACTCCTTATAGGGGTTATTGCCCTTAAATGACAATTTTATGAAATTTTCCATTTTTGTCCTGTAACTTGAAAACTATAGTAGCTAGATTAAAACTGGAAATTGCACAAATGATCAGCAATAGAAGCCCTACAAATGATTGCTTAGTCCAAAAATTGCAAGATGACTCTTTATAGGAGTTATTGCCCTTTCATTATGAATTTGGACATATGAACAGTTTTTTAATTATAAATTAGTCTATAACACACCTATTTGTAGAGTAAAACTGTAAATTTCTAAAGTACCCTAAAGGACAATGCCTAAAAACCATTTAATTTTCAGAAATTGTGGATGGCACCTTATAGGAGTTATTGAATTTAACAAATTTTTTGAAGAAATGTATAGTTTTTGCACAGTAACTTAAAAGCTATAACAACTAGACTGAAACTGTTAATTTCAAAAATTTAAATATAGTTTAAGTCATTTGGATTCCAGGTGAGCGATTACAGGCTCCTGGGAGCCTCTAGTTAAAGTAGGAAATCTATTAATTTAATATTATCTCAATCATAGGAAGGCAAAAATTGTAGATAATGTTTATATTTGCAGTTTATCATTTAAGTTGTGAAAACATTCATAAATAAAAAAATTTATAAATGGCTTCTTGTTATTTAGAACAAAAAACAGCGCATGCTGGTGAGACAAGCTGTCTTAAAAGGAAAAGACCCGGTACAACTTCTGACAGAGATGGAGATCATAGATCAGATGGGTAAGATACTGTCCAGGTTATGAGTGGATGGATGTAACTTAAAATATTTGTGTTTGAATTAAAGATTAAAGCTCATTGATTCATTTAGGCTTGCGTCCCAAGCCCGGCATGTACACAATTATTACAGAAATCTACAACATGGGCATTTTATGAATTAATATCCTTTCCTGCTTGTTATTCCTGTTTCATACAGTGCATATTTCATTACAACTCTACGGTAGATAACTAATACTTGATACCCTAATTTTAGTCTCTTCTCGAGTGGGAACAGGGAGAAAAATGACACAAACTTTTAAGGAAAGTTTCTAAACCTTTAAGCTGTCAAAAAAAGTAGAAACTCGACCCAAGTCAGTGCTTTTAATAGGTTGTAGAAAAAGTACAATGTTTAGCCTGACACTCCAGGTTGAAACAAATAAAAGAAGGAAATACATTCTTTAAAAAGTACTGAGGTAATTTTGTGATATTGCTTAGAACAAATTTCATATATCTTAACATTTTCAATAGGATATTTGAGAAAGAACAAAATTAACACATGAGCTGTTAAAAAAAATGATCCCAACAGGTTATGGTCCTCTGATTTTGTCAAATTAATAGATATATTATTTCTAAATAGTTGAAAATCTATGTCTACATGTAACTAGACATACATTTTCAACTATTTGAAAAATAATATATCTATTAATTTGACATAATTAGAGGACCATAACCTTTTGGGGTCATTCTTTTTTTAAATATATATATAAAAATTAAAAGTTTATCAGATAACTAATTAATGTTCATATTGAAGATATCTTTGTAATTGTCAAGAATTCTTATTTAAAAAAAAAATCGTAAGGAGTGCAACTGCAAGTGCAAGGTTCGGACCGTGTATTAAATTTGAAACGAGTGTATTGTCAATGCTTAATTTTAACCTTGAAGGGTGTCCGTCAACACTTCATGTTTATTGTCTAATAAACATCTCGATTGGAGCATATTTGCCGCCTGGGTGATTGCTACCTGCTGAGAATTGGACGAAACAGGTAAAAATCTATCGCCATTTGTAAAAATATGTAATCACGCATCAGAGATGGAATTGACATGACGGCAATTTGTACGCGTCTAACAACTGACATGGACGCATACTGGAACATGTTAGATGTTGAAAAGGTGCGTCCAGAACTGAAAAGACGCATACAATACGTATCTAGATGCATTGCGAGGATCCCTGATACATGTAACTCAATTTTGATAAGCTATTGATATATTAGGTCAGCACCCTCGCTAAATCAACTTGCATGCTGGTATCATGTTCTGTAGTTGGAGCCTTGTTTGACTAATTGTCCAGTAAAAAGCAACACTTAATAAAATGAATATTTTCCTGTGACTTTTAATAACTCAACTCACAAACTTAAGTAATGGAAGCAGGAGGTTTGGCATGCCATAAAACCTGAAATGCCTGTACCAAGTCAGGAACATTGCTGTAGTTGCTATATTTTTGGTTGTAGGTTCTAATGTTTTATAGTTTCCTGGACTTTGATTTGTGGATTATCTTTTTGACAGTTTCCTTGGTTTCTGTATTTTGTTATTAGCTTTATTTGTTAAGATATCAGTAAGAATTATTAATTGTTTTCTGTGTTGTACAGCGTCTTTAACATTGATGTGTACTCTGCTAGGACAGAACTGTATAAGAATATACCCAATTATATTTTTCAGAATATAACCCTGTAGAAGCTCCAAAACTTAATGAGAAAGTATTGAAGGATAAAAGAAGGAAGTTAAAGGAAACCTTTCAAAGAGTTCTCAGACTTTATGTGAGTATATTAAGATGGCTTTGAAAACATGATAGAGTGTAAAACATTGTACAAACTAATGAAGACATGATAGGATTTTAAAACCTTATTAACAGTGTTTAGCATTGGAGATCAATTGTTTGCATTTCCAAAACTTTGAGTTTGTCAAGAATTGGTGTGATTGATTGGATGTTGCTTACCAACCAGTCAGCAGTGTTTTGGCTTTATTCAGATCTGAATATTTCCAGAATAAAAAATGATTATTTCCCTTTTTGAAAAATGACAATGCATAATTCATTGTTTTCATACATGTAAAATAAAATAGGACAGCTTAAGAAAGACGATGCAAAAATGAAATCTGGTCTGTGTTGTGTCCGGGGGTGTAAGGCCCAGGCTAAACTTAAATTTATGCTAGGGGATCTAGTTTTATCTCGTTCAGTTTGACCTTGTTATTACTTTACACTCAGATACTCTGTTTTTCATATATTACATAAATTTTATGGTATAAAAATATACAACTTGTTATTGAGATTCAGCAAAATAAAATAAAGACAATGTTCATTTGTATGTGGGAAAACGATCCTATATCTTTTGTAGGAAAAGGAAAATCCAGAATATGGGAAAGAATTAAAGAAGGCAGAGACTGATTATGAAAAGAAGCGTCTCAAACTTCAGCTTTATTTTGGTAAGATATGTCCGGTATTTTTGGACAGTCCTGTTTGATGTATTAAATTATTCTAGTTTTTGAGTTGGTTAATATCTTTTTTACTGTTTTAGGTTATTTTCAGAAATGCTAAGCTGTAAGGTACTGTCCAATTTTTGTTGCCATGGCATGTTCATAACAAACTGTTAGGAATACTATCGTGAATACAAGAACTTCACGTATGATGTTTATGTTTACATGTACACCTTTACAATTATTTTTAGTTGATCTTTTTTTGTTTGTTAATACTTCGTATGGCTACACGTTCTGAAGTAGATAGAAAAAATAGTCACTATATCTGGTGCTTTTTTTCATTGATTAATGATTAAGGTTATGTACTGTTTGATAATATTGCATACCATGAATAATATTAAATGTGTGTTATAGTTTAAAAACACCAGAAAAATAATCCTGGAAATCCACAATTATAAAAAAATGGATGTAAATAAAACAAAAAGGTACATAATGACTGCCAAATTAATTATTTGTACTGTCCCCCTGACTTCTCCCTAGTGTCTCCCTGAAGTCTCCCTATCAGAGCCTCACTTCTCCCTGTTTGGCTGCCAGTGAGAAGTAACTTCTCCCTACTTTTTTTAGTGTGGAGACCTCTACAATTAGGGTTAAGAATGAGCAAATCTTGGGTGAAGTTACACATTAATACATTCCCAGTAATAATATGACAGTACTGACAGAAAGTGTTTGTGTAAATTTGTATGGAACGTCAGGCTGTCTTTAAGTGATTAACTTGTTAAGGTTTTGTTTGGTTTATTGTTATTTATATGTAAGAAAGAGTGATGTGCACCTGTTTAATTATTATTGACTTTGCAGTTGAAAATAATCCTATTAAAATATTCAGAAAATTACAGTTCTTTATATCTAAAATGGTTCTTAGACTAACAAAGCTTGCAGTTTCATCCTTTTCTTTAAAAATCAAACCCCATATTACAACAGGTTATATGATGGCAAAGGTATTGGCTCAACTGTTCTTAATTATGCCACCTCTTAAACATTTTTAGCTGAGTTGCAACAAAGTTGAACTCGGCCATTGTTATGATGATGGCGGGCGGCATGGGTGGGCGTGCGGGCGGGTGTCAACAATTGGATTCCGGACCATAACTCAGAAAGTTGTGAACCAATTTTAATGAAACTTTAGGATATTGTTACATACCATAAGAGGAGGAACCCTATTGATTTTGGGGTAAATCCGTTCAAGGTCAAGGTCACAGCGACAGAAAAGGTTAGAAAATTTCTTGAATTAGTGGTTTCCGGACCATAACTCAAAAAGTTTATCAATTGATTATAATGAAACTTTGGTTACATACCATAAGAGGAGGAACCTTATTGATTTTGGGGTAAATCCGTTGAAGGTCAAGGTCACAGCGACAGAAAAACGTAAGAAAATTTCTTGAATTAGTGGTTTCCGGACCATAATTCAAAAACTACATCAAGCGCGTATCTGAAATTTTACACAATGGTTCAATACTGTTAGAGGATTCAAATATTCATATTTTATGCAACTTTGAAAATTTGTTGATAAAGCTTACATTTTTCCTGCTGAAACCCTTCCTCACTTTGTCTCCAGTTTACATGTAATGCCTGTAATAACCAATTATGTTAAATCTCAAAATAAAGACAAGGAAAGTTTTGGTTAATAAAATACGTCAACTCGGCTTTTGCACCCCTGTGCATATTGATTTTATTGAATATATTTCTGTAAACATAATTTTAAACATGAATTTATTTCTTTTTCATATTTATTTATAGAACAAGTAAAGAATGCTGAGCGTGTACAGTTAGACCAGATTCCTTTACCAGATCTCCCACAACAGATGACCAGTAAGTATTGCTATGTATAATTAAGTCTCCCACAACAGATGACCAGTAAGTATTACTATGTATAATTAAGTCTCCCACAACAGATGACCAGTAAGTATTACTATGTATAATTAAGTCTCCCACGACAGATGACCAGTAAGTATTACTATGTATAATTAAGTCTCCCACAACAGATGACCAGTAAGTATTACTATGTATAATTAAGTCTCCCACGACAGATGACCAGTAAGTATTGCTATGTATAATTAAGTCTCCCACAACAGATGACCAGTAAGTATTGCTATGTATAACTAATTCTCCCACAACAGATGACAAGTAAGTATTGCTATGTATAATTAAGTCTCCCACAACAGATGACCAGTAAGTATTGCTATGTATAACTAATTCTCCCACAACAGATGACCAGTAAGTATTACTATGTATAATTAAGTCTCCCACAACAGATGACAAGTAAGTATTGCTATGTATAACTAATTCTCCCACAACAGATGACCAGTAAGTATTGCTATGTATAATTAAGTCTCCCACAACAGATGACCAGTAAGTATTACTATGTATAACTAATTCTCCCACAACAGATGACAAGTAAGTATTGCTATGTATAATTAAGTCTCCCACAACAGATGACAAGTAAGTATTACTATGTATAATTAAGTCTCCCACAACAGATGACCAGTAAGTATTGCTATGTATAATTAAGTCTCCCACAACAGATGACCAGTAAGTATTACTATGTATAATTAAGTCTCCCACAACAGATGACCAGTAAGTATTGCTATGTATAATTAATTCTCTCACAACAGATGACAAGTAAGTCTTACTATGTATAATTAAGTCTCCCACAACAGATGACCAGTAAGTATTGCTATGTATAATTAAGTCTCCCACAACAGATGACCAGTAAGTATTGCTATGTATAATTAAGTCTCCCACAACAGATGACAAGTAAGTATTGCTATGTATAATTAAGTCTCCCACAACAGATGACCAGTAAGTATTGCTATGTATAATTAAGTCTCCCACAACAGATGACCAGTAAGTATTGCTATGTATAATTAAGTCTCCCACAACAAATGACCAGTAAGTATTGCTATGTATAATTAATTCTCTCACAACAGATGACAAGTAAGTCTTACAACACGTAGTGTTCATGCAGAACTGGTTTTAGCAATACAGGGCCTAATCTAGGATTTTTGCCAGGGAGAAGTGACTTCTCCTTCCAATGGGAATAGGGAGAAGTGATTTTTTGTGCGGAGAAGTGGGTTTTGTTTCGGTTTCGTTTCAATGTTTTTAAAACAAATAAGTTTAACACTGATAGAGCTAAAATACATTTTATTATCATATAAAGAGCACTAATCACAACAAAAGCAACTATTTTCCAGCACATGGTATACAAAACATATATATAACATATAAAAAACATTTACAGTTTATAGTCACTAATAATTGTAAATCCTCCTGCTTTTGTTTTGCAGTTGGAGACTGAATTGGTTTTGCAGGGGACTGAACCCCTAACCAGTTAGCCAAAGACATAATTTTTCCAAATGTTCAATTGTTTTGTTACTAATTTACATTTAACTAAACTTTTGATTTTGAAGTTAACATTAATTGGTGGTACTTTATACCATTTCATTTTCATTTGATCTCTGAATTAACTGTAATTGAGTGATTGAAATTAACAAGCCTATCATGTGTTAAACCGTTGTCAAAACATCGTATTATTCGAAACTCAAGATTCTCTTACTCAATGTCACCCAAGCCAACTCTAAATCACGTAATTAACGGCTAATTATTGGCAATGCCAGCCTCATTAAAAATTGTTTATTAATATTTGATTGACGATTTTAAACAAAGCCGATGGTCGGTATCAACATGATTGATGAGCGCGCAGTCAAACAAAGCGAATAAAATACGGTTAAATAAGCCGATATATCCTTTTGAAAAATAATTTAACAGAACAAATAGTTTTAATTTTCAATAAAACACTCGCCGCCATACTCGATGTTTCCTCGAAGCATTTTAACCTCGTGCCTCGTGGATCTGAAATACATCGTAATAACCTTTTCTCACATGATCGACTATTAAAACCTAGTTTTATTTTCATATTTGATGATGAGCAAAGTCGCTGTAATGTCAATTTATCACACTATCGCGTTAGGATATGCTGACACATCGTATCGTTTCATTGTTTTTGGAAGTCGCCATTTTGTTTTAACTGTACGTCATGTAAACAACAACAAAGTCTATTAGAGTAGTCTCCCTTTTATCGATTTTTCACGGCGACTTCACTTCGCCGGAAAATCAAATGACCGGCGACATTTAGCGATTTTCAAAAAATTTTGGCGACTTAAAACGCCATTTCGCCGTCTAGATTAGGCCCTGAGCAATATCTTGTTGGAAAAATATACATAACATCATTATATTGTTTGTTAGTTTGAATTGTTTCTAACACAACTTTCAGCAATTTTTCAGCTATATTGTGATGTGACATATAGTTTTAATAAGGGGCGGTAGTTGGGATACACAGAAAAATTCCATTCCTTTGGTTGGAAAACTTGCAATCCTTGTCAATTAAGATTGGAGTTGAGCACACCCTGCTTGCAGTGACAACCTCTGTGTTGTTGCAGTATTATTGTTGTTGTTCATGTTAAAAGAGAGGTAACTAGTAGTAAAAGAGTTCCTTACAAATTCTGTAAACAGATCATTTGATTACAAAAAATTTAAACAAAGATTGAATTTTGTAGAATAAATTAATTTTAATTTGTATACAACCTGAATGAGATCATTGGTTACAGAACTTCATTTTTGTATCGTTTAAATGTGATAGATTTTCTAAATCTTTATTTTGTAGCATTTAATATTTATGAAACTGTGAGCTTTTGCCATCACTTGGTGTCTGTCGTCCGTCGTAAACTTTTTCAAAAATCTTCTCTTCTGAAACAACTGGGTCAATTTTTTTCAAACTTGGCCACAATCATCCTTAGGGTTCCTAGTTTCAAATTTTTACCCAGTGTGTTGATCAACAGACAAAGATGGCCACTGTTGCTAAAAATAGTACATGGGTGTCAACACATGTTTTTGATCATTATCTCAAACTTTATAATAGCTATAGAGGAAACCGTTACTAATTGATCAGCACATTAAGGTCTACAACAGTTGCTATTAGTGTGAAGTTGTGTATTGGTTTCCTGTAGGAGTTATTGCCCTTTAATGACAATTTTTGACAAAATTTTTGGTATTTACAATATAACTTGAAAACTATACGAGGTAGAGTGAAACTGTAAATAGCAAAAATGATCAGCAATAAAAGCCCTACAATTCACTTGATTTATCTGAAATTACCAGATGACTCATTATAGGAGTTATTGCACTTAAATGACAATTTTTTTATGAAATTTTCCGTTTTTGTCCAGTAACTTGAAAACTATAGCAGCTAGATTGAAACTGTAAATTGCACAAATGATCAGCAATAAAGGCCCTACAACTCGTCTGAAATAGTCGATTACAGGAGTTATTGCCCTTAAATGACAATTTTTTATGAAATTTTCTGTCCTGTAACTTAAAAACTGTAACAGCTAGAGGGAAACTGTTAATAGCAAAATTGACCAGCAATACAAGCCATACAATTCACCCTATAAGTCTGAAATTGTCACATGACCTCTAATAGGAGTTATTGCCCTTAAATGGCAATTTTTTATGAAATTTTCCGTTTTTGTCCTGTAACTTAAAAACCATAACATCCAGAGTGATATTATTATAGCAAAAATGATCAGCAATAAAAGCCCTACAATTCACTTAATTGGTCTGAAATTGCCAGATGATTCCTTATAGGACTTATTGCCCTTAAATGACAATTTTTTAAGGAAATTTTCATTTTTGTCCTGTAACTTGAAAACTATAGCAGCTACCGTACATACTCGCACATAACTCTGGAAATTGGGAGTTAAAATTTGGTTTTAGGGAATGGTTCCGACTTTTAAGCGAGTCATACCACAATAGGAAAGAATTCCAGTCGAAGTTTGAAGGCCTTACATAGATCGCCAACTATAAAGACGAAAATAGACAGATACATGATTAGTTATGCTAAATAAAGTATATTAAAGACATTAATAAAGATCGTTTTTACTTGTGTATTGTTCATTTTATCCAGTTTCCATATTTCTATTCATATTTACAACACAAGTATCAATTTATTCATATGTATTGCATAATACATCCAGTGATGTCATGATACAACTAAAAACCGAAAATGAAGCTTAACTAACTAATACATATATGCTACAGAATTTCGTTTTTTCATCAATTATTATTTTAATTTACAAACCATGTTCCTTTATATTTTGTATTTAAGCTTTCATTTATTTTAAAAACTCTGCTTTAACTATTAAATAATTATGAAAATGAATATTTGTATATTTACTTGTGTTTGTCTTTTATATGGTTTTTAGTCATAGCAAATTCAGGGAGATAATTACGTTTACATTTTCAAAACACGTGTACACTAGTGTAAACAAACCAATTAGGATAAGCGATATTCAACTCATAAAACATGAGAAACAAATAATAAACAAGAAGTCTTACTGATATAATGATTTTTATTCACAAATTAGGAATTTTTGTTTGATTCTGACATCATGTCAACACGTCTTTCTTCTGACTGACGTATACCAGGGTCAACAGCAAAATACCAGATTTTTAGGCCCAAAAAGGCCCCCCCCCCCCCCCCCCCCCCCCCCCCCCCCCGACTAATATGCGGACCCACTTTTAAGTGAGCATCTACGATAGATTGAAACTGTAAATTGCACAAAGGATCAGCAAAGCAAGGCCTACAAATGATTGCTAAGTCCAAAAATTGCAAGATGACTCTTTATATGAGTTATTGCCCTTTAATTATGAATTTGGACAAATGATCAGTTTTTGTATTATAAATTCTAATATGACATGCTTTAAAGACTTTGAGACCACAACTGTGGTAAAAAGATGATTTATCTATTAGCAACACGCCCTGAGAAGGGCGTGTTTTAAATGGCTGTTCAAATTACAAAACTGTAACTCCCACTGGAAAGCTATTGCATATGACGTATAAAATCTTATAAATAGCGACACGCGCTATAATTATCCGTTGCCATATATTGTGTGTTACATTGACAGAACAGCCAGTTTATGGCGGAAATGATGTTTTCTATAGGTACGAAAATATTATAAATGTACTCTAATTGTCTTATTAGAATAGAAATAATTCACGGAGGCTGTGATTTATCATGGTTTTACCACGGGGTGACCATTATAATACAACATAAATGGTCACCCCGTGGTAAAACGAAGATAAACCACAGCCTCCGTGAATTATTTCTTAATTAGTCTATAACACACCTAGAGAAAAACTGTAAATTTCTAAATTAACCTAAAGGAGAAGGCCTACAAACCATTTAATTTTCAGAAATTGTCTGATGGCTCCTTATAGGAGTTATTGTACTTAACAAAAAGTTTTGAAGAAATGTTTAGTTTTTTGCACAGTAAAAGCTATAACAACTAGACTGAAACTGTAATTTTTCAAAAAATTAAATATAGTTGAAGTCATTTGGGTTCCAGGTGAGCAATTACAGGCTCTTAGGAGCCTCTAGGTGCTTTTGTACAAAGACTTATTTGTTTTGGAGTTATCAGTTGACTGTTGCATACGTGTGTCTGTATTTTAACAGTCACACATATAATTATTTCAAATTATTTTTTTCTTTCCACAATATGCAATTAGCTGCAAACTTTCATGCATTTCAACAAGCAAACAAAAATACTTTTTACAGCTGTAAACTAATTTGTTTTATTTTTCGATTACTCTTTTTCTAGTACCATCAATGATCCCTTTACCCAATGAAATACCTTTACCGTTACACGACAAAGTACCACATGGAATATTGAAGAAGCCAACAGGATTCAGGTAATACCAGAATATTAAGGAGAATTTGTTGCAATGACTGTTTGTAAAACTGTTTAATACAAGAATGCTTCATTAGAATTAATCTGGTTTTTCTGCTAGTTTCCTATACCACACCGTTTCTTCAAGCAAACAGTAAACAACATTTGTTGAATTAAAGGAACACACTAGGTAAATATGCATATGATATTTCTTTGTCAAAATCATCATTACAATGGTGTCTAGATTATTAAAAAATTTATGTCCAAATGCAGTTGATTAGTGTATTTTTTATACAATTGTTTATGCAACACATTAAATAGGACATTTTCAATAGTGCAGTATGAAAATCATTTATCATTTATAAATCACATTGGAAATGTGATGGCATGCTTACTATTTATTATTCCAGGGAGATAACTCTGATGGAGGTTGACCATGATGTCATTAGAAAGAGAAAACCTCCCGGCCCCCCGCCTGGACCCCCACCACAACTCAGTGATAGTGAGGACGAGGAATATGATCCAGAAAAAGGTATCAACCTTTATGATAAATCCTCTAAAGAAAAATGTGTAATAATGAGTAATCTACGTAAAAAGTTAATAATTATAGATTATTGTATAGTCATTTCCATATTGGCTCTGGTATCAGCCCCAAGGGCTGACATCAGGGCAAATACGAAGATGACCATATAATAATCTATTTATCACATATTTGAATACATGTCTCAAGGGCTTATATGGATATTACTGTTCTCCAGGGTTAATATCTATATGCAACCTAAGGGCTAAACCAATGAGAATGTAGCTTTTCATTACGTTTTCTTTTCCTCATTTCTGAATTTATGCTCTGATATTATAAGGTGGTTGGTATTTCGGGAAGCCCCAACCTGAACCGAAGACAGAAATCAACTTTAATGATTTACTTAGTTATTTGACAAAATTCTGATGTCTTAATAATATTTGTTTAATGACTGTTTTATTTCTTGATAGAAATTTCTTACAACTGTGTAAGTTTTCTATCATGTGTGAAAATAAATACTTTTCTCCCTGTTTCCCTAAAAAAATATTTATATTATCAGGTGTTTGTGAGCTAGAGCACTCAGGTATAAAGTTGCAATTTATTTTAAAATCCTTTTATCCTTGTTTTAGTAAGTGCTTCTTACTATAAATTAATAATGTACAGATCTTTTAACATATAAATTTGTTGTTTGTAACTGGTTTTGCTTTGTTTACATTTTTGTTTTATCATTCTGTAACAAGGTATAGAAGAAAACATAGGAACAGTAGACGTAGATATAGAGCATCCACACGATAGTCCTGATGAGGAAGATGATGAACTTCCTAGTAAGTACCAACACTAAAATTACAGTAAATGCATAATATAATATAGAACATCCACTTGGTCGTCCTGCTGAAGACGACAATAAAATTCTTATTATGTACCAATGCTATAAAGTGTATAAGATATGCATACCAATAAATAAATGCAATTTTTTCAATTTCTCAACATGAAAGAACTTGTTATATAATCTATGCTTATAAAATATCAAAATTTAAATGATTTTAAGCAAAATGTCAAAAAAAAAACTCCACAAACATCAAAATAACAATGAAACTAAATCAGTAAGCATGTGAAAAGATCTCCAGCTGTGTGTCATTTATTAAAATAATTACATTTACAACAAAATGTGGACATTTATTTTCTAACTAATCTGATATATTTCCAGTTACATGTATGTTGTAGTCCTAAAGACACCTCTCTGAGCAGTCTTCTTTCATCTGTAAATATTGTAGGTTCAAAATCCAGAAAAATCAGATTTGTGGATGATGACACAAGGGACCCAGAGGAGGAAGAAAAAGATACCAGATTAAAATACAAGGCTCCTAAAGGGGTAACAGCATTACAGGCTAAGATGTTACAAATGGCAGGACAGGAGATTCCTGAAAAGAAAAATGATGAAGAAAGAAGGCATGATGTAAGTGTTTTATTTCTTTATTTAAAACAAATAACATAGCTCAACTCAAGGATCAGCCAAGTATGTCCCTATATTAAAAGTCACACCGACCCCCTTTATGCTCAGTTTTTTGCTTCATTTTGTTATTATACCCCCCCCCCCCCCAAACTAGTTTGGGGCGGTATATAGAAATCACCCTGTCTGTCTGTCCGTCCGTCTGTCCACATCCCTTGTAAGCGCTTCTCCTCCTAAACCGCTTGAAAGATTTTGATGAAACTTTACATGAAGGAAGTACATCATATGTAGATGTGCATGAAGAATTTTCGTCGCTGTCGGATATTTTTCAGGGGAGATAATTGGACTTAGACTTTTAAAATATAGTATTCAGTGCGGGACCTCGTAAGCGCAACTCCTCCTAAACCGTTGACAGATTTTGATGAAACTTTACATGAAGGGAGTACATCATATGTAGATGTGCATGAAGAATTTTCCTCCCTTTCAGATTTTATTCAGGGGAGATAATTGGACTTGAAGCGAAGCGGGGGTATCACTGTGTGAGCATGCTCACAGTCCAAACTTGTTATTACAAATTGTACCTTTTCCATATTTTATACTATGCCTTTTTGTTTACATGTCATATACTAGACTCTTGCTTCGGGAATTTTACATTGTTAGTCAGCCATGTTCCTAACATACAATTTTGATCTAATTTATGTCAAAATTTTACTATGGAAAATTGCCCTGCCAAAAGAAAAAAACGCTGCATTTAAATTGTCGATTAACTGTGGAAAATAATTTTTTATTTCAAATTTTTTTAATCTACAAAAAGACCATAAACTTGACCAAACTCGATAAGTTTTCAATTGACAAAAAAGTGCCGCACAGACACAGTGACGATAGTATAAGTCCTGCTTCTGGCATGATAAAGACCCCTGATTTTTATAAGAATGTAGTTGATGCTACAATTTCACAGCCATTTTATAACTCTTCATACATTTCCAGTAGCATTCAGAATTTGCTGACTATTTGTGGATCATCTTTACTGTTGATGTTTTGTTTATTTACTTGTTTTGGCCTGAATGTATTTGAAATACTGCTTGCTGGATGATTACCAACCAATCGATCAATTCAATTTTGTTTATTAATGATATATCATCATTAGGCCTTATAAACTACAGTAAAACTTCTCTAAACTGGACCCTCAAAAAACCAGTTTCCCCTTCTAATCGGCCGTTTTAAAAAGCCTGGATATAACCCATTGAAGTTAATGTAAATTATCTGCACAAAACCGGCCACCTCTATAACTGGACACCGCCCACTTTTATGTAAAGTTTGTCTTTAATTAACTAATAAATCACTGAAGAAACAGGAAATCATTACATAATAGTTCACCTTTTAAGGCCTTTTAAATTAGTGTTAAGTGTTGTGTACAAATAAGCCCTAATCCGTACATTATTTTGATGAAGATTTAAGAATAATTTATGACATTTTAGTGTGATCTTTGTCCAAGCTAATAAATTATGGATTGAAAAAAAATTGATTATTTATTATCAATTAAATGTCATTGAATATTATTGTTCATTAAAAATATATAATGCCGTCCAGTAAATCCATCCACCTAAGCATAAATTTTGCGATTCGTGGTAACATCAACATAATTTCTTCCATATTTGTTAATAAATCTTTAAAATAGACATAATTTGAACTGTATTCCTTTAAACTAATTTTAACTGAAAATCACAGTAGATTTCACTAAACTTCACTTAACTGGCCACCTATGTAAACTGGCCATATATCTCTGTTCCAGTGGTGGCCGGTTTAGAGAAGTTTCACTGTATTGACATTATTGTCTGCACAAACATATTACAGGTAAGCCATTTGTCAGGAAACAATCGGTATGGATTCAAATTTATATTAATATTACAGTATTAAGAAACATTAATTGTAGAGTTCAGACAGCAGCTCAGACTCTGATAGTGATGAGGAAGACAGGAGAAGAAGAAGGCGAAGAAGAGATGATGATTTTGATAGAGAAAGACGCAGAAAAGATGATGAAGACAAAAAGAAAGCAAGAGATAGTCTTCCAGATGGACCCCCAGGAGAAGATGACAAACTACAGCAACCCAGACTCATTCCTCCTGGTCCTCCACCAGGGGCTCCACCTGGATTACCTCCAGGACTTCCACCAGGTAAAAACCTCTTAATCCTTTTCTTAGAGCACTCTTTAATTGACTATTACACATCCGCTAAGCTGTCACCTTGTTTATGCCTTGTCTTCATCTACTTTTTTATCTAATTTAAGGACTGTATATTTATAAAAGAATAAGGTTTTTATTTTGCCACAACTAACACCACACTCCACTTTCAATGGAAATGAAGTCACAGATAAACCCTATTAAACAGAGTTTGATACAGATTAATACTGTCTGTCAGCTTAAGATCATGTCTTCAATGTATTCTAATTAAGGACAACTTCACAGTTGATTTATTCAGAATTATTTCTAAATCAGTTCAGTGTGATATACTGTGTCAATACTAAATCAATGGTCTGTATTGTGTCAGGCATGATGTATTCTCAAAAATTCTATTGGTACTCCAAACTACAGCTGTATCAGTCATGATGTATTCTCAATGATCCTATTGGTACACCACGCCACAGCTGTGTCAGTCACATGATGTATACTCAATGATCCTATTGATACTCCACACCACAAGTCTGTCAGTCACATGATGTATTCTCAAAGATTCTATTGGTACTCCACACCACAGCTTTGTTAGTCACATGATGTATTTGTCAATGATCCTATTGGTACACCACACCACAGCTGTGTCAGTCACATGATGTATTCTCAAAGATTCTATTGGTACTCCACACCACAGCTGTGTCAGTCACATGATGTATTCTCAAAGATTCTATTGGTACTCCACCCCACAGCTGTGTCAGTCACATGATGTATTCGCAATGATCCTATTGGTACTCCACCCCACAGCTGTGTCAGTCACATGATGTATTCGCAATGATCCTATTGGTACTCCACCCCACAGCTGTGTCTGTCACATGATGTTTTTACATAACTCTATGCTTAGTTCCATGTACATTATAGGTCAGCCTTCTAATATACCCCTATAATATATTGCCTTCATTTTAAGGAGTATTTCCCATGCCACTTTACTAACATTATTTTAAATTGTTATTTATTTAGGTCCACCCCCTGGGGTACCTCCTTTGATGTTCAGACCTATGAGAGGACCAATGCCTCGCATGTTGCCACCAGGACCACCCCCAGGTAGACCCTCAGGTTTGCCTCCTGGACCACCTCCTGGCCTACCACCAAATATCAGAATGCCACCTAGGATGCCTCCTGGACCACCAGGTAAGTGTTGGCACAATGATTGTCAAACAGGATGATCAGGTAAATGTTGTTCAGTCCCAGGACCATCAGGTACTGTGGTTTCATTTATTTTTCTGGGTATCAATTTTTGTGGTTGGTGGAAAAAAGACATTTCGTTGGATTCTGAAATTCGTGGTTTGCGGAATCGAAATAATAAGAAATGAAAGATGGGGGAATTGCTTACAAAATTTCGGCCATAAACATAATTCATAAACATAATTAATAAACATGTCATTTTATTAAAACCAATCTAAGTAAACAGTTCATTGTAAATTCGTTGTACATTCCCTGGGGCAAAGAATAAGCTTGTTTTTTTTTTGACAATAAACTTGATGATATAATTAGTGTTTTTTAAAGATGGAAATCAGTATAAAAGGTGTTAAAAAATAGATTGCTTTATCGATCGTTATTTCAATTAAGAATGTTACTTTATTATTTTGTATACATCAACACTTTACAATGAAAAGGCACAACGGGAAGTAAGTTCATTACTGACGGGATTACGCAATTAAAAAAAACAATGATGTGTTTTTTATCAACTTTATTTCTGTTTAGTGTCATAAACACAATAAAGTTGTTCAGAATGCAAAATTGTCGAAATCTATCGAAAACATCAATATAACGATGACACCTTGAACATCAGTCGTCATTATCCAGGTAACAACCGTCCCATAGCAGGTTCTCATGTCGGCTTACCATCATTATAGATTTCTAGAGGTCATTATTCATTGAATTCTTAATTTTGTGGTTTGTCCCCACCCACAAAAATTGGTACCCCACGAATAAAAATGAAACCACAGTAAGTGTTGACACAAAGATTGTAAAGCAAAACCATCAGGTAAGATTTGTTTAGTCCATGAGCACTAGGTAAGAGTTGTGAACAACTTGAGAACCACCTAGTAAAAGTTGTCACAATGTCAGACAGGACCACCAGGTAAGCTGTAATAATGATCGTCAAACACAACAATCAGGTAAGAGTCCAGGACCACCATGTAAGCTGTAATAATGATCGTCAAACACAACAATCAGGAAAGAGTCCAGGACCACCAGGTAAGAGTTGTTCAGTCCAGGACCACCAGGTAAGAGTTGTTTAGTCCAGGACCACCAGGTAAGGGTTGTTTAGTCCAGGATCACCAGGTAAGGGTTGTTCAGTCCAGGACCAACAGGTAAGAGTTTAGTCCAGGACCACCAGGTGAGAGTTGTTCAATCAGGGACCACCAGGTGAGAGTTGTTTAGTCCAGGACCACCAGGTAAGAGTTGTTTAGTCCAGGACCACCAGGTAAGAGTTGTTCAGTCCAGGACCATCAGGTAAGAGTTGTTTAGTCCAGGACCACCAGGTGAGAGTTGTTCAGTCCAGGACCACCAGGTGAGAGTTGTTCAATCAGGGACCACCAGGTAAGAGTTGTTTAGTCCAGGACCACCAGGTAAGCGTCATTTACTCCAGGACCACCAGGTAAGAGTTGTTCAGTCCAGGACCACCAGGTGAGAGTTGTTCAGTCCAGGACCACCAGGTAAGAGTTGTTCAATCAGGGACCAGCAGGTAAGAGTTGTTTAGTCCAGGACTGCCAGGTAAGAGTTGTTCAGTCCAGGACCACCAGGTGAGAGTTGTTCAGTCCAGGACCACCAGGTAAGAGTTGTTCAGTCCAAGACTGCCAGGTAAGGGTTGTTCAGTCCAGGACCATCAGGTAAGAGTTGTTCAGTCCAGGACCACCAGGTAAGAGTTGTTCAGTCCAAGACTGCCAGGTAAGGGTTGTTCAGTCCAGGACCACCAGGTAAGAGTTGTTCAGTCAGGGACCAGCAGGTAAGAGTTGTTTAGTCCAGGACTGCCAGGTAAGAGTTGTTCAGTCCAGGACCACCAGGTAAGCGTCATTTACTCCAGGACCACCAGGTAAGAGTTGTTTAGTCCAGGACTGCCAGGTAAGAGTTGTTCAGTCCAGGACCACCAGGTAAGCGTCATTTACTCCAGGACCACTAGGTTAGAGTTGTTAAGTTCAGGACCACCAGGTGAGAGTTGTTTAGTCCAGGACCACCTGGAAAGAGTTGTTTAGTCCAGGACCACCAGGTGAGAGTTGTTTAGTCCAGGACCACCAGGTAAGAGTTGTTTAGTCCAGGACTGCCAGGTAAGGGTTGTTCAGTCCAGGACCATCAGGTAAGAGTTGTTTAGTCCAGGACTGCCAGGTAAGGGTTGTTCAGTCCAGGACCATCAGGTAAGGGTTGTTCAGTCCAGGACCACCAGGTAAGAGTTGTTCAGTCCAGGACCATCAGGTAAGAGTTGTTCAGTCAGGGACCAGCAGGTAAGAGTTGTTCAGTTCAGGACCACCAGGTGAGAGTTGTTTAGTCCAGGACTGCCAGGTAAGGGTTGTTTTGTGCAGGAACATCAGGAAAGAGTTGAATGGGCAGATTGATTGAAAATTTGTCAAGCTTTTGGTCATTAGTTTGATTTACAGTGCACACTTAGATTTAGAAATATTTCAAATTTCTGAATGGTTTATGCAATATAATCTAGTTTCCGTCTCTTTATGCCCAATAAACCATGAAGTGGTTTATGAATGGTGTAAAATGAAATATTTGAATTTTTAACTGTAACAACAGGGAATCACTTAATAGAAGTATTTGAATTTAATTTAAATTTGAATCGTTAAATGCAGATGGTGTACAATTGAGAATCTTACTTAATCGTATTGCAGGTGTTCCTCCACCCAGAATGATGCGTCCCCCAGGTGCTCCTCCAGGCATGCCCCCACCCAGAATGGGTCCTCCTGGTATCCAAACTCAGCAGAATCCTAATGTTATCAGTGCTCAGCCAAGTATAATGAAACCTCCAAAAATATCCTCGGAGGAGGAGAAGAAGAGTACAGCAACCATAGAAGCTAAGCCACAGATAAAGAACATTGTAGGCGACGTCACGAGGTTTACTCCTACTGCACTTAAGGTCAAGAGAGATCCCAGGGATGCCAAAGGAAGAGTTATCAAGAAAGGTATGTTGTGTTCATGTGTGCATATTTAAGGCAATTTTATAAGTCTTATTTTGAGTGTATCCAATATACCTCTTAGAACTACATGTATTTGTAGTTAATTAAAAAAACATGAATTTTTTTTTAATGTGAAATAATGTTGAATTTACGTGTTCTTGCCTTAGATATAGTCACTGTCAGATCCAATTCATCAGAGCATATCATTTCCTGAATACTGAGTTAGCTGATGGTGTTTTAAATGTGTTGAATTTAAACAACATTAGAGTGTAAAGTCACTGAAATTGCCATACTGAAATGTCTAATTCCATTGTAACCATGTGATTAAGGAAAAGCTTTTATACCTGTAATGATCTCCAGTCAAATAAATGTGATCACTATAATCATATAACATTGCATGCCATTTTGTCAGATAGTTATTTATCACTTGCGAGTGACTGGTCACAGCTCTTATCAATTGTATAAAACATACAACAACTATGATGTATTGGAATATAATTATAGCTAAAGAAGAAGAGAAGAGAGTGTCGGCACCAGCTCCTGTGGTGGCTGCAGCACATACAAAGACCAAAGATGATGCATACGATCAGTTTATGAGGGAAATGGAAGATTTAATATGAGCCAAGGTAAAGAGGTTATTGACTGGGTTATCAGTCAAAGGCTGTTGCACTCGGGATCTGAACTGTTGACCAAAGGCGAAGGCTGAGAGCATCAGTTCCGACATAGGGATAGTATATCTGCCATTTACTGCTTACCCAGTCTACAACTGTTTTGTTATACTTTTCATCATTTATTGTTCAGCTGCAAGGACTATATTTAATTCTTATTATATAGCTAGAGATGAAATATCGAATTTTCCAAGTGACAGAAATCACTGTAAAAATATCGTTTTTTTTCACTCTCAGGTTTTTTCCCGCCAAATATTGCAGTTGGTTTTGTACTATACAAATATTCATCCGCCGTTCATAAAATTTAGGATTAAGCATTAAAATGTTACGAAAAAAATTTTGATCTATATAATAAATAGGATAATCAATTGGGCATCATGAATATCCAAAATATGATCACTCATGCCGCATAAAGCATCAGATTAAACTCGTGCGCGGAACAAGTTCCGTGCACTCGTTTAATCAGATGCATTATGGGGCACTCGTGATCATATTTTGGATATTCACTCCTCCCAATTAATTATCCTATAAATAATTATACTCTCTTCAGCTTCATGAGCATTTTTTGACAAAGATTTTCACATTTTTGATGGGGCAAAACTTAGTTGTCACTTGTTGTTTGCGGAAGAATTCATGTATAGTCAACATCATCAATACATCTTATTATGAGGTCACAATCAGTCACGTGCTGAAAAGGCAAGTTAGGTTATAAGAAATAACCAACTTTGCTCATGTATTGAGTATTTAAACTAAATTAAAATATAATATTATATGTTTGAAAATAATGTCGTTTTCACTTCTCGTTCTACATTTATTATTTAATCAACGTATGACAAAGAAACAGTTTTTTTATTGATTCTTTTTCATTGTTTTGTTGATTATTGATGGAAGTGTGGGAAGGCTGATAATTAAATCAAAGTGATTATTGATGGAAGTGTGGGAAGACTGATAATTTAATCAAAGTGATTATTGATGGAAGTGTGGGAAGACTGATAATTTAATCAAAGTGATTATTGATGGAAGTGTGGGAAGACTGATAATTTAATCAAAGTGATTATTGATGGAAGTGTGGGAAGACTGATAATTTAATCAAAGTGATTATTGATGGAAGTGTGGGAAGACTGATAATTTAATCAATGTGATTATTGATGGAAGTGTGGGAAGACTAATAATTTAATCAAAGTGATTATTGATGGAAGTGTGGGAAGACTGATAATTTAATCAAAGTGATTGCCTGATTTTTCATTGATACTAGCCCCAATAATATAAACTAATTAGATTGATTGATTGATTGATTGGATGTCTGCTTTACGCCCAGCGAGCAGTATTTCAGCTATATTCAGGACGGGACCAAGTTAACAAACAATAAATCAATGGAAAATATGGGTGGGATGGGTCACAGGGAATACAATTTTGACTGCCTTTGGAAAAGTATTGATTTTTTAGGTAGGGGCGGAACAATTTAGCCTTTTGTAGCAGCTAAAATGAGCCTACTCTTTTTCGAAATCTGCAAAAGGGGTCTTTATCGTGCAAGGAGCGTGGCGTTCTCCAAACACGTTTTTTAAATTGAGACCAGATTCAAAGGTTTTATCTATCAGCATCTCCTGCTTGCTAATGAGTCACAGATAGATACTGTTTTGAAGTAAATTGGCAGGCAACCATCTTTGAAACAGTCGATGCAATCACATCTACAAATTGTGTGCAGTTTAGTCAATGGTGTTGAAATGTAGAAAAGATATAATTTTCAGACAAAAAAAAAATTTTGTTCATGAGAACAAGATGCTCTCAGGAAGGATTTTGCATAAAACCCCAGGGCTTCTGCTTCTAGTCCCCCTTCACCCTGCCCCCCCCCCCCCCTCTCTCTCTTTTTAGACCACTGTGCAAGTGCAGTGGGTCAATCAGCTTTGCTGGTTGATGTGTCTCACAAAATTAGTGTAGGGCCCTTGAAGTAGAATTTAAGGGAGTCCTTCTGACTCTCATATGCTAAACTCTTATTTCTATCCCTGATGTTGATACAACACAACAAAAGAGTCAAATCCTTTTTTTCAAATCTTTAATTTTCAATCAAATTTGATGGATATTTTTTTGTAGTTTATTCAATTTGCATATTAAAACATTCTACATAACTCCTTTAGGTTTTGCCATACAAGCTGCCAAATGGTTTCATTTGTAAATATTTCTTAGGATTGGAAGATTTTTATTTTTACCAAATATACAAGTTTTGAGATATAACAGGTTATAATGACCAATTATTTGTTTTGTAACATTTTAAGTAAACATTTATTTTTTACACAACTTATATAAGATTAATTATTCTTAAGAATTTTCAGTTCTTGTGTTTTGCCATCACCTTGTTATAACTAAATGTACGTCATACTAGTTATAGTAACAAAGATAAGATTATATTCCTGGTTATTTTGACATTAAGTGACTTTAGGACAGCTAAATGAGGTGCTCCTTAGATGAGTGTATATTTAAACAGTCCTTATTGTAGTTGTCTCCCTTTGTATGTACATTGAGTTGAAACATATTGATTCTATATACAAGTACAATAGTGATACATTAAATTACATTATATTGTATAATAATTTAAAGGAAACAAGTTATTAGAACTTATATTTGAGCAAACTGTTGCATTGAAGTACTGGCATAATGAAAATATTATTTGGGAAACATCCAAAGAAAATTGTACTGTTTTACTGTAAAGAATGATTTTTTTCTCTGATGATTATTGTTTTATTTATTCACTGGAGAATGTTTAATGCAGGTTATTAGTGAACCTTTGAGTACCTACATTAGAGGTCAGATAGCATCTGTGTGGTGTGGATATAGTTACATTTAGGCAGAGCCAGGAGAAATTGCTTGCAACAAGCTAAATGGGCCGGCAAAATGCCCTGCTGAAACTTTCTTTATTTTGGCAAAAAATCTAAACATTTAACAAATAACATTATTTAACATTTCGTTGTCATTTGAACACAAATATTCCTGAATATTTGCCACATGCTATAGCAAGGTGTAAATTGGCACCAACATAATGCCTGCCCATGTTACATCAAAAATTGAGTGTTGTAGGTATTTTCAGTTTTTGTCCTGTAACCTAAAACTATAAAAGCTAGAGTGAAACTATATACTGCAAAAATGATCAGCAATACAAGACCTTCAATTGACTACAGACAACTCAATGCCCTTTAATGATGATTTTTATATGAAATTTTCCATTTTTGTCCTGTAACTTAAAAACATAACAGCTAGAATGAAACTGTAAATTGCAAAAATGATCAATAATACACGTCCTACAATTCACTTCATTGGTCTGAAATTGTCAGGTGTCTCCTTATTGCCCTTTAATGACAATTGTTTATGAAATTTTCGTTTTTTCTCCTGAAACCTTAAAACTATAACAGCTAGGGTGAAACTATACATTGCAAAAATTATCATAAAATAAAGTTCTTCCATTTACTTACTTGGTCTGAAATTGTCAGATGACTTCTTATAGAAGTTATTGTCCTTTAATGATGATTTTTGATGAAATTTTGTACTCACCCTGTAATTTAAATGCCATTACAGCTAGAGTAAAACTGTAAATTGCAAAAATGATCAGCAAGGCAAGGCCTACAAATCATTAGTTAGTCAATAATTGGCAGATGACTAGGAGTTATTCCCCAACAAATTGTGACAAAATAATCAGTTTGGTGTTATAAATTAGTCTATAAGACCTAGAGTAAAACTGTAAATTACTAAATTAACCTTAAGACCTACAAACCCTTTAATTTTCCATTGTCTGATGGCACCATATAGAACTTTTTATACCCCTGCTTCAAAGAAGGGGGTATACTGGTTTACCTCCTGTCTGTCCTTCTGTCTGCAACATATATTTCAACGATGAAAATTTTCGTAACAGTTTTCTCAGCAACTACTTATTACAACCACTTAAAATTGCATGAATATGTGTCCTTACCATGTGGTTCTATATCGCATGTACCAATCTCAGGTCTGTTGAATATCTACTTCCTGTTTACCGACTTTTCGTCCACTGACTAGTAACATAAAGAGGTGTGAATAGCAGGAGTATGCTCACTGGTTCCTTGTTGTACTTGATCAAAAAATTTTTAAGAAAAATTTAGTTTTTGCCCAGTAACATATCAGCAAAAACAATTAGACTGAAACTGTAAATTGCTAAAATTTAAACATACATGTAATCCCTACTTGCGATAAACAAGATTTATCTCCCATGTACAGAGTTATCTGTTCTTTAGAACAGGTACTTTATAGTACCTACTGTGGTTAAAAAGTTGTTTTTGTACAATATTTTTTTATTCACATATAGCAAAGCATCCGGTAAAATTTATTATGATGTGCAAACTAATTCTGCAGTTTTTTTAGTTGTACTGGAAGAGTCAGTCCACAGACATAAAAACATGATTTTTTCCTATATGTTCAATACTAGATACCTGCTGTTATGAAAGACAACTCTTGAAAATGGGAAGTAACTCTTGTATTTCGAAAATAGGGAATATAGTTGAAGTCATTTGTGTTCCAGGTTGTACCGTGCCTCCCCTTTCCAGGTCTGTCAGTTATCTACTTCCTGTTTTCCAAGCCAACTTAGACTGTTTTAATGGTCAAAATAGGAAAATTTTCATACCAGTTTTCTGGGCTTATACAAAAAGTATTGACTTCAAATTTGTTCACCGCTTTAGCATGATGAGTTGTACCATGCCTCCCCTTTCCAGGTCTGTCAGTTATCTACTTCCTGTTTTCCAAGCCAACTTAGACTGTTTTAATGGTCAAAATAGGAATATTTTCATACCAGTTTTCTGGGCTTATACAAAAAGTATTGACTTCAAATTTGGTACACCGCTTTAGCATGATGAGTTGTACCGTGCCTCCCCTTTCCAGGTCTGTGAGTTATCTAATACCTGTTTTCCAAGCCAACTTAGACTGTTTTAATGGTCAAAAAAGGAAAATTTTACGTAACAGTTTTCTCAGCAACTACTAATCACATTCTCTTGAAATTTGGTATGCAGCATCAGAATGACCTACGATAACTTGGGATTCGATTTCAGGTTTGTTGCTCACCTACTTACTGTGTAAGGAAATCCGGCCATTTCTGTCTTTGATTGATTTTTAAATGTTTCTTGTTCAAAAAATATATTTCAGTTGTTTTTAAAAAGTGGTCATGGCAGTTAGTCATGTACTATTTATCATTTGCTTGTCAATAACTGATGTTACCAGTTTGAGCCTCTCTTTGGGTAGGTTTGGCATGACTATAACCTTAATTTTTCAATTATTTATGCTGCTTCAACCAATAAAAACTGGACCGTGGACACCATGATATAGATGAAAACTGGACACCATGATATAGATGAAAAATTGCTGAAATGGGCATTAAACTTCATTCAATAACAATATATCTTAACAAGTCCATGATATAAAAGCAGATATAAGTTATTTTTAGTCCTGCTTTGATCAAAACAATATTTCCAACTTGTCATTTGATTCACTTACACTTGTGTTTGTCAGAGTTATCCTTCTTTAGCATATGCTTGTTTCAACACGCATAATGTTATATGGACTTGTTGATTGCTAATGGAATATATTAATAAGGGCTTTGTTGGGATATTCCCCTAATTATCTAGCAGAATTGATCAATTGTTCATTTAATAAGCTGATTATCCAATTATGCCATTAATCTGATTTTAAAATATTGATGTATTCAGCAATTTAAACTCCTGACAAATCTGTAATTATCAATGATTTACAACCATAACCAGATTAAAAGTGGGGTAATACAGATTATATAGAGAGTCAGTGCTAGATAGAATGGTATACAAACGGTATACCTAAAACCAGATCAAAAGTAGAGGAACACAGATTATATAGAGAGTCAGTGCTAGATAATATAATATAATATAACAATTAAGGACTTTTTAAGGACAGTATGCTATATATGGACCTTATACAAAGATATTGACCTCCGATTTGTTTGTTGGTCAATATCATTCTACAAGGTCCACAGAGATACCAACCCCTCCGATTTAGTCGGAGTTACCCCGATTTTTAGCTCACCTGACCCAAAGGGTCATGTGAGCTATTGTTATCACTTTGCGTCCGTCGGCGTCGTCGGCGGCGGCGGCGTCTGTAAACTTTTTACATTTTAATCTTCTTCTCTGAAACCACTTGGCCAATTGAAACCAAACTTGGCCATAATGTTCATTGGATGGACCTTTACAAAGTTTGTGTTTTTTATTTTGATTGGTAAACCAATATGGCCGCCACCTCAAGACTTAGTTTAACATAGGACCCTATGGGAAAAAAGTTAAAAAGGGCTTCTTCTCTGAAACCGTTTAACCAATCAAAACAAAACTTACTAGCAATATTGTTTAGATGGTCCTCTATAAAGTTTGTGTTTTAGATGGGAATTGGAAATTCAAAATGGCCGCCACTGCAGGACTTAGTTTAACATAGAACCCTATGGGAAAAAGTTTTAAAAGGCTTCTTCTCTGAAACCGGTTAATCAATGGAAACAAAAACTTACTAGCAATATTGTTTGGATGGTCCTCTATAAAGTTTGTGTTTTTTATGGCAATTGGAAATTCAAAATGGCTGCCACCGCAGGACTTAATTTAACATAGGACCCTATGGGAAAAAGTTTGAAAGGCTTCTTTTCTGAAACCGGTCAACCAATGGAAACAAAACTTACTAGCAATATTGTTTGGATGGTCCTCTATAAAGTTAATGTTTTTTATCCCAATCTGATATTCAAAATGGCCACCACCGCAGGACTTAGTTTAACATTGGACCCTATGGGAAAAAGGTTAAAAAGGGCTTCTTCTCTGAAACCGGTTAACCAATCAAAACAAAACTTACTAGCAATATTGTTTGGATGGTCCTTTATAAAGTTTATGATTTTTATTCCAACTGGAAATTCAAAATGGCCACTACCGCAGGACTTAGTTTAACATAGGACCCTATGGGAAAAAGGTTTAAAAGGCTTCTTCTCTGAAACCGGTTAATCAATGGAAACAAAAACTTACTAGCAATATTGTTTGGATGGTCCTTTATAAAGTTTATGTTTTTTATGGCAATTGGAAATTCAAAATGGCCACCTCCCCCGCAGGACTTAGTTTAACATAGGACCCTATGGGCAAATAAAAAAAATCTTCTCTATACAACTGGTTAACCAATGAAACAAAGCTTTCTAGTAATATTGTTTGGATGGTCCTATTTAAGGTTTATTGAAAATTACAGGACTTACTTTAACATCAGGGAAATGCCATCTTCATTGCCTATAAAATCAGGTGAGCGATACAGGCTCTTGACTCAGCCTCTGGTGTTGTCTTGTTACTCTGTTTTTTTTTAAATTCTGATTTTACCCGTCATTGGTTTTGATTTAGAAAAACCGATTTTTTTCTGTGCCGGTCCAGTGTTTGTTGCCACTAAGTTAAAAATGTTTTTCTGAAAGCCCTAAATTACTGCCAAGAGAGCCCCAGAATGCAGGATTTTGCTTCATTTACCCTAGACCCCTGGTCGAAAAAATGCCGCTACGCGGCGTATTCATAGTTAAAATTTTTCTGTACTCAGATTTTCCATTGTGTGGGGTTGGCATCTCTGGATCCATATAAAACATTTTGACCTCTCTAAAAGTAGATAATTGCATTATATATTGTCAGTCAGGGCTAGATAAACCAGTATATTCCTGTTGTATCTAAGTATTGCTAAATTATCATGTTACTCTGGTGGCTTTTAACATTTTCAATTATTTTTTATCTTTTAATTATTGCTTATAAATGGTTAATTTTATTACAGTTACTTTAATGTTCTTCTGTAATTTACAGTTCTGTAGCCAGGATTGACCTGGTCATGTTTTCCAAAGATATGGGAGTATGTATTTTCTTGAAAAAAAAAACAAATTGCAACTAAAAACTGAATCGGTGACACATGAATTATACAGACATGTCTTAACTTTAGAAGTAAGGAAAAAGAACTTGTTATCTTTAAACAAAATGTGGTTTTTTTTCATTACTGGAATATACATGTTGTTTTAATTGAAGAAAATAAAATTTTCAGACTATGTCATTCTTTTCATATATGTACTTTTCTCAATTCTTTGGATATTAAAACAGTTTATAAAAATAATTTATATGGCATGTTTTAATTTTTAAATTTATTTCCCTACCAAATAATCACAGATACCTTGATGAATTACATAATACAGGAGATCAGGTGTAAGTAAATATCATTTTGATTCATGATATAATTACCTGTAATTCAGCTTAACCGAATACAAAGCTATATTACTGCATGTGACAGTATATACAGGTAGAAAACGGGCCATTTTATTATCTTTCTAAATAGTCATTTCAATATTTCTTAAAGGGTTTAAATTTTAATATTACGCATAATAAAATATATATCTTGTAAAAAACAATCTGTAAGCTAGTATTTATTGACTTAACAGATTATTGTCAGTAATCATGACAAAGATCTAAAAGTCCCGAAATTTCCTTTTAAAACAATAGGACATTTCAGTCTATTTATAGTTTGTTTTTTTTTTCATTGTTTGAAATAAGAATTAAAGAATAGGTTAAAAAAAAACTTGTAATAAATCAGTATTATGTCCTCTGCAAACATTCCTAAAATAATGACCGACAATAAAATCAAACTTCAGTACCCCATGTAGTTACTGAACAATTCCTTACTTGCGGTAAACAAGATTTATCTCCCATTTGCAGAGTTATCTGTTATTTAGAGCAGGTACTTTATAGTACCTACTATGAGTGAAAAGTAGTTTTTCTACAATATTTTTTTATTCATACATAGCAAATCATCCGGTAAAATTTATTATGATATGCAAACTAATTCTGCAGTTTTTTTAGTTGTACTGGAAGAGTCAGTCCACAGACATTATTTTAAAAAAAAATAAAAACGTGATTTTTCCCTATCTCATGTATCTGTTCAATATTAGATACCTGAGGTTATGAAAGACAACTCTTGCAAATGGGAAGTAACTCTTGTATTCCGAAAATAGGGAACTGTTTATATTGTAGTTGTATTGTAATGATATTTAATCGTCAGTAATTAGTCAAATTTTGGGTTACATACTGGTAATTAGAAACGTCAGTCATGTTTGCACATTTTGGGTTACATACTGGTAACTAGAAACGACAGTCATGTTTGCACATTTTTCCAGCTAAGGTCAGTAGTACAAAAATACCAGAGCTTTAATGGTAATGTATGGACTCATTTAAATGAAAGAAAAAGATTGAATTTGTGTAATAATCAGCTATATCATGCAGTTAGATGCAATATTATAAGGATCAAGTTTTTCCATTAGAAATGAACTCTTTGGTTTGGAATTTCTGTCAGGTTCCTGACTTTGATTTTTATAATATCCCGTCATGAAAAGAAGGTGTGTACATTTATAGTAAAGGGGGTGGGGTGTTCCTCTGTTACACCCTCAACTTGACTATCTGCAACTCCTCCTACACCACTGCATGGAATTTGATGAAACTTTTACAGAATTTTTGTCACTTTACTGTTGTGCACCTGATATTTTACATTTTGATGGGAATTATATTTGGGGTTTCTCATAGCAAAACATGGGCTTATTATCACTCTTTCACACAGGGCATCCGTTACATCTCTTGCTCACAATGTTAATTTCATTTACACCACAGCATGGAATGTAAAGAAACTTTAACAGAATCTTTGTTACATAGAGCCACAATTTACATTGTAGTGTTAAAAAAATGCTTTACTGAAAAGCGCTTGAAACCTTTCTAGATAAAAGTAGACTAAAAGTTAATTTTCCACATTTTGGTAAATATTTTATTTTTAATCCAATTCAAATCCAATTCTTCTTTAAATTCTGCTTTCTGTTGCATAATTGGATATTTCCTTGCCCAATATGGTTTCAAGATAAGTGTGACTGTAAGTGAAGTTTTTTGGGTGTGGGGGGACAGAGTTTTTTGGGATCCACATCTTTAGTAGTGTCTTATATACACCCCAATTTTGATAGAAGTTATTTATTGAAATATTCATTCAAAGTTTTGTGTATATACTATAAGATCAATTATTCTGTCTTGAGAAATGGCTATTGTTTTAATAAAAATATATACATCACTCGCTAAAATGAATCACGTTTTTTATGTAAATAGGTTAAGAATTAAAACAACACACAAATGAAAACACTTCAGACTTTTTGTCCACCCAGTAAACTTTCTTAGCTAAATTAAACTTATTAGCTAGAAAACATATTTAAGTCCTTCATAAATTAAACATTTAAACAGTTAAAATTCAGCCCTTGGTCTCTTTATCTGTCAAATTTCAATAAGTTCAATGTCAGGAGTTTAATCACTTGGCAGCTAGCAAATATTTTAATGCAAAGTAATAATTTGTTTTTCGATTTAGGTCTTCATAATCATGAAAGTTCAAGAGTGAAGTAAATATCCCTTTATATATATAAGGAATCATAATTTGATATTTTTAACTACAAAATTATTTATCATAGGTGGATCCATGATTTTGTAAGTAGTTCTTGTTTTGTGTAGGTATAAAGTACTATAGCTAACATATAGACAAACTATTGATTGGCCATCTGTATCTCTTAGTAATTAGTTTAAATTTCAGAACAAATATTGGTTTAAACTTCTTTTTGTCCAGATTTTCATATACTTATGATTATTGTTTCTTTGACATGCAAGCTTCTTAAGGTTATTCTTAGTTAAAATAATTTTTTCCCCACCCTGTCCATTGAGTTGATTTTTTCCCCACCCTGTCCATTGAGTTGATTTTTTCCCCACCCTGTCCATTGAGTTGATTTTTTCCCCACCCTGTCCATTGAGTTGATTTTTTCCCCACCCTGTCCATTGAGTTAATTTTTTCCCCACCCTGTCCATTGAGTTAATTTTTTCCCCACCCTGTCCATTGAGTTGATTTTTTCCCCACCCTGTCCATTGAGTTGATTTTTTCCCCACCCTGTCCATTGAGTTGATTTATTACAAGTCCTGTTCATGTGACATACTCAGGGCATCCCTTTATTATGTACAAGCAATATGTTGGATTGATTCCTTTTTGTTGCACTTTTTCTGTTAGCAGAAAAATAAAATTTAAAACAAAAAGCCCTGCCACAATGCCATTCAACATTATTCTATTATTTTTAGAAACAAATCCGATTAAATATTATAAAATTTCTCTGGTTTCCTCTAAATTTTTTTTTTGTATTTTTTTTTCTATTATAGAAATCATATGAGCCTTGGGTTTCAGAAACAAATACTGATTGGATGATTTCTTTCATGTTTTATTACATTGTTGACATTGTAAGAGTCCTAAAATATTATATATAAAAATTAAATGAAACTGACTATGGTAAATTTTTTGGTAAGTAAATCATGTCCAAATAAAGTCGGCCCTGAATATTTCAGTTGTCAGCAAAAATCAGGCTAACTGATAAATAAAAAAAAAGAATGACAATGTCATGTTAGATTGGGTCTGACCTGTGATAGACTACTTATAAATGTGCTAAGTCGTTATTTCTGTTTATAGCATGTTACCAGACTGATAGACTAAATACTTCAGATTTTACCACCTTCATTTATTTGACCAAATCAATATACTTGTTTGGTTACCTGTAATTAACGTTTCTTTATCGGTGCCAAACATTTAATATTCCATTTAAATCAGGCCGATGACGTTAGTTACGAGTTTGGTCATGACTTGCCTAAGGTTAACTAGACATTTTATATATAGATGTGTTACTTATTTACTTTAACTACAATTTAATGATAATTGTAATGAATTATATACCAAGATCGACAAGAAAGGTGTTAGATTATTATGTCCTCTATAAGGACAAATACTTTGGAAGCCATAACTTTGTAATATGCCCATTTTATTTGTGATAAAATAATACAACTGAGCATGTCTTGAATAGCTCCCATTGAAAACCATTGAGAAATTTGTTAGTTATACTATTCTGAAAGCTAGACATTTATATATTAACTCAAGCAACAGTTCAAAGGTCAAGAGGTTACCTAAATCCCAGTCCTGGTCCTACCTCCTTAACATCAGATAACTGATTTTAGTGTCTTCTTATGATCCTTGTATCCAACCCACAAACAGGGAGTCCAAGGTACTGATTTAATAACGGAGGCAGTCGGCCATTATCTACATATAGACCTTGTATCCAATCCACCAACTGGGGCACCAAGATACTTATTTTATAACATTGGTGGTCTGGGTTAACTTCATATAGACCTTGTATCCAATCCACCAACTGGGGCACCAAGATACTTATTTTATAACAGAGGTGGTCTGGGTTAACTTCATATACCGGTAGACCTTGTATCCAACCCACAAACTGTGAGACCAAGGTACTATTTTGATAATGGATTTATTCCGCTTTAAATGCATATTGACCTTGTTTCCAACCCACCATCTGGGGGACTAAGATACTAATTTGATAACAGATGCAGTCTGCTATTAACTACATAAAGACCTTGTAGCCAACGTAAAAAATGGTAGACCAAGTTACTATTTTGATAGGAATGCTTTTAACTACATATTGTGACTGATGTTTGTCTCATTTGTGATTATATATATGTGGTTATCAAGCAACCTGTTCATCCACAACCTAGAATAAGTCATCTATAGACACTCCTAACATTTGATTCTCAGTAAGTTAGGGGCCTCGGTGGCCGAGTGGTCAAGGTAGTTCGTCTACTATTGATCACGTGGTCTGTCAACACTGAGATTGCGGGTTCGATTCTCACTGCAGGCAGGGTGTACTCGACTCCAATCTTAATTGACAAGGATTGCCAGTTTTCCTACCGCAGGTCGGGGGTTCTCTCCAGGTACTCCGGCTTCCTCCCCCAATAAAAACTGGACGCCATGAAATACTGAAAAATTAGCTGAAAAAATAGCTGAAAAATTGCTGAAAGTGGCGTTAAAACACCATTCAAACAAACAAACCAGTAAGTTATTCCAGTGGTTATATAAGCCTGCTTATATTTGTTGATGCCTTATGTTAAAATTTATTACCTGTAACGATGTTTTGTTTTTTTTTAGATGTTCAGTGGTACTGTTCCAGTTTTTATCCAGTCAACAATGGCTTATCTCCCTTAGTTAAATATCCATGGTATGGAAGCCATGTGTTTGTAAACATTGAGACTTCAAACAAATGCAGGAGGTGTCATCAGAAACATGGATATTGATTTTAAATAGACATTTAAAGCATTTTAAAGGAGTATTTATTATTTGTGTGATAAGGATTTCATTCCTACGGATTTTTTTCTTGGAGATAAAGTCATGTAATAATAATTCAGCAACATTATGACTGATTTGGAGAGTTTGTTTGTTGTATGAATGGTGGTTGTCAAGACTTTTCTTGACATTGTTTTTTGAGTATAAGTACAGTATGACAGAGTATCTATGTGAATCATTTAATTTTCAACATTTAGTTAACTGTTACATAGCAAACATGATTTGTATATATAATGGTCACCATGTGTTCATGACTAATTTTCACAGATCAGTTCATTTGTTTTAAACATGTAATGATTTTTCATTGTATTAACTATCTTGATTTCAGTAACAATTTTGATAACTTTCTACAAATAATGCATTCTTTACGTTTTATTAGGATTATTATGTTACTGTGCTAATACCACAATGTCAGGTTGGTTATCTCTGTGAATTTGATTCACACTGAGAGTGTCATAATTTAATCTGATGACCTCCACTATACCTTAAATATACAGTGTAATATGGAAAAAGATCTTAAAACCCAAAATTATGCAGCCATAAACTAACCATGGAATGATCCTCCTTCAGAATTATGTCTGGTAAAACTGCCTTCTATATAACTAAATCGTAGAAAACCTATAGATTCCCTTCGAACTGAATGCTCGCAAATCTTAATGCATAATAGGGCCTTGTTGAGCAATTATGGATTCTTGGAGCCTCTGGTTAAACAGTTAAAAAATTATAATAATATTTGCCTGTGTTTAATTACTAGTAAGTTGTAAGAATTGCTGTATCCAGTTGAAAAATATATTTAATAACTATTTCTACATCCCCAATATAGGTACATATGTGTGAAATTTGTTTACTCATGATAACTTAACACCAATTGAGTTCAAATTTGACAAATTTCATTTGTGTCATTCTGGAGTTACAACCCCTTGTATTGCTTGTATTGCTAGAAATAGTCAAATTTGTGGTGTCCACATGATATAGTACTTCTAGAAAGCCATCACATAATCATTTGAAATTTGGAAATGTTATTGGTGAGCAATGAACATGGATTCAATTGAAATTTCAATTTGCTAAAAGTGAGGGGGCATCTGTGTCCCATGGACACAATCTTATTTATTTAAGAGTTTAAGTGATCTGTTGTCGATAGTTAGGTGGACCTCATTGATAATTTTATACCTCATGATCATGCCCTCTCTTAGCAAGATGGCTCCTGTTACAAATATATTGTTTAGCTGAAATTTCATCATTACAAATTTTGTGAACATCATTTAGTTCCCATCAAGCTTGGCAGGATGATTTTGTAGGGTAGGCATCTATTACAATTGTGACTGGATGGTGTTTTGTCATTAATGTGTTGAAACTTTGCAAGCAAATTGTCGATGATTGACCATAAATAGAAATACAACATAGGGTTAGAAAGACTGTCTATTATAAACTACATATATACTATGTTGTCACCATGCAGCCATTTCCTTCGAAGTAATCAGTTTGATGAGCCTTCTGTAATACTTTGTGTTTTGAATTCTGATGTCAAACTTTTATATGATAGAGATGTTGTAAAAATAAAGCTTCTTTATGCCTCTGTATGTCCATGTTTATATCTGAATGAAAAGGGTAGATTTTTTTAAATATTAGAAAACAATAAAAAGTTGAAGTTAACAGGCATCATTTATATTTAAGAAATATTATATATTTTGTATTTTATGGAATAGTCAATATTTGTTCTTGCCACAGAATGGATGTAGTGATAAACACTACCATGACTTACATTGATTGATCCATCATAAGGACTGTATCAGTTCTTGGTGTCTACTTGATCAAGTATGTCTTGAATAATACTGCTGTCTGGACGTTAAGCAAACATCAATCAATCAATCAATCAATCTGCTTCATTGTCTTAAATTAATTCAATATCCATGAATGAGGTTTTTAAGTGAATCGTTTATGAGTTGTTATAAGGACCTCTGATGAGGTTGTTAAGTGAATCGTTTATGAGTTGTTAAAAGGACCTCTGATGAGGTTGTTAAGTGAATCGTTTATGAGTTGTTAAAAGGACCTTTGATGAGGTTGTTAAATGTTAGGTGGACATTAGTGAATTTTTGCTGGATCTTTACACCACATTATAAACATCAGCACATTTATATACCCCCGGTATAACATTCTCAAGAGTTGAGAGTGGAGACCCCATTCATTTTTTTCTCTTACTACCGGTATATTTGTACTGAATGTATAAAAATGGTACTTTTTCTAAAGTATCAAAGTGATCTTCTTCATCTGCTTCAGTTGATAAATAAAGAGCAGGATTAAAAATAGAGATACAAAGTTGCTAAACTTCAGATTTTGTGTACCTGTTTTTGGCATCAGACTTTATACAGGTTTTGAGTACTCATGTGTGTTTGTTACAGTTGTGACAATTAATGTTTGACAATACTAGATTTTTTAAAATAAAAACCATGTAGGAGGTCGATTTAAATTACACCATCACAGGTGAGAAACTTAATGCACAAGAGTATTAATTTAAACCACTTATTGTATGAGAATAAGTACACAAGCCATATTCCTCTCATTTTTTTGTTTACAATCCACTGGATAATCTTGATTTAATATGGATAAACTATAACACGAAGGTCATTCAGTAGATATGTAGTAACCTTGTTAGGTGGGGGATTATACGAGGAAGGGGGGATTAAATGAGTCCTTGTTCACTTGGTGGGGGACTATACCATGGGTTTTTCATTAGTGGGCAATTACAGTATATGCCATATTGTTTCTTTTTTTTTCTTGACTTTCTGTATAATATACCACTTTCCACTTTTTAATTTGATAGTTTGTTGCTTTTCTTAGTTTTTTTTTTAGATCACCTGGACCCCATCCAGGTGACTAATTGCTCTCATATAGACTCCATTAAACTGTTAAGAGACCAGAAAGACAGAATCTATTAAACATGATGGAAGAAAATATCAACTTCTGTAGAATTTATTGCCCTTAAATCACTTTTATTTACCTTTTTTAAACATAAATTGCAAACTAAAAAAAAGAAATTAGCAAGACTTCCGTCAATATGACCGCAAATTGTCAAGACCAGTCAATATGAACATAATTGTTAAGACCACAGTCAATATGACCATAATTGTCAAGACTACCGTCAATATGACCGCAATTGTCAAGACCACAGTCAATATGACTGCAACAATAACCACAGTGAATATGACCAAAATTATCAATCAACTTCTTGGAGTTGCCAATAATAGACTATTTCCTTATTATTTTGGAACATTTAACATCAGCCAATCAGTCAAACATAAACCATACTCCGGTCTATAGTGAGAACATCTATACTACTGCCAAAAAAGAGATTAATATTAGATGTCTGAATCAAACATTATGCAAATTGTTTGGAGTTTGAATAATAAGGTGTGAATTTCATCTGAAAGAAATTAGAATGTTATCAGCAACTCTCAATTAAGTTAATTAAGATGGGGAAAATATAAATTAGATTTTTATCATAACTAGAGAAAACTGGATTTGTGTTGGGGGTGTTACTTATCAGATGAAAATCTATAGACCTTATATCTATGGGTTTTTGTTAAATACAAATATAGGGTCAGGTAAGAGGACAAACTAAGTTTAGTAATGGCAGATATATTTAGCTAATAATGTTCTATATTTTGTCTATGAATTAACCCTTTATTGGTTAGCTACATTGGGATTAGGTACCTATTTAAACAATCTTAGTCTCATTTGACATAACCATAATAAGAAATTCAAATAGAAAATGTAATTTTTATTAAATAAAAAACCTTGATGGTTTAAATTTCAGCATTATACCGTTACAGTTCATGTCAATACTTGCAGTTCATATGACATCAAACAAAATTACGTACCCATTATATTTACATTTCGATTTCTAATGTTAATATTGTATATTGTATGAATTCCACCCAGCCGTTTTTATTGAACCCCAGCAGGGTTTGAATGTACTTTTTGTTCAGTCAATGAAAAGGTTGTCTATTGAATTTCTGACATCATAGGGGATGGAAATTAAAAACCTTAATTGTTTACTGTAAACAATATTTAATTTTATAACCTGTAAATGAACAATTCAATATTTTGTAAAGGAGTGTTAAATTATCCTCAGACATGATGTGTTAAAGCACGTCAGATTTCCTGAAGCATAAAAAATGACATTCCCATTTACTTGTTTGTTTCATTCATTCTATCATTTATTTATTAAATTTATAATTAAAACCATGGATGGTTGAAAAGGCAAACTGTATATTAAAATTTCATAATCCTGTTTGTCGGTTAAATTGGAATCCATAAAACACTTTAAACGTCTTTTTGTTTGGTCATGTTTACCATTTTACCTTTTTTTGTTTAATACAAATTTAAGAACCAGGACCAAACAAATATTCAGGGATGTATATTGTTCTATTTTAATCTAATACCGTTTAAAAAAGTTTATTTTCAATTAATGAAAACATTTTCCTGTCTAGGCATGTCATTCAGAAAGGAGAAGAAATGCTGATTGTTGTTTCTTCAAATTTAATTCAGTCTGGTAATGCGTTTTATGCCTTAATCCTCTAACAAAATTCTAATATAATCTAGTCCTTATTGTTCATCAAGGTAAAAGCTGCATAGAAGTGGTTGTTTGGTTGCAAGTCAAGGTCATCTTATATTCTTTAAATTTGAATAAAGATGTGATATTTACAATAGAGATTTGAGGGTCAAAGACATTCTAAAAGACTTGTAGTGCAAAATCTTTCCAGCTAAATAAGCATGTACTGACAAAGTTGGAGATTTAAGGATCCCAGAAGATAAACATATTTCTTCAGATAAATTGATTGAATTAGGAGTCAAAGACTTTAGATCCAATAATTATAAATTATCTGTGCAAAGATGTCATATATCTCAAGAATAGACATTTATTTTACATATTTGCAGGATCCAGTTTTAAAGGGCCGGTACTAGTATGTTTAGCTCTATAATAATACAAACAAACTGGAGTTTTGACCCAGATTAAAAAAAAATGTTTATTATTTTTTAAAGAAAACAAATGTCCTGTATTGTAACATATATGTCATTAAAACAATGGGTCGTGATTGCACTTCAAAAGGTTTTACCCCAGTTAACAGATATATTCTTCGTGCATCATTAAACACGTTCAATATTTGCCTATCATATGTCAGGAGAAATTATTTTCAATTGAAATACTTAGACCAAAGGGGTAGAAAACAAACAAAAGTAAAATGTCTTGATTTACCTGATAGAAGGCTATTACATTCTCAATAGATCTGATTTCTGTTTAAATTTGGTGACAGCTAAAATAAAAACATAATTGTAACAATAACTTTAAAAACTGTCAATAATAATTGCTGTTTTTAACAAGGTTCTAGTTGTTATGGCCTAAAATTGAGTCACAGTTATGATATGGTGCAGGTAATCTACAATTGTACATGTTTTTGAATTGAAATGAGGCCAAAAGTAACAAAAATAGCCAGCCTTAATAACGGTAAACTGTGAATATAATGCAGAATGTTCTAGCACTGGTGACAGATAATACATTCTTGTTTAAATGTCATTAAACTAACAATATTTATAAATGTCTTTTGTAACTATAGCATCTATAAGTAAGAAAATAGAAGATATTTTAAGGGAAATTTGAACAATGAACTGACCCAACTCATTGGATGTATGTAACTTTTATGACCTTGTCAAATGGTATTTTTTTCAAGAATGAAAAATGTCATGAACTAGTCTCCCCACATGAAAAGCTTTGTTGAAAAATTGCAGTGAATAAAACGAGGAGTATTAGATTTACCAGTAATATGGAGATGTTTCTTTTGTAAAGATTTTTACTGATTCTAATATAGTCTTATACATGAAAAATGTTATTTTCTTCCAATTTTAAAAAGCCACTTTAAGTACAATCTACATTTCAATTGCCAGACAGCAATGCTAACCTATATTTACAGCTCACAAAAGCTAAAATCTATTGGGCACAACATCGTAATTTACTGAAGTTTCCGCAGCTCAATATATATGTTTATTTTACAGTTTTAACAGACATATTGTGCCTACCACATAGTGCATGCGTGCAGATAACTGTCTAGACTTGTAGGTTAGTAAGGACATACTCATGGTGGCCTTGGAGGCCGAGTGGTTAAGGTAGTTCATCTAATATTGATCACGTGGTGTGTTAACACTGAGATTAATGGTTCAAGTCTCACTGCGGGCAGGGTGCACTCAATTCCAATCTTATTTAACAATGATTGCCAATTTTCCTATCAAAGGTCGGGGGTTTTTCGCTTCCTACCCCAATAAAAACTGGACGCCATGATATAGCTGAATAGTGGCATTTACATGTAAACAACATTCAAACAAAACAAATCCAATTATCATGTATTTAAAACATGGGAGACAAAAAGTTAGACATTTATACTTGGTTTTGACAGACATAATACAGAATACTTGTTTTAAAGATCTTCATTAGTACCCAGTTCATATAGCCTGTTACTTGATCAATTGATTACTGAGTTGTCTGTTTTTTCTTCTTTGTAAATGATTTGAAGAAACATATTTTTGATACAAGACCATGAACATCTACATTTAAACATTTAAACAATTAAGACACAGATATGTTTTCATAAATTTATTGTTTTTTCAGCATTTTCAACAAAAATAAATACTGTTAATTGCAAACCAGTCACTCCTGAAGTGCTATGATGAAGGCATGACTGTTGGGACGGATTCAATATTAATACTGAATGGAACTGGAATGTCCAGCGATCTCTAGTCTGTTATATTTGTTGTTTATCAGTTATCTCCCATGTTGATATTTAAAATGTAATTAGCATTGTTTGATAATTACTTTACAGTTGAAGAATAAATTTAAAGTTATTGATAGTACGACCATTATATTTTTAATTATCTCCAGCTACACATAGCCAGTATAAATGTATTCAAGTAATAACTTATCTTCATTCCATTAATAAATTTACAAATAAGGCATTGGAGGTTATCATGTTTCAACTGGTATGGTCATAGACATATAAAACTGCAAACTTGCAAAGTAGAACAGACCAGAGCTAGATTGAATGAGATAATGTAAGGAAATATGGTAATGAACAATGTGTGAGAGATACAACTGTTGACTTCAAACAATGATATACAAATATATATACAGAAATAAGTTAAATGGGTCATTTACAAGGTCATTTAAAATCGACCTAAATACACAATAAAATTTTGTACTGTACAAAATATACAGAAAAACATCTCTTAATAAATAAATAAATATCTCTGTAACAAATAACAAGTTTATCTAAAAAGAAATACTGGAATGTTTATAACAACCAAAATATCTTGTAATTTTCTCTTCATTGATATCATATAACAAGCAAAAATAAATAAACATGTACTGGCATACAATGTACTTAAAACTGACCAATTAATTTTTTACCTGATTGCAGTAATGCTCATGATTTCTATTGGTTAGACTCAATGATTTATACATAGCACTTTTTAATTGATCACAGAAAGGGAAAAACAATATGAGATGTGTTAACATTCGTATTGGAATGAATTTCAATAATTTATGCAGACAGTTAAATGCCTAATAATTGCTTTTAAGGGTATTGTCTTAAATGGTGAAATGAAATGGAAAAGAAATAGCACTTCTCTTACATATATACCAAACTACCTAATATGAACACATAGTAATATGTCACTGAAGTTACAGTTTTTAATTTCTAATTTTGTTTTAGTTTAGAAGTGAACACAACAGAAACACTGTAGACTGGCACCATGTTTTTTTTTCATTTTTACCGAGTATAATATTAAGCTTTGAGCAACAGTTTATGCAAATCCAATTTATGTTAACCTAAGTCTTACATTTAAAAAAAAATAAATTATTTAAATGACTAGAATTACATGATCATCATGACAATTTTGGACTTGGAATATTTTCCAGATCAAAGAGGTTATCCACATCAAAAGCTTCAGCAATATCTGCAAATGTACTACTCTCTGCCCATGGATGTCCATCTAAGTGATCATGTTCCTGAACAGGAGATGAGGGAATGATAGGTGTATGAAGTCCATTACTGTGTTTAATGTTTACATGATCCCCAGTGTTCATATCCTCACTCCACCATTCAGGTGGTGAAATATGTGAACCATTTATTGTCAAGTCGAGGGGATCATTTGTTGTATAATCAAATGGCACATCCTGTGAGAGATCAGTTTGTGTAAATAAATCCTCAATACTGAAATTGTCAGAACTACATTCAGATGATGGGGGACTCATTGGGTCAGATGGCACAGAACTTGATGAATCTGGTCCGTCTAATAAATCCTCTGTTTTAATTTTTATTCCTGCTATTTCAATGTCTTGATGTAATATAGATGTCCAATTGAAATCACCTTTTAAAGATTCATGTTCGTCATTACTGAAATGAACAACACTTTCTTGTTTCATTGCTCTACCATGACAACTTGGTAAGTAATCATCCTCTGGTTCCTTTTTGATCTTCTTCATTGGAGGTGGACATGGTCCTTCACGACTATTACGCCTTTTCTTGAACACACCATTGTCAATCATGTCATTGTAGTCTGGATTTATTCTCCAGAATCCACCTTTTCCAGGTTCGTCTTTTCGTCTGGGTACTTTTTGGAAACATTTGTTAAGTGACAGATTGTGTCTTATTGAATTCTGAAATAAAGAAGAAATACATTATATTTTCTATGAAGAAATGATATTAAATTTTATTTGTCCTCTGTTGGTACATAAAGACCTTGTGGTGATTCCAATTAGTTTTGGTCGTTTGTATTTTGAAAAATTTCAGATATCGGTGATCAAAATGATATCACATGTTACTGTAAAATACAAGTGTGTTAAGGTTCAATTATTTAATAAACCAATATAACATATAACTTACATGCCAGGTTGCATGACAAGAATGCATAAAATATTAATTAAACCTTTTATCACTACTGAAAGTATGTAATTCAATTTTAAAGAGATAATGGAATGTTTGCTTGTAAAATATTGATTAACATTGCTTTAATTAGACCCCCAAAAAATAGAAAATAATGCCTTAGAAATATGTAACAAATGAAAAAATTGATTCAATTTGTTAAGGTAAATGATCATAATAAATTATTTGTTGAATGCCCTGTATCAAGACTTGTACTAACCTGCCAGCTAGGATCTGCTAATCGGTAGTACATGAAGTTCTCTGTTATCCAGTTGTAAATAGATGATAGAGTGATCTTGCTCTTTTTTGTCTCCTTCATAGCCATGCATATCAATGTGGCATAAGAGTAAGGAGGTTTCACGTAAGGATTTGTCTTGTAGTCTATGGCTTCTCCATTTAAGCTTGTAGGTGCAGAGTCTCCCATCGTATATTTTGGTTCCATCTTGCACTGAGGTGGAGCACAAGATACATTTAAAATGGCATTTGGATTCACCTTCATATTCTTGTTGATCTCATTACTGGCATAATTTCCAAAAGGCACTGGACTAGGAGGGGGTGTTGGTGATGTGATTTTCATTATGTTCAAATTCTGTAGCCAATTTAAACTTGTCAAGCTATCGTCAAGATTTGTTCCACCATTGCTGCAGGTATCAAGGGGATATTTAGCCATCCAGTTTTGTCGAAATTTTACAGCTAAATTCTCCCTTGTGAGAACTGGCATCTTCCCAGCCCGACTCTGCTGATGGACAGCGTATACCTGTGGGTACTTCGTTTTGGCGGTTTGTGTGTAAACTGGAGTAGAAAATATTTGAACCTGAAAAATAATTTATATTTCCTTAAATAGAAATTTCTACATTTTTTAACACAAATATTTATGTTTATTGAATTATTTTCATATTAATCTTAAAGTTATATAAATTTGACAATAAATGCATGTCAAATTTACACATGCATGCCTATATTTGTAGAATAATTACTACAGAAATAGATGTGCTTTTTTTTCTTTTTCTATTTCTATTATTTTATTAATGTCATATAGAGCATCTAGTGTGTGCACAAAACAAATGATAAATTGTCAAATGTAAATGCAAAAGTTATGCAATATAAATACTAAATATATAGTAATGCAAACATAAATAAATTAATTAATACTAAATACCTCCTTCCTTCTCTAACTTCTCAACATTAAATATGTTTTCAAAATAATGTGTGTACAACTATCCCGGGAATTTATCCTTTTTTATAAGCAAACGTGTTTTGTCCAATGCAAATGTGATCAAACTTGCTCCAGAAAAGGCGTCAATATACAGTTAGACCTTTAAATCCTTCAGCTCAACTGATATTCATTGGTTCATGTTTCAACTATTTATAGAACGAATGACACGTGTATTTTCTACAAATTGTCAAAAACAATTCTTGATTGAGAAAACAATGCCTTAATGACACACAGCTTTTAATTTTGATTACCACAGATTGGATTAATCAAACTTACCTTGACGGTTAAAAAACAAGCTGAAAATCGTTCACAAAATTATCCTTGATTCCTAATTAGTTTTGGATACGTCCAAGCCTGTTTATCAACGACCGCGCTAATTAAATCTATACAACAGCTATCCTTGATTAACTGCAAGCTCAGTTTTAATCACTTAGCTTTTCAGTTTTCATGCATATTACTGTTTTATGATCATTTGACGAACGAAGCAGACAGATTTGAACTGAATAAGTTGACCAAAGCATTGAGAAGTTAAATAAAACTAGTGTGGCAACAATATAAACGTTAGTAAATAGTTTCTTTATAATTTGCATTTGTTGTCATTCCGCTATGGCAGCAAATAAACAATTAAACCCAAAGCTGTGTAAGACGAAAGATTTGATTGGATAGCAATACACATTATCACGTCAACTTCTGTGTTATTGGTCTAAGGTTTGGGTGAAAGGGCACAAGGGGAGTACACATCATTTTACAAAATATTTTGATTTCAATGCACGTTGCCGGTAAACTTCCAAAACATAATAACACACATGATTTTCAGAATTAAGTCTTCAAAGATTTTTTTTAAAATGTTTATTGTAAATACAATAAAACAAACAAAAACAAAAAAAAAACAAAAAAAAAAACAGTCCTTAACATGAAAATCCTGGGCGATACCCAAGTCAGATGGGGCAAATATAGAAAAAAATAAGGTAGGATATTTAAAATAATTTTTTTTTTCTATTTTTTAAATACAAAAATATAATAAGATAAAAATGCATTAAATAGCAGAAATATTTCACAACTTGTTTGATAAATAAGGGACCGGTCAAAATTTAGTGCAACATAGGACCGGTGCAAAACAAAATAATGGCTAAAAAAAAATAATAACCCTATGGGTATAAAACTGAAAAAAAGTGCTGTCCTATGAAACTTTGGTTAAAAAAATATAGGTGTCCTATTGTAAATTTCATGTATGTCAATTCTAATAAAAAAGAAGTTCAAAGATGTAATATACTTTTATAATGACAATAAGCACATATATCTCAAATATCATTGAATGGCACTGTGTTTAGTTTTATGTTTTCTTTTGTTATTAAAGTGCATAAAAAAATATTCCAAAGATTTTTCATTAAAAAAAACCTCATGTCCTATGCTGATCTTAGTGTAAAAAAGTGTTGTCCCAACAAAAAAATTACAAGAAAAAAATGCATGTCCTACTATGTTTTGCACTGGTCCTATGTTGCACTAAATTTTGACCGGTCCCTAACTCAGCCTGATTTAATTATGTTATTTAATTAACAATGTTGTTTTATGAAATATATATGCGCTCGAGGCATTAGCATACTATTTCGTGACTAAGGTACGGGCATATGCTGCTGACCATTCAATTCTTTAATTTAAACTCATCATTCACACCATCATGTTTTTTGCAGAGAAGTTTCGTTGTTACTTCCATGCATCCTTCGGCAACGGACCAACCACATAATTAAACATTTTGTTAAACGGCAGTGGCAACCTAGCTAGTTCTGAAAAGATGGAAGCATATTTCGCCCTTTTACTCATCCCATGTGATATCATTTTTTATATGTTATAAGTTATATTTAAATATTTCCTTAAAAATGATAAGCATGATTTATTATACACAAAATTATCCAGAGGTGCTTAAACCTCTTGATCTATCAATTCCAGAATAACCTTTAGTGCATGTTATTTTTTTCAATTTTGATAGTTGATGTGATATTAGTGATTACCTATGCATGTGTGTTAATTTTGTTATAATTTATTCCGACGTATAAAATCTTCTTCGAATAATTTTGTTTGAACTAGTTTAAAAGAAACACACAACCCGTATTACTAACGTAGATCTCACGAAAAAGAGCCTATAAGAGGTATGACCACAGTAAAACGTAAAGCATTATATTTTTCAGAAATCTTGTACCGACACGAATACTCTCTACATGTTTATGAATTTCATATATTAAAAATCTATTCAATTTCTAAGTGTCACCAGTAAAATTCCAAACAATACGCATGTTTACCTAATACATGTCATTTTACTGTCACTTTTAACTGGTGCTAATTTTAATCCTATTAATAAAATATGTAATAAAACGATTTATACAGTGTGACAAAGGATTGGGATTAAAGTATGGATACATCATCAAATCCTTCAGTAAGTGGCATACTTGTTGAATAAACGATTATTAACATTATTTGAAATAACACACATTTTAAATTTTTGTATGATTAGTTTAACGCCGTTTTTCTGATATGGCGTCTTATTGTATTATTTTTATTAGAAGAGGAATCCGGAGTAGCCGGTGTTGTCGCCGCCTTTTTCTTTAGTTTCCTGTCCGATAGTTAGTTTTATCGTTAATAAATATACATTAGTAAAATACTTAGTCACATACATGATCAACAGTATTTGTCAGTACAGACTAATCTAGAAAATCTTTAAAGTTTTGTTTGAACCAGAAGATTATGTTGACTGATCAATATTTGAGCAAATGTCTACTATGCATTGATTTTTTGCTAATAATTTAAATTTGCGGACATAGTACGTGAGTTATGTGAAATTATTGCATGATCAATTGAAAAGAGTATTTTTACTAATTTGGTAAACTGTTTGACGGTTTCTTATTTTTTAAGAGTAGTCATAATTAGAATGAACGAGAACTAGGGAACAGGAAACTTTAAAAGATTCGAGTTTTACATGTTTCAGTCCTAGTGATTAGTAAAAGTACACTGTTTTTAAAGTACTGGTGCAGAGCATACTGTCTGAGGGTTACAAGCCGGTTATTTCATCCTCGCCTATATATGACGATGTCATCATTTCTGATACTGCAGGACTGTAATATACATCGTGGACTGTAATATACATCGTGGCATAAGACTTTATGATAATGGCTCGTCACCGATATCTACTAAACCATGATTTATACCTTCTATATAAATTGTCTACTTGCCACCATGTGGCTTTGTGCATATTTTAGCGACGTAATGTTTCCTTCTATTTCTCAATCATACCCTTTCGTATTTGATATACCGTTGATTTCCACCTAGATAGAGCTGGTTTCTCTTTATACGGTCTTTCTTTATTGCAAATAAGGTTTTGCATAGAAAACGTGATATCTGGTCCATACCGATATGTTCTATGGGTACTCCGACATCATCGACTCCACCATATCTGAAAAATTGGTGAAATCGGAGCATGTGGCGTGAACCATATTGAAACATTAATCATTTCGTTTTAACTCATATAGTACGACACTGTACACGTGTGACGATAGAGTTATTGGAGGCTGTGGTTATAAACTATTACAAGAAACGCTATAAGTTTACCAGTTACACGCTCAGGGTGGATATTCCCACCTTCATTGCTCACAATAAGCCGCCAAAGGAAAAAGCTATATAATAGCAATATGCACGATGTGCCGCGGAAAATGTCTTGGTCAATTTGTGAACACAATGTTCAATACAATTTACAGTATACAGTACTAAGGATAGTAATTTCGAAATTAACCCAAAACACTTCGAGTATTTCAAGTCAAGAGTCCACTCTGATACCTCAACTACCCCCAAACCCCCATTAAAATACAATACGGACAATTTCGTACATCCCTTTAGGCGTAATTCTGCCGTGTGAGCTAAAACCAGTCTGATTTATCGAATTAAGAGCCATCCATCAATTATGGTTTATAGTCACAAAAAACGTAAAGATTGCCAGTATTTTTTCTCGCAACCAAAACTAACCATTTTTTACAATGCTTATCTTGCCATTAAACGTCACAAATACAATTCTAAATAACGCGATTCTTTCACAGCCTTTAATACAATAACTGTCTACGAAAAATTGAAAGGAAAGGAGAGCGAACAAGAGCCAATCTATACAAGTGTTATAAGATGTCCGTATGTGGGAATATCTGCCTGATTAATAACACGTATTCAATGTAACTCCTCTCTCTGTATGGTAAAAAGCGGGTAATCAACTAGATAATATCCTCCCTTTATTGTAAACAACAGTTATCAATATGAGAATATTCTATCTGTTTGGTAAATTACGGATAATCTAGGATGTAATATCCTATCTGTATGGTAAACAGCGGGTAATCAATGAGATAATATCCTCCCTTTAAGTAAACAACAGTTATCAATATGAGAATATTCTACCTGTTTGGTAAATTACGGATAATCTAGGAGGTAATATCCTATCTGTATGGTAAATATCGGGTAATCAATGAGGTAATATCCTCTCTGTGTGGTAAATAACGGATAATCAAGGAGGTAATATCCTCTCTGTGTGGTAAATAACGGATAATCAAGGAGGTAATATACTCTCTGTATGGTAAATCGCGGGTAATCGAGGAGGTAATATCCTCTCTGTGTGGTAAATAACGGATAATCAAGAAGTTAATACCCTCTCTGTATGGTAAATAACAGGTAATCAAGGAGGTAATATCCTATCTGTATGGTAAATAACGGGTAATCAAGAAGGTAATACCCTCTCTGTATGGTAAATAACGGGTAATCAAGAAGGTAATACCCTCTCTGTATGGTAAATAACAGGTAATTAAGGAGGTAATATCCTATCTGTATGGTATATAACGGGCAATCAAGAAGGTAATACCCTCTCTGTATGGTAAATAACATATAATCAAGGAGGTAATATCCTATCTGTATGGTAAATAACGGGCAACCAAGAAGGTAATACCATCTCTGTATGATAAATAACAGGTACTCAAGGAGGTAATATCTTCTCTGTATGGTAAATAACAGGTAATCAAGGAGGTAATATCCTATCTGTATGGTAAATAACGGGTAATCAAGAAGGTAATACCCTCTCTGTATGATAAATAACAGGTACTCAAGGAGGTAATATCCTGTCTGTATGGTAAATAACGGGTAATCAAGGAGTAAATATCCTATCTGTATGGTAAATAACGGGTAATCAAGAAGGTAATACCCTCTCTGTATGATAAATAACAGGTAATTATGGAGGTAATATCCCGTCTGTATGGTAAATAACGGGTAATCAACGAGGTAATATCCTATCTGTATGATAAATAACGGGTAATCAAGAAGGTAATACCCTCTCTGTATGATAAATAACAGGTACTCAAGGAGGTAATATCCTGTCTGTATGGTAAATAACGGGTAATCAAGAAGGTAATACCCTCTCTGTATGATAAATAACAGGTAATTATGGAGGTAATATCCTGTCTGTATGGTAAATAACGGGTAATCAAGGAGGTAATATCCTATCTGTATGGTAAATAACGGGTAATCAAGGAGGTAATATCCTATCTCTATGGTAAATAACAGGTACTCAAGGAGGTAATATCCTGTCTGTATGGTAAATAACGGGTTATCAAGGAGGTAATATCCTCTCTGTATGATAAATAACGGTTAATCAAGAAGGTAATACCCTCTCTGTATGGTAAATAACGGGCAATCAAGGAGGTAATATCCTATATGTATGGTAAATAACAGGTAATCAAGGAGGTAATATCCTGTCTGTATGGTAAATAACTGGTACTCAAGGAGGTAATATCCTGTCTGTATGGTAAATAACGGGTTATCAAGGAGGTAATATCCTCTCTGTATGGTAAATAACGGGTAATCAAGAAGGTAATACCCTCTCTGTATGATAAATAACAGTTACTCAAGGAGGTAGTATATCCTGTCTGTATGGTAAATAATGGGTAATCATGAAGGTAATACCCTCTCTGTTTGGTAAATAACAGGTAATTATGGAGATAATATCCTGTCTGTATGGTAAATAACGGGCAATCAAGAAGGTAATACCCTCTCTGTATGATAAATAACAGGTACTCAAGGAGGTAATATCCTGTCTGTATGGTAAATAACGGGTAATTAAGGAGGTAATACCCTCTCTATTAAGGAGGTAATATCCTATCTGTATGGTATATAACGGGCAATCAAGAAGGTAATACCCTCTCTGTATGGTAAATAACAGGTAATTAAGGAGGTAATATCCTATCTGTATGGTATATAACGGGCAATCAAGAAGGTAATATCCTCTCTGTATGGTAAATAACGGGCAATCAAGAAGGTAATACCCTCTCTGTATGGTAAATAACAGGGAATCAAGGAGGTAATATCCTATCTGTATGGTAAATAACGGGCAATCAAGAAGGTAATACCCTCTCTGTATGATAAATAACAGGTACTCAAGGAGGTAGTATCCTGTCTGTATGGTAAATAACGGGTAATCAAGAAAGTAATACCCTCTCTGTATGGTAAATAACAGGGAATCAAGGAGGTAATATCCTATCTGTATGGTAAATAACGCGTAATCAAGAAGGTAATACCCTCTCTGTATGGTAAATAACAGGTAATCAAGGAGGTAATATCCTGTCTGTATGGTAAGTAACGGGTTATCAAGGAGGTAATATCCTCTCTGTATGGTAAAAAACGGGTAATCAAGAAGGTAATACCCTCTCTGTATGATAAATAACAGGTACCCAAGGAGGTTATATCCTGTCTGTATGGTAAATAACGGGTTATCAAGGAGGTAATATCCTCTCTGTATGGTAAATAACGGGCAATCAAGAAGGTAATACCCTCTCTGTATGATAAATAACAGGTACTCAAGGAGGTAATATCCTATCCGTATGGTAAATAACGGGCAATCAAGAAGGTTATATCCTATCTGTATGGTAAAAACGGGTAATCAAGAAGGTAATACCCTCTCTGTATGGTAAATAACGGGTAATCAAGAAAGTAATACCCTATCTGTATGGTAAATAACGGGTAATCAAGAAGATAATATCCTATCTGTATGGTAAATAACGGGTAATCAAGGAGGTAATACCCTCTCTGTATGGTAAATAACAGGTACTCAAGGAGGTAATATCCTATCTGTATGGTAAATAACGGGCAATCAAGAAGGTAATATCCTCTCTGTATGGTAAATAACGGGTAATCAAGGAGGTAATATCCTGTCTGTATGGTAAATAACTGGTACTCAAGGAGGTAATATCCTGTCTGTATGGTAAATAACGGGTTATCAAGGAGGTAATATCCTCTCTGTATGGTAAATAACGGGTAATCAAGAAGGTAATACCCTCTCTGTATGATAAATAACAGTTACTCAAGGAGGTAATATCCTATCTGTATGGTAAATAATGGGTAATCATGAAGGTAATACCCTCTCTGTTTGGTAAATAACAGGTAATTAAGGAGGTAATATCCTGTCTGTATGGTAAATAACGGGTAATCAAGAAAGTAATACCCTCTCTGTATGGTAAATAACAGGGAATCAAGGAGGTAATATCCTATCTGTATGGTAAATAACGGGCAATCAAGAAGGTAATACCCTCTCTGTATGATAAATAACAGGTACTCAAGGAGGTAGTATCCTGTCTGTATGGTAAATAACGGGTAATCAAGAAGGTAATACCTTCTCTGTATGGTAAATAACAGGGAATCAAGGAGGTAATATCCTATCTGTATGGTAAATAACGCGTAATCAAGAAGGTAATACCCTCTCTGTATGGTAAATAACGGGTTATCAAGGAGGTAATATCCTCTCTGTATGGTAAAAAACGGGTAATCAAGAAGGTAATACCTTCTCTGTATGATAAATAACAGGTACTCAAGGAGGTAATATCCTGTCTGTATGGTAAATAACGGGTTATCAAGGAGGTAATATCCTCTCTGTATGGTAAATAACGGGCAAGCAAGAAGGTAATACCCTCTCTGTATGATAAATAACAGGTACTCAAGGAGGTAATATCCTATCTGTATTGTAAATAACGGGCAATCAAGAAGGTTATATCCTATCTGTATGGTAAAAACGGGTAATCAAGAAGGTAATACCCTCTCTGTATGGTAAATAACGGGTAATCAAGAAAGTAATACCCTATCTGTATGGTAAATAACAGGTACTCAAGGAGGTAATATCCTGTCTGTATGGTAAATAACGGGTTATCAAGGAGGTAATATCCTCTCTGTATGGTAAATAACGGGTAATCAAGAAGGTAATACCCTCTCTGTATGATAAATAACAGGTACTCAAGGAGGTAATATCCCGTGTGTATGGTAAATAACGGGCAATCAAGAAGGTAATACCCTCTCTGTATGGTAAATAACAGGTAATCAAGGAGGTAATATCCTATCTGTATGGTAAATAACGGGCAATAAAGAAGGTAATACCCTCTCTCTATGGTAAATAACAGGTAATTAAGGAGGTAATACCCTCTCTGTGTGGTAAATAACAGGTACTCAAGGAGGTAATATCCTGTCTGTATGGTAAATAACAGGTAATCAAGGAGGTAATATCCTGTCTGTATGATAAATAACAGGTAATCAAGGAGGTAATATCCTATCTGTATGGTAAATAACAGGTACTCAAGGAGGTAATATCCTGTCTGTATGATAAATAACAGGTACCCAAGGAGGTAATATCCTATCTGTATGGTAAATAACGGGTTATCAAGGAGGTAATACCCTCTCTGTATGATAAATAACAGGTAATCAAGGAGGTAATATCCTATCTGTATGGTAAATAACGTGTTATCAAGAAGGTAATACCCTCTCTGTACGGTAAATAACAGGTAATTATGGAGGTAATATCCTATGTGTATGGTAAATAACGGGTAATCAAGAAGGTAATACCCTCTCTGTATGGTAAATAACAGGTAATTATGGAGGTAATATCCTATCTGTATGGTAAATAACGGGTAATCAAGAAGGTAATACCCTCTCTGTATGGTAAATAACAGGTAATTATGGAGGTAATATCCTATCTGTATGGTACATAACGGGCAATCAAGAAGGTAATACCTTCTCTGTCTGGTAAATAACAGGTACTCAAGGAGGTAATATCCTATCTGTATGGTAAATAACGTGTTATCAAGAAGGTAATACCATCTCTGTATTGTAAATAACAGGTAATTATGGAGGTAATATCATATGTGTATGGTAAATAACGGGTAATCAAGAAGGTAATACCCTCTCTGTATGATAAATAACAGGTACTCAAGGAGGTAATATCCTATCTGTATGGTAAATAACGTGTTATCAAGAAGGTAATACCCTCTCTGTATGGTAAATAACGGGTAATCAAGGAGGTAATATCCTATCTGTATGGTAAATAACGTGTTATCAAGAAGGTAATACCCTCTCTGTATCGTAAATAACGGGTAATCAAGGAGGTAATATCCTATGTTGATGTTCTTCGCCAGGACCTTAAGACATAGTCACTGGAGAACCATTCAAGTAAAATCAACTTATCCGATTCAGATAACCATGTTTAACATTATGTATTATAATCCTTCATTTTGTAATGAGTATGATATTGACTATATACTAGAGTAATATTTAAACACCCCAAGAATCCGGGTTTTTTAGATATGTGTAGGTCAATGTAATATAAAGGGAAATAACTCCTACATTTTTTATATTAACTTGTATGGCTTCTTGAGTTCATATTCCACATTAGTTTTTTCAGCATTTGACATGAGGAGGATGTGAGACATATGTACTATCCACATACCTTAAGCACCGTCCCTTGGTGCCCTCTGCTGCCACAAAATTATTAAATTATTACATATTACTATATACATAAACTGTAACCATATTTGTATTGATCCTTCACGACTTGTTCTTCTGCAATGGGCACGAGGAGGATGTGAAATTTTTTCACATACCTTAAGCACCGTCCCTTGGTGCCTGTTGCAGAGTGACAATTTGTTGAATTGAACAAGTACATGAATTATATAGATAATTCTAAACCATACAGTTTGGGTTGTTTTTGTAAAAGTCTTTTATTTCGCTGGTGGGGTTTGCGAGTGCTGGTTCTGTCATCTACAATAACAATACTTAATTTTTACTTTACATTTAAATTTTTTTCGTGATACATGTATTTGTATAAGTAATAATGTACTGTAATGTTAAGATTTGTCTCAATCATAACTGTTATATGTAATTGCCCTAATGGGGACCTAATTTGGAAAATAAAAATATTGGTATTGGTATTGGTATTGGTATTGGTATAATTGTTTACTATTGAATCATGTGTGTCACTTCATGGTGTTTAGAAAAAAAGTTTTTTATAGAATTTTAACGCTTATTTTATTCCCCAATCTCCATAATGCCAATATATAATCTATTCTCATGTAAATATACAATTCACTTTACTTTGTATTGATTGTCATGTAAGAGTTGCAGCATCATTAAAGCATGACATAACTGAATCCGACACATGATACTCTTCTAGCCATTAAAACGACCAACCGTCTTAGACATTATTAAGGTTAAGTGAGCAATTTGCAATTTTTGTTACTTTCATAGAACCCATTTGTAATGGAACAGAAGAGGTTTGATTTTAGTGAAGTCTTAACAGCCTTAAGTTACGATGGTGAGATGTGCAATCCCATGTAAATATATAACATGTATTTCAAATTGATCTGCCTCTATCATTGATACCACTTTGTGGTTCAGAAAATCAATAAGTACCTTTGACCTGACCAGAGATCCAGATCTGCCCCAATAAGTACCTTTGACCTGACCAGAGATCCAGATCTGCCCCAATAAGTACCTTTGACCTGACCAGAGATCCAGATCTGCCCCACCACCTGCCTTTGACCTGACCATAGATCAGCCTTCCTTTGACCTAACCATAGATCAGTCTTCCTTTGACCTGACCATAGATCAGCCTTCCTTTGACCTGACCATAGATCAAGCTTCCTTTGACCTGACCGTAGATCAGCCTTCCTTTGACCTGACCTAAGATCAGCCTTCCTTTGACCTGACCATAGATCAGCCTTCCTTTGACCTGACCATAGATCAGCCTTCCTTTGACCTGACCATAGATCAGCCTTCCTTTGACCTGACCATAGATCAGAATTCCTTTGACCTGACCATAGATCAGCCTTCATTTGACCTAACCATAGATCAGTCTTCCTTTGACCTGACCATAGATCAGCCTTCCTTTGACCTGACCATAGATCAAGCTTCCTTTGACCTGACCGTAGATCAGCCTTCCTTTGACCTGACCATAGATCAGCCTTCCTTTGACCTAACCATAGATCAGCCTTCCTTTGACCTGACCATAGATCAGCCTTCCTTTGACCTGACCATAGATCAGCCTTCCTTTGACCTGACCATAGATCAGCCTTCCTTTGACCTAACCATAGATCAGCCTTCCTTTGACCTGACCACACATCAGCCTTCCTTTGACCTGACCATAGATCAGCCTTCCTTTGACCTAACCATAGATCAGTCTTCCTTTGACCTGACCATAGATCAGTCTTCCTTTGACCTGACCATAGATCAAGCTTCCTTTGACCTGACCATAGATCAGCCTTCCTTTGACCTGACCATAGATCAGCCTTCCTTTGACCTAACCATAGATCAGTCTTCCTTTGACCTAACCATAGATCAGCCTTCCTTTGACCTAACCATAGATCAAGCTTCCTTTGACCTGACCATAGATCAGCCTTCCTTTGACCTAACCATATATCAGCCTTCCTTTGACCTGACCATACATCAGCCTTCCTTTGACCTGACCATAGATCAGTCTTCCTTTGACCTGACCAAGATCAAGCTTCCTTTGACCTGGCCATAGATCAAGCTTCCTTTGACCTGACCATAGATCAGCCTTCCTTTGACCTAACCATAGATCAGTCTTCCTTTGACCTGACCATAGATCAGCCTTCCTTTGACCTAACCATAGATCAGTCTAACTTTGACCTGACCATAGATCAAGCTTCCTTTGACCTGACGATAGATCAGCCTTCCTTTGACCTGACCATAGATCAGCCTTCCTTTGACCTAACCATAGATCAGTCTTCCTTTGACCTGACCATAGATCAGCCTTCCTTTGACCTAACCATAGATCAGCCTTCCTTTGACCTGACCATAGATCAAGCTTCCTTTGACCTGACCATAGTTCAGCCTTCCTTTGACCTGACCATAGGTCAGCCTTCCTTTGACCTGACCATAGATCAGTCTGCCTTTGACCTGCCCATAGATCAGCCTTCCTTCGACCTGACCATAGATCAAGCTTCCTTTGACCTGACCATAGATCAGCCTTCCTTTGACCTGACCATAGATGCTTCATATAGAGGGAAGTAGTCAAGTTTAGTTATTAGGATGTTTGTTGTTGTCCTGTATCATATAGAGGAAAGTAGTCAAGTTTAGTTATTAGGATGTTTGTTGTTGTCCTGTATCATATAGAGGGAAGTAGTCAAGTTTAATTATCAGGATGTTTGTTGTTGTCCTGTATCATATAGAGGGAAGTAGTCAAGTTTAGTTATCAGGATGTTTGTTGTTGTCCTGTATCAGATATGGGGAAGTAGTCAAGTTTAGTTATTAGGATGTTTGTTGTTGTTCTGTATCATATAGAGGGAAGTAGTCAAGTTTAATTATCAGGATGTTTGTTGTTGTCCTGTATCATATAGAGGGAAGTAGTCAAGTTTAGTTATCAGGATGTTTGTTGTTGTCCTGTATCATATAGAGGGAAGTAGTCAAGTTTAGTTATCAGGATGTTTGTTGTTGTCCTGTATCAGATATGGGGAAGTAGTCAAGTTTAGTTATTAGGATGTTTGTTGTTGTCCTGTATCATATAGAGGGAAGTAGTCAAGTTTAGTTATTAGGATGTTTGTTGTTGTCCTGTATCAGATATGGGGAAGTAGTCAAGTTTAGTTATCAGGATGTTTGTTGTTGTCCTGTATCAGATATGGGGAAGTAGTCAAGTTTAGTTATCAGGATGTTTGTTGTTGTCCTGTATCAGATATGGGGGAGTAGTCAAGTTTAGTTATCAGGATGTTTGTTGTTGTCCTGTATCAGATATGAGGAAGTAGTCAAGTTTAGTTATTAGGATGTTTGTTGTTGTCCTGTATCATATAGAGGGAAGTAGTCAAGTTTAGTTATTAGGATGTTTGTTGTTGTCCTGTATCATATAGAGGGAAGTAGTCAAGTTTAGTTATTAGGATGTTTGTTGTTGTTCTGTATCATATAGAGGGAAGTAGTCAAGTTTAATTATCAGGATGTTTGTTGTTGTCCTGTATCATATAGAGGGAAGTGGTCAAGTTTAGTTATCAGGATGTTTGTTGTTGTTCTGTATCATATAGAGGGAAGTGGTCAAGTTTAGTTATTAGGATGTTTGTTGTTGTTCTGTATCATACAGAGGGAAGTAGTCAAGTTTAGTTATCAGGATGTTTGTTGTTGTTCTGTATCATATAGAGGGAAGTAGTCAAGTTTAGTTATCAGGATGTTTGTTGTTGTCCTGTATCATATAGAGGGAAGTAGTCAAGTTTAGTTATTAGGATGTTTGTTGTTGTTGTGTATCATATAGTGGGAAGTGGTCAAGTTTAGTTATCAGGATGTTTGTTGTTGTCCTGTATCATATAGAGGGAAGTAGTCAAGTTAGTTATTATGATGTTTGTTGTTGTCCTGTATCATATAGAGGGAAGTAGTCATGTTTAGTTATCAGGATGTTTGTTGTTGTCCTGTATCATATAGAGGGAAGTAGTCAAGTTTAGTTATTAGGATGTTTGTTGTTGTCCTGTATCATATAGAGGGAAGTAGTCAAGTTTAGTTATCAGGATGTTTGTTGTTGTCCTGTATCAGATATGGGGAAGTAGTCAAGTTTAGTTATTAGGATGTTTGTTGTTGTCCTGTATCATATAGAGGGAAGTAGTCAAGTTTAGTTATTAGGATGTTTGTTGTTGTCCTGTATCAGATATGGGGAAGTAGTCAAGTTTAGTTATCAGGATGTTTGTTGTTGTCCTGTATCAGATATGGGGAAGTAGTCAAGTTTAGTTATCAGGATGTTTGTTGTTGTCCTGTATCAGATATGGGGGAGTAGTCAAGTTTAGTTATCAGGATGTTTGTTGTTGTCCTGTATCATATAGAGGGAAGTAGTCAAGTTTAGTTATTAGGATGTTTGTTGTTGTCCTGTATCATATAGAGGGAAGTAGTCAAGTTTAGTTATTAGGATGTTTGTTGTTGTCCTGTATCATATAGAGGGAAGTAGTCAAGTTTAGTTATTAGGATGTTTGTTGTTGTTCTGTATCATATAGAGGGAAGTAGTCAAGTTTAGTTATTAGGATGTTTGTTGTTGTCCTGTATCATATAGAGGGAAGTAGTCAAGTTTAGTTATCAGGATGTTTGTTGTTGTCCTGTATCATATAGAGGGAAGTGGTCAAGTTTAGTTATCAGGATGTTTGTTGCTGTCCTGTATCATATAGAGGGAAGTAGTCAAGTTTAGTTATCAGGATGTTTGTTGTTGTCCTGTATCATATAGAGGGAAGTAGTCAAGTTTAGTTATCAGGATGTTTGTTGTTGTCCTGTATCAGATATGGGGAAGTAGTCAAGTTTAGTTATCAGGATGTTTGTTGTTGTCCTGTATCATATAGAGGGAAGTAGTCAAGTTTAGTTATTAGGATGTTTGTTGTTGTCCTGTATCATATAGAGGGAAGTAGTCAAGTTTAGTTATCAGGATGTTTGTTGTTGTCCTGTATCATATAGAGGGAAGTAGTCAAGTTTAGTTATCAGGATGTTTGTTGTTGTCCTGTATCATATAGAGGGAAGTAGTCCAGTTTAGTTATTAGGATGTTTGTTGTTGTTCTGTATCATATAGAGGGAAGTAGTCAAGTTTAGTTCTTAGGATGTTTGTTGTTGTTCTGTATCATATAGAGGGAAGTAGTCAAGTTTAGTTATTATGATGTTTGTTGTTGTTCTGTATCATATAGAGGGAAGTAGTCAAGTTTAGTTATTAGGATGTTTGTTGTTGTTCTGTATCATATAGAGGGAAGTAGTCAAGTTTAGTTATCAGGATGTTTGTTGCTGTCCTGTATCATACAGAGGGAAGTAGTCAAGTTTAGTTATCAGGATGTTTGTTGTTGTCCTGTATCAGATATGGGGAAGTAGTCAAGTTTAGTTATTAGGATGTTTGTTGTTGTCCTGTATCATATAGAGGGAAGTAGTCAAGTTTAGTTATTAGGATGTTTGTTGTTGTCCTGTATCATATAGAGGGAAGTAGTCAAGTTTAGTTATTAGGATGTTTGTTGTTGTCCTGTATCAGATATGGGGAAGTAGTCAAGTTTAGTTATTAGGATGTTTGTTGTTGTCCTGTATCATATAGAGGGAAGAAGTCAAGTTTAGTTATCAGGATGTTTGTTCTTGTCCTGTATCATATAGAGGGAAGTAGTCAAGTTTAGTTATCAGGATGTTTGTTGTTGTCCTGTATCATATGGGGAAGTAGTCAAGTTTAGTTATTAGGATGTTTGTTGTTGTCCTGTATCATATAGAGGGAAGTAGTCAAGTTTAATTATTAGTATGTTTGTTGTTGTTCTGTATCATATAGAGGGAAGTAGTCAAGTTTAGTTATCATGATGTTTGTTGTTGTCCTGTATCATATAGAGGGAAGTAGTCAAGTTTAGTTATCAGGATGTTTGTTGTTGTCCTGTATCAGATATGGGGAAGTAGTCAAGTTTAGTTTTTAGGATGTTTGTTGTTGTCCTGTATCATATAGAGGGAAGAAGTCAAGTTTAGTTATTAGGATGTTTGTTGTTGTCCTGTATCAGATATGGGGAAGTAGTCAAGTTTAGTTATCAGGATGTTTGTTGTTGTCCTGTATCAGATATGAGGAAGTAGTCAAGTTTAGTTATCAGGATGTTTGTTGTTGTCCTGTATCAGATATCGGGAAGTAGTCAAGTTTAGTTATCAGGATGTTTGTTGTTGTCCTGTATCAGATATGGGGAAGTAGTCAAGTTTAGTTATTAGGATGTTTGTTGTTGTCCTGTATCATATAGAGGGAAGTAGTCAAGTTTAGTTATTAGGATGTTTGTTGTTGTCCTGTATCATATAGAGGGAAGTAGTCAAGTTTAGTTATTAGGATGTTTGTTGTTGTTCTGTATCATATAGAGGGAAGTAGTCAAGTTTAATTATCAGGATGTTTGTTGTTGTCCTGTATCATATAGAGGGAAGTGGTCAAGTTTAGTTATCAGGATGTTTGTTGTTGTTCTGTATCATATAGAGGGAAGTGGTCAAGTTTAGTTATTAGGATGTTTGTTGTTGTTCTGTATCATATAGAGGGAAGTAGTCAAGTTTAGTTATCAGGATGTTTGTTGTTGTTCTGTATCATATAGAGGGAAGTAGTCAAGTTTAGTTATCAGGATGTTTGTTGTTGTCCTGTATCATATAGAGGGAAGTAGTCAAGTTTAGTTATTAGGATGTTTGTTGTTGTCCTGTATCATATAGAGGGAAGTAGTCAAGTTTAGTTATCAGGATGTTTGTTGTTGTCCTGTATCATATAGAGGGAAGTAGTCAAGTTTAGTTATTAGGATGTTTGTTGTTGTCCTGTATCATATAGTGGGAAGTGGTCAAGTTTAGTTATCAGGATGTTTGTTGTTGTCCTGTATCATATAGAGGGAAGTAGTCAAGTTAGTTATTATGATGTTTGTTGTTGTCCTGTATCATATAGAGGGAAGTAGTCAAGTTTAGTTATCAGGATGTTTGTTGTTGTCCTGTATCATATAGAGGGAAGTAGTCAAGGTTAGTTATTAGGATGTTTGTTGTTGTCCTGTATCATATAGAGGGAAGTAGTCAAGTTAGTTATTATGATGTTTGTTGTTGTCCTGTATCATATAGAGGGAAGTAGTCAAGTTTAGTTATTAGGATGTTTGTTGTTGTCCTGTATCATATAGAGGGAAGTAGTCAAGTTTAGTTATTAGGATGTTTGTTGTTGTCCTGTATCATATAGAGGGAAGTAGTCAAGTTTAGTTATTAGGATGTTTGTTGTTGTTCTGTATCATATAGAGGGAAGTAGTCAAGTTTAGTTATTAGGATGTTTGTTGTTGTCCTGTATCATATAGAGGGAAGTAGTCAAGTTTAGTTATCAGGATGTTTGTTGTTGTCCTGTATCATATAGAGGGAAGTGGTCAAGTTTAGTTATCAGGATGTTTGTTGCTGTCCTGTATCATATAGAGGGAAGTAGTCAAGTTTAGTTATCAGGATGTTTGTTGTTGTCCTGTATCATATAGAGGGAAGTAGTCAAGTTTAGTTATCAGGATGTTTGTTGTTGTCCTGTATCAGATATGGGGAAGTAGTCAAGTTTAGTTATCAGGATGTTTGTTGTTGTCCTGTATCATATAGAGGGAAGTAGTCAAGTTTAGTTATTAGGATGTTTGTTGTTGTCCTGTATCATATAGAGGGAAGTAGTCAAGTTTAGTTATCAGGATGTTTGTTGTTGTCCTGTATCATATAGAGGGAAGTAGTCAAGTTTAGTTATCAGGATGTTTGTTGTTGTCCTGTATCATATAGAGGGAAGTAGTCAAGTTTAGTTATTAGGATGTTTGTTGTTGTTCTGTATCATATAGAGGGAAGTAGTCAAGTTTAGTTCTTAGGATGTTTGTTGTTGTTCTGTATCATATAGAGGGAAGTAGTCAAGTTTAGTTATTATGATGTTTGTTGTTGTTCTGTATCATATAGAGGGAAGTAGTCAAGTTTAGTTATTAGGATGTTTGTTGTTGTTCTGTATCATATAGAGGGAAGTAGTCAAGTTTAGTTATCAGGATGTTTGTTGCTGTCCTGTATCATACAGAGGGAAGTAGTCAAGTTTAGTTATCAGGATGTTTGTTGTTGTCCTGTATCAGATATGGGGAAGTAGTCAAGTTTAGTTATCAGGATGTTTGTTGTTGTCCTGTATCATATAGAGGGAAGTAGTCAAGTTTAGTTATTAGGATGTTTGTTGTTGTCCTGTATCATATAGAGGGAAGTAGTCAAGTTTAGTTATTAGGATGTTTGTTGTTGTCCTGTATCAGATATGGGGAAGTAGTCAAGTTTAGTTATTAGGATGTTTGTTGTTGTCCTGTATCATATAGAGGGAAGAAGTCAAGTTTAGTTATCAGGATGTTTGTTGTTGTCCTGTACCATATAGAGGGAAGTAGTCAAGTTTAGTTATCAGGATGTTTGTTGTTGTCCTGTATCATATAGAGGGAAGTAGTCAAGTTTAGTTATCAGGATGTTTGTTGTTGTCCTGTATCATATAGAGGGAAGTAGTCAAGTTTAGTTATCAGGATGTTTGTTGCTGTCCTGTATCATATATAGGGAAGTAGTCAAGTTTAGTTATCAGGATGTTTGTTGTTGTCCTGTATCATACAGAGGGAAGTAGTCAAGTTTAGTTATCAGGATGTTTGTTGTTGTCCTGTATCATATAGAGGGAAGTAGTCAAGTTTAGTTATCAGGATGTTTGTTGTTGTCCTGTATCATATAGAGGGAAGTAGTCAAGTTTAGTTATCAGGATGTTTGTTGTTGTCCTGTATCATATAGAGGGAAGTAGTCAAGTTTAGTTATTAGGATGTTTGTTGTTGTCCTGTATCATATAGAGGGAAGTAGTCAAGTTTAGTTATCAGGATGTTTGTTGCTGTCCTGTATCTTACAGAGGGAAGTAGTCAAGTTTAGTTATCAGGATGTTTGTTGTTGTCCTGTATCAGATATGGGGAAGTAGTCAAGTTTAGTTATCAGGATGTTTGTTGTTGTCCTGTATCATATAGAGGGAAGTAGTCAAGTTTAGTTATCAGGATGTTTGTTGTTGTCCTGTATCATATAGAGGGAAGTAGTCAAGTTTAGTTATCAGGATGTTTGTTGTTGTCCTGTATCATATAGAGGGAAGTAGTCAAGTTTAGTTATTAGGATGTTTGTTGTTGTCCTGTATCATATAGAGGGAAGTAGTCAAGTTTAGTTATCAGGATGTTTGTTGCTGTCCTGTATCTTACAGAGGGAAGTAGTCAAGTTTAGTTATCAGGATGTTTGTTGTTGTCCTGTATCAGATATGGGGAAGTAGTCAAGTTTAGTTATCAGGATGTTTGTTGTTGTCCTGTATCATATAGAGGGAAGTAGTCAAGTTTAGTTATTAGGATGTTTGTTGTTGTCCTGTATCATATAGAGGGAAGTAGTCAAGTTTAGTTATCAGGATGTTTGTTGTTGTCCTGTATAATATAGAGGGAAGTAGTCAAGTTTAGTTATCATGATGTTTGTTGTTGTCCTGTATCATATAGAGGGAAGTAGTCAAGTTTAGTTATCAGGATGTTTGTTGCTGTCCTGTATCATATAGAGGGAAGTAGTCAAGTTTAGTTATCAGGATGTTTGTTGTTGTCCTGTATCATATAGAGGGAAGTAGTCAAGTTTAGTTATTAGGATGTTTGTTGTTGTCCTGTATCATATAGAGGGAAGTAGTCAAGTTTAGTTATTAGGATGTTTGTTGTTGTCCTGTATCATATAGAGGGAAGTAGTCAAGTTTAGTTATCAGGATGTTTGTTGTTGTCCTGTATCATATAGAGGGAAGTAGTCAAGTTTAGTTATCAGGATGTTTGTTGTTGTTCTGTATCATATAGAGGGAAGTAGTCAAGTTTAGTTATTAGGATGTTTGTTGCTGTCCGGTATCATATAGAGGGAAGTAGTAAAGTTTAGTTATCAGGATGTTTGTTGTTGTCCTGTATCATATATGGGGAAGTAGTCAAGTTTAGTTATTAGGATGTTTGTTGTTGTCCTGCATCATATAGAGGGAAGTAGTCAAGTTTAGTTATTAGGATGTTTGTTGCTGTCCTGTATCATATGGGGAAGTAGTCAAGTTTAGTTATCAGGATGTTTGTTGTTGTTCTGTATCATATAGAGGGAGGTAGTCAAGTTTAGTTATTAGGATGTTTGTTGTTGTTCTGTATCATATAGAGGGAAGTAGTCAAGTTTAGTTATTAGGATGTTTGTTGTTGTCCTGTATCATATAGAGGGAAGTAGTCAAGTTTAGTTATCAGGATGTTTGTTGTTGTCCTGTATCATATAGAGGGAAGTAGTCAAGTTTAGTTATCAGGATGTTTGTTGTTGTCCTGTATCATATAGAGGGAAGTAGTCAAGTTTAGTTATTATGATGTTTGTTGTTGTCCTGTATCATATAGAGGGAAGTAGTCAAGTTTAGTTATTAGGATGTTTGTTGTTGTCCTGTATCATATAGAGGGAAGTAGTCAAGTTTAGTTATTAGGATGTTTGTTGTTGTCCTGTATCATATAGAGGGAAGTAGTCAAGTTTAGTTATTAGGATGTTTGTTGTTGTCCTGTATCATATAGAGGGAAGTAGTCAAGTTTAGTTATTAGGATGTTTGTTGTTGTCCTGTATCATATAGAGGGAAGTAGTCAAGTTTAGTTATTAGGATGTTTGTTGTTGTTCTGTATCATATAGAGGGAAGTAGTCAAGTTTAGTTATTATGATGTTTGTTGTTGTCCTGTATCATATAGGGGGAAGTAGTCAAGTTTAGTTATTAGGATGTTTGTTGTTGTCCTGTATCATATAGAGGGAAGTAGTCAAGTTTAGTTATTAGGATGTTTGTTTTTGTCCTGTATCATATAGAGGGAAGTAGTCAAGTTTAGTTATCAGGATGTTTGTTGTTGTCCTGTATCATATAGAGGGAAGTAGTCAAGTTTAGTTATTAGGATGTTTGTTGTTGTCCTGTATCATATAGAGGGAAGTAGTCAAGTTTAGTTATCAGGATGTTTGTTGCTGTCCTGTATCTTACAGAGGGAAGTAATCAAGTTTAGTTATCAGGATGTTTGTTGTTGTCCTGTATCAGATATGGGGAAGTAGTCAAGTTTAGTTATCAGGATGTTTGTTGTTGTCCTGTATCATATAGAGGGAAGTAGTCAAGTTTAGTTATTAGGATGTTTGTTGTTGTCCTGTATCATATAGAGGGAAGTAGTCAAGTTTAGTTATCAGGATGTTTGTTGTTGTCCTGTATCATATAGAGGGAAGTAGTCAAGTTTAGTTATCAGGATGTTTGTTGTTGTCCTGTATCATATAGAGGGAAGTAGTCAAGTTTAGTTATCAGGATGTTTGTTGCTGTCCTGTATCATATAGAGGGAAGTAGTCAAGTTTAGTTATCAGGATGTTTGTTGTTGTCCTGTATCATATAGAGGGAAGTAGTCAAGTTTAGTTATTAGGATGTTTGTTGTTGTCCTGTATCATATAGAGGGAAGTAGTCAAGTTTAGTTATTAGGATGTTTGTTGTTGTCCTGTATCATATAGAGGGAAGTAGTCAAGTTTAGTTATCAGGATGTTTGTTGTTGTCCTGTATCATATAGAGGGAAGTAGTCAAGTTTAGTTATCAGGATGTTTGTTGTTGTCCTGTATCATATAGAGGGAAGTAGTCAAGTTTAGTTATTAGGATGTTTGTTGCTGTCCTGTATCATATAGAGGGAAGTAGTCAAGTTTAGTTATCAGGATGTTTGTTGTTGTCCTGTATCATATATGGGGAAGTAGTCAAGTTTAGTTATTAGGATGTTTGTTGTTGTCCTGCATCATATAGAGGGAAGTAGTCAAGTTTAGTTATTAGGATGTTTGTTGCTGTCCTGTATCATATGGGGAAGTAGTCAAGTTTAGTTATCAGGATGTTTGTTGTTGTTCTGTATCATATAGAGGGAGGTAGTCAAGTTTAGTTATTAGGATGTTTGTTGTTGTTCTGTATCATATAGAGGGAAGTAGTCAAGTTTAGTTATTAGGATGTTTGTTGTTGTCCTGTATCATATAGAGGGAAGTAGTCAAGTTTAGTTATCAGGATGTTTGTTGTTGTCCTGTATCATATAGAGGGAAGTAGTCAAGTTTAGTTATTAGGATGTTTGTTGTTGTCCTGTATCATATAGAGGGAAGTAGTCAAGTTTAGTTATTATGATGTTTGTTGTTGTCCTGTATCATATAGAGGGAAGTAGTCAAGTTTAGTTATTAGGATGTTTGTTGTTGTCCTGTATCATATAGAGGGAAGTAGTCAAGTTTAGTTATTAGGATGTTTGTTGTTGTCCTGTATCATATAGAGGGAAGTAGTCAAGTTTAGTTATTAGGATGTTTGTTGTTGTCCTGTATCATATAGAGGGAAGTAGTCAAGTTTAGTTATTAGGATGTTTGTTGTTGTCCTGTATCATATAGAGGGAAGTAGTCAAGTTTAGTTATTAGGATGTTTGTTGTTGTCCTGTATCATATAGAGGGAAGTAGTCAAGTTTAGTTATTAGGATGTTTGTTGTTGTCCTGTATCATATAGAGGGAAGTAGTCAAGTTTAGTTATCAGGATGTTTGTTGTTGTCCTGTATCATATAGAGGGAAGTAGTCAAGTTTAGTTATCAGGATGTTTGTTGTTGTTCTGTATCATATAGAGGGAAGTAGTCAAGTTTAGTTATTAGGATGTTTGTTGTTGTCCTGTATCATATAGAGGGAAGTAGTCAAGTTTAGTTATCAGGATGTTTGTTGTTGTCCTGTATCATATATGGGGAAGTAGTCAAGTTTAGTTATTAGGATGTTTGTTGTTGTTCTGTATCATATAGAGGGAAGTAGTCAAGTTTAGTTATTAGGATGTTTGTTGTTGTCCTGTATCATATAGAGGGAAGTAGTCAAGTTTAGTTATCAGGATGTTTGTTGTTGTTCTGTATTATATAGAGGGAAGTAGTCAAGTTTAGTTATCAGGATGTTTGTTGTTGTCCTGTATCATATAGAGGGAAGTAGTCAAGTTTAGTTATTAGGATGTTTGTTGTTGTCCTGTATCATATAGAGGGAAGTAGTCAAGTTAAGTTATTATGATGTTTGTTGTTGTCCTGTATCATATAGAGGGAAGTAGTCAAGTTTAGTTATTATGATGTTTGTTGTTGTCCTGTATCATATAGAGGGAAGTAGTCAAGTTTAGTTATCAGGATGTTTGTTGTTGTCCTGTATCATATAGAGGGAAGTAGTCAAGTTTAGTTATTAGGATGTTTGTTGTTGTCCTGTATCATATAGAGGGAAGTAGTCAAGTTTAGTTATTAGGATGTTTGTTGTTGTCCTGTATCATATAGAGGGAAGTAGTCAAGTTTAGTTATTAGGATGTTTGTTGTTGTCCTGTATCATATAGAGGGAAGTAGTCAAGTTTAGTTATTAGGATGTTTGTTGTTGTTCTGTATCATATAGAGGGAAGTAGTCAAGTTTAGTTATTATGATGTTTGTTGTTGTCCTGTATCATATAGAGGGAAGTAGTCAAGTTTAGTTATTAGGATGTTTGTTGTTGTCCTGTATCATATAGAGGGAAGTAGTCAAGTTTAGTTATTAGGATGTTTGTTGTTGTCCTGTATCATATAGAGGGAAGTAGTCAAGTTTAGTTATCAGGATGTTTGTTGTTGTCCTGTATCATATAGAGGGAAGTAGTCAAGTTTAGTTATTAGGATGTTTGTTGTTGTCCTGTATCATATAGAGGGAAGTAGTCAAGTTTAGTTATCAGGATGTTTGTTGCTGTCCTGTATCTTACAGAGGGAAGTAATCAAGTTTAGTTATCAGGATGTTTGTTGTTGTCCTGTATCAGATATGGGGAAGTAGTCAAGTTTAGTTATCAGGATGTTTGTTGTTGTCCTGTATCATATAGAGGGAAGTAGTCAAGTTTAGTTATTAGGATGTTTGTTGTTGTCCTGTATCATATAGAGGGAAGTAGTCAAGTTTAGTTATCAGGATGTTTGTTGTTGTCCTGTATAATATAGAGGGAAGTAGTCAAGTTTAGTTATCAGGATGTTTGTTGTTGTCCTGTATCATATAGAGGGAAGTAGTCAAGTTTAGTTATCAGGATGTTTGTTGCTGTCCTGTATCATATAGAGGGAAGTAGTCAAGTTTAGTTATCAGGATGTTTGTTGTTGTCCTGTATCATATAGAGGGAAGTAGTCAAGTTTAGTTATTAGGATGTTTGTTGTTGTCCTGTATCATATAGAGGAAAGTAGTCAAGTTTAGTTATTAGGATGTTTGTTGTTGTCCTGTATCATATAGAGGGAAGTAGTCAAGTTTAGTTATCAGGATGTTTGTTGTTGTCCTGTATCATATAGAGGGAAGTAGTCAAGTTTAGTTATCAGGATGTTTGTTGTTGTTCTGTATCATATAGAGGGAAGTAGTCAAGTTTAGTTATTAGGATGTTTGTTGCTGTCCGGTATCATATAGAGGGAAGTAGTCAAGTTTAGTTATCAGGATGTTTGTTGTTGTCCTGTATCATATATGGGGAAGGAGTCAAGTTTAGTTATTAGGATGTTTGTTGTTGTCCTGCATCATATAGAGGGAAGTAGTCAAGTTTAGTTATTAGGATGTTTGTTGCTGTCCTGTATCATATGGGGAAGTAGTCAAGTTTAGTTATCAGGATGTTTGTTATTGTTCTGTATCATATAGAGGGAGGTAGTCAAGTTTAGTTATTAGGATGTTTGTTGTTGTTCTGTATCATATAGAGGGAAGTAGTCAAGTTTAGTTATTAGGATGTTTGTTGTTGTCCTGTATCATATAGAGGGAAGTAGTCAAGTTTAGTTATCAGGATGTTTGTTGTTGTCCTGTATCATATAGAGGGAAGTAGTCAAGTTTAGTTATCAGGATGTTTGTTGTTGTCCTGTATCATATAGAGGGAAGTAGTCAAGTTTAGTTATTATGATGTTTGTTGTTGTCCTGTATCATATAGAGGGAAGTAGTCAAGTTTAGTTATTAGGATGTTTGTTGTTGTCCTGTATCATATAGAGGGAAGTAGTCAAGTTTAGTTATTAGGATGTTTGTTGTTGTCCTGTATCATATAGAGGGAAGTAGTCAAGTTTAGTTATTAGGATGTTTGTTGTTGTCCTGTATAATATAGAGGGAAGTAGTCAAGTTTAGTTATTAGGATGTTTGTTGTTGTCCTGTATCATATAGAGGGAAGTAGTCAAGTTTAGTTATTAGGATGTTTGTTGTTGTCCTGTATCATATAGAGGGAAGTAGTCAAGTTTAGTTATTAGGATGTTTGTTGTTGTCCTGTATCATATAGAGGGAAGTAGTCAAGTTTAGTTATCAGGATGTTTGTTGTTGTCCTGTATCATATAGAGGGAAGTAGTCAAGTTTAGTTATCAGGATGTTTGTTGTTGTTCTGTATCATATAGAGGGAAGTAGTCAAGTTTAGTTATTAGGATGTTTGTTGCTGTCCGGTATCATATAGAGGGAAGTAGTCAAGTTTAGTTATCAGGATGTTTGTTGTTGTCCTGTATCATATATGGGGAAGTAGTCAAGTTTAGTTATTAGGATGTTTGTTGTTGTCCTGTATCATATAGAGGGAAGTAGTCAAGTTTAGTTATTAGGATGTTTGTTGTTGTCCTGTATCATATAGAGGGAAGTAGTCAAGTTTAGTTATCAGGATGTTTGTTGTTGTTCTGTATTATATAGAGGGAAGTAGTCAAGTTTAGTTATCAGGATGTTTGTTGTTGTCCTGTATCATATAGAGGGAAGTAGTCAAGTTTAGTTATCAGGATGTTTGTTGTTGTCCTGTATCATATAGAGGGAAGTAGTCAAGTTAAGTTATTATGATGTTTGTTGTTGTCCTGTATCATATAGAGGGAAGTAGTCAAGTTTAGTTATTATGATGTTTGTTGTTGTCCTGTATCATATAGAGGGAAGTAGTCAAGTTTAGTTATTAGGATGTTTGTTGTTGTCCTGTATCATATAGAGGGAAGTAGTCAAGTTTAGTTATTAGGATGTTTGTTGTTGTCCTGTATCATATAGAGGGAAGTAGTCAAGTTTAGTTATTAGGATGTTTGTTGTTGTCCTGTATCATATAGAGGGAAGTAGTCAAGTTTAGTTATTAGGATGTTTGTTGTTGTCCTGTATCATATAGAGGGAAGTAGTCAAGTTTAGTTATTAGGATGTTTGTTGTTGTTCTGTATCATATAGAGGGAAGTAGTCAAGTTTAGTTATTAGGATGTTTGTTGTTGTCCTGTATCATATAGAGGGAAGTAGTCAAGTTTAGTTATTAGGATGTTTGTTGTTGTCCTGTATCATATAGAGGGAAGTAGTCAAGTTTAGTTATTAGGATGTTTGTTGTTGTCCTGTATCATATAGAGGGAAGTAGTCAAGTTTAGTTATCAGGATGTTTGTTGTTGTCCTGTATCATATAGAGGGAAGTAGTCAAGTTTAGTTATTAGGATGTTTGTTGTTGTCCTGTATCATATAGAGGGAAGTAGTCAAGTTTAGTTATCAGGATGTTTGTTGCTGTCCTGTATCTTACAGAGGGAAGTAATCAAGTTTAGTTATCAGGATGTTTGTTGTTGTCCTGTATCAGATATGGGGAAGTAGTCAAGTTTAGTTATCAGGATGTTTGTTGTTGTCCTGTATCATATAGAGGGAAGTAGTCAAGTTTAGTTATTAGGATGTTTGTTGTTGTCCTGTATCATATAGAGGGAAGTAGTCAAGTTTAGTTATCAGGATGTTTGTTGTTGTCCTGTATAATATAGAGGGAAGTAGTCAAGTTTAGTTATCAGGATGTTTGTTGTTGTCCAGTATCATATAGAGGGAAGTAGTCAAGTTTAGTTATCAGGATGTTTGTTGCTGTCCTGTATCATATAGAGGGAAGTAGTCAAGTTTAGTTATCAGGATGTTTGTTGTTGTCCTGTATCATATAGAGGGAAGTAGTCAAGTTTAGTTATTAGGATGTTTGTTGTTGTCCTGTATCATATAGAGTGAAGTAGTCAAGTTTAGTTATTAGGATGTTTGTTGTTGTCCTGTATCATATAGAGGGAAGTAGTCAAGTTTAGTTATCAGGATGTTTGTTGTTGTCCTGTATCATATAGAGGGAAGTAGTCAAGTTTAGTTATTAGGATGTTTGTTGTTGTTCTGTATCATATAGAGGGAAGTAGTCAAGTTTAGTTATTATGATGTTTGTTGTTGTCCTGTATCATATAGAGGGAAGTAGTCAAGTTTAGTTATTAGGATGTTTGTTGTTGTCCTGTATCATATAGAGGGAAGTAGTCAAGTTTAGTTATTAGGATGTTTGTTGTTGTCCTGTATCATATAGAGGGAAGTAGTCAAGTTTAGTTATTAGGATGTTTGTTGTTGTCCTGTATCATATAGAGGGAAGTAGTCAAGTTTAGTTATCAGGATGTTTGTTGTTGTCCTGTATCATATAGAGGGAAGTAGTCAAGTTTAGTTATCAGGATGTTTGTTGTTGTTCTGTATCATATAGAGGGAAGTAGTCAAGTTTAGTTATTAGGATGTTTGTTGCTGTCCGGTATCATATAGAGGGAAGTAGTCAAGTTTAGTTATCAGGATGTTTGTTGTTGTCCTGTATCATATATGGGGAAGTAGTCAAGTTTAGTTATTAGGATGTTTGTTGTTGTCCTGTATCATATAGAGGGAAGTAGTCAAGTTTAGTTATTAGGATGTTTGTTGTTGTCCTGTATCATATAGAGGGAAGTAGTCAAGTTTAGTTATCAGGATGTTTGTTGTTGTCCTGTATCATATAGAGGGAAGTAGTCAAGTTTAGTTATTAGGATGTTTGTTGTTGTCCTGTATCATATAGAGGGAAGTAGTCAAGTTTAGTTATCAGGATGTTTGTTGCTGTCCTGTATCTTACAGAGGGAAGTAATCAAGTTTAGTTATCAGGATGTTTGTTGTTGTCCTGTATCAGATATGGGGAAGTAGTCAAGTTTAGTTATCAGGATGTTTGTTGTTGTCCTGTATCATATAGAGGGAAGTAGTCAAGTTTAGTTATTAGGATGTTTGTTGTTGTCCTGTATCATATAGAGGGAAGTAGTCAAGTTTAGTTATCAGGATGTTTGTTGTTGTCCTGTATAATATAGAGGGAAGTAGTCAAGTTTAGTTATCAGGATGTTTGTTGTTGTCCTGTATCATATAGAGGGAAGTAGTCAAGTTTAGTTATCAGGATGTTTGTTGCTGTCCTGTATCATATAGAGGGAAGTAGTCAAGTTTAGTTATCAGGATGTTTGTTGTTGTCCTGTATCATATAGAGGGAAGTAGTCAAGTTTAGTTATTAGGATGTTTGTTGTTGTCCTGTATCATATAGAGGGAAGTAGTCAAGTTTAGTTATTAGGATGTTTGTTGTTGTCCTGTATCATATAGAGGGAAGTAGTCAAGTTTAGTTATCAGGATGTTTGTTGTTGTCCTGTATCATATAGAGGGAAGTAGTCAAGTTTAGTTATCAGGATGTTTGTTGTTGTTCTGTATCATATAGAGGGAAGTAGTCAAGTTTAGTTATTAGGATGTTTGTTGCTGTCCGGTATCATATAGAGGGAAGTAGTCAAGTTTAGTTATCAGGATGTTTGTTGTTGTCCTGTATCATATATGGGGAAGTAGTCAAGTTTAGTTATTAGGATGTTTGTTGTTGTCCTGCATCATATAGAGGGAAGTAGTCAAGTTTAGTTATTAGGATGTTTGTTGCTGTCCTGTATCATATGGGGAAGTAGTCAAGTTTAGTTATCAGGATGTTTGTTATTGTTCTGTATCATATAGAGGGAGGTAGTCAAGTTTAGTTATTAGGATGTTTGTTGTTGTTCTGTATCATATAGAGGGAAGTAGTCAAGTTTAGTTATTAGGATGTTTGTTGTTGTCCTGTATCATATAGAGGGAAGTAGTCAAGTTTAGTTATCAGGATGTTTGTTGTTGTCCTGTATCATATAGAGGGAAGTAGTCAAGTTTAGTTATCAGGATGTTTGTTGTTGTCCTGTATCATATAGAGGGAAGTAGTCAAGTTTAGTTATTATGATGTTTGTTGTTGTCCTGTATCATATAGAGGGAAGTAGTCAAGTTTAGTTATTAGGATGTTTGTTGTTGTCCTGTATCATATAGAGGGAAGTAGTCAAGTTTAGTTATTAGGATGTTTGTTGTTGTCCTGTATCATATAGAGGGAAGTAGTCAAGTTTAGTTATTAGGATGTTTGTTGTTGTCCTGTATAATATAGAGGGAAGTAGTCAAGTTTAGTTATTAGGATGTTTGTTGTTGTCCTGTATCATATAGAGGGAAGTAGTCAAGTTTAGTTATTAGGATGTTTGTTGTTGTCCTGTATCATATAGAGGGAAGTAGTCAAGTTTAGTTATTAGGATGTTTGTTGTTGTCCTGTATCATATAGAGGGAAGTAGTCAAGTTTAGTTATTAGGATGTTTGTTGTTGTCCTGTATCATATAGAGGGAAGTAGTCAAGTTTAGTTATCAGGATGTTTGTTGTTGTTCTGTATCATATAGAGGGAAGTAGTCAAGTTTAGTTATTAGGATGTTTGTTGTTGTCCTGTATCATATAGAGGGAAGTAGTCAAGTTTAGTTATCAGGATGTTTGTTGTTGTCCTGTATCATATATGGGGAAGTAGTCAAGTTTAGTTATTAGGATGTTTGTTGTTGTCCTGTATCATATAGAGGGAAGTAGTCAAGTTTAGTTATTAGGATGTTTGTTGTTGTCCTGTATCATATAGAGGGAAGTAGTCAAGTTTAGTTATCAGGATGTTTGTTGTTGTTCTGTATCATATAGAGGGAAGTAGTCAAGTTTAGTTATCAGGATGTTTGTTGTTGTCCTGTATCATATAGAGGGAAGTAGTCAAGTTTAGTTATTAGGATGTTTGTTGTTGTCCTGTATCATATAGAGGGAAGTAGTCAAGTTAAGTTATTATGATGTTTGTTGTTGTCCTGTATCATATAGAGGGAAGTAGTCAAGTTTAGTTATTATGATGTTTGTTGTTGTCCTGTATCATATAGAGGGAAGTAGTCAAGTTTAGTTATTAGGATGTTTGTTGTTGTCCTGTATCATATAGAGGGAAGTAGTCAAGTTTAGTTATTAGGATGTTTGTTGTTGTCCTGTATCATATAGAGGGAAGTAGTCAAGTTTAGTTATTAGGATGTTTGTTGTTGTCCTGTATCATATAGAGGGAAGTAGTCAAGTTTAGTTATTAGGATGTTTGTTGTTGTCCTGTATCATATAGAGGGAAGTAGTCAAGTTTAGTTATTAGGATGTTTGTTGTTGTTCTGTATCATATAGAGGGAAGTAGTCAAGTTTAGTTATTATGATGTTTGTTGTTGTCCTGTATCATATAGAGGGAAGTAGTCAAGTTTAGTTATTAGGATGTTTGTTGTTGTCCTGTATCATATAGAGGGAAGTAGTCAAGTTTAGTTATTAGGATGTTTGTTGTTGTCCTGTATCATATAGAGGGAAGTAGTCAAGTTTAGTTATCAGGATGTTTGTTGTTGTCCTGTATCATATAGAGGGAAGTAGTCAAGTTTAGTTATTAGGATGTTTGTTGTTGTCCTGTATCATATAGAGGGAAGTAGTCAAGTTTAGTTATCAGGATGTTTGTTGCTGTCCTGTATCTTACAGAGGGAAGTAATCAAGTTTAGTTATCAGGATGTTTGTTGTTGTCCTGTATCAGATATGGGGAAGTAGTCAAGTTTAGTTATCAGGATGTTTGTTGTTGTCCTGTATCATATAGAGGGAAGTAGTCAAGTTTAGTTATTAGGATGTTTGTTGTTGTCCTGTATCATATAGAGGGAAGTAGTCAAGTTTAGTTATCAGGATGTTTGTTGTTGTCCTGTATAATATAGAGGGAAGTAGTCAAGTTTAGTTATCAGGATGTTTGTTGTTGTCCAGTATCATATAGAGGGAAGTAGTCAAGTTTAGTTATCAGGATGTTTGTTGCTGTCCTGTATCATATAGAGGGAAGTAGTCAAGTTTAGTTATCAGGATGTTTGTTGTTGTCCTGTATCATATAGAGGGAAGTAGTCAAGTTTAGTTATTAGGATGTTTGTTGTTGTCCTGTATCATATAGAGTGAAGTAGTCAAGTTTAGTTATTAGGATGTTTGTTGTTGTCCTGTATCATATAGAGGGAAGTAGTCAAGTTTAGTTATCAGGATGTTTGTTGTTGTCCTGTATCATATAGAGGGAAGTAGTCAAGTTTAGTTATTAGGATGTTTGTTGTTGTTCTGTATCATATAGAGGGAAGTAGTCAAGTTTAGTTATTATGATGTTTGTTGTTGTCCTGTATCATATAGAGGGAAGTAGTCAAGTTTAGTTATTAGGATGTTTGTTGTTGTCCTGTATCATATAGAGGGAAGTAGTCAAGTTTAGTTATTAGGATGTTTGTTGTTGTCCTGTATCATATAGAGGGAAGTAGTCAAGTTTAGTTATTAGGATGTTTGTTGTTGTCCTGTATCATATAGAGGGAAGTAGTCAAGTTTAGTTATCAGGATGTTTGTTGTTGTCCTGTATCATATAGAGGGAAGTAGTCAAGTTTAGTTATCAGGATGTTTGTTGTTGTTCTGTATCATATAGAGGGAAGTAGTCAAGTTTAGTTATTAGGATGTTTGTTGCTGTCCGGTATCATATAGAGGGAAGTAGTCAAGTTTAGTTATCAGGATGTTTGTTGTTGTCCTGTATCATATATGGGGAAGTAGTCAAGTTTAGTTATTAGGATGTTTGTTGTTGTCCTGTATCATATAGAGGGAAGTAGTCAAGTTTAGTTATTAGGATGTTTGTTGTTGTCCTGTATCATATAGAGGGAAGTAGTCAAGTTTAGTTATCAGGATGTTTGTTGTTGTTCTGTATTATATAGAGGGAAGTAGTCAAGTTTAGTTATCAGGATGTTTGTTGTTGTCCTGTATCATATAGAGGGAAGTAGTCAAGTTTAGTTATTAGGATGTTTGTTGTTGTCCTGTATCATATAGAGGGAAGTAGTCAAGTTAAGTTATTATGATGTTTGTTGTTGTCCTGTATCATATAGAGGGAAGTAGTCAAGTTTAGTTATTATGATGTTTGTTGTTGTCCTGTATCATATAGAGGGAATTAGTCAAGTTTAGTTATTAGGATGTTTGTTGTTGTCCTGTATCATATAGAGGGAAGTAGTCAAGTTCAGTTATTAGGATGTTTGTTGTTGTCCTGTATCATATAGAGGGAAGTAGTCAAGTTTAGTTATTAGGATGTTTGTTGTTGTCCTGTATCATATAGAGGGAAGTAGTCAAGTTTCGTTATTAGGATGTTTGTTGTTGTCCTGTATCATATAGAGGGAAGTAGTCAAGTTTAGTTATTAGGATGTTTGTTGTTGTTCTGTATCATATAGAGGGAAGTAGTCAAGTTTAGTTATTATGATGTTTGTTGTTGTCCTGTATCATATAGAGGGAAGTAGTCAAGTTTAGTTATTAGGATGTTTGTTGTTGTCCTGTATCATATAGAGGGAAGTAGTCAAGTTTAGTTATTAGGATGTTTGTTGTTGTCCTGTATCATATAGAGGGAAGTAGTCAAGTTTAGTTATCAGGATGTTTGTTGTTGTCCTGTATCATATAGAGGGAAGTAGTCAAGTTTAGTTATTAGGATGTTTGTTGTTGTCCTGTATCATATAGAGGGAAGTAGTCAAGTTTAGTTATCAGGATGTTTGTTGCTGTCCTGTATCTTACAGAGGGAAGTAGTCAAGTTTAGTTATCAGGATGTTTGTTGTTGTCCTGTATCAGATATGGGGAAGTAGTCAAGTTTAGTTATCAGGATGTTTGTTGTTGTCCTGTATCATATAGAGGGAAGTAGTCAAGTTTAGTTATTAGGATGTTTGTTGTTGTCCTGTATCATATAGAGGGAAGTAGTCAAGTTTAGTTATCAGGATGTTTGTTGTTGTCCTGTATAATATAGAGGGAAGTAGTCAAGTTTAGTTATCAGGATGTTTGTTGTTGTCCTGTATCATATAGAGGGAAGTAGTCAAGTTTAGTTATCAGGATGTTTGTTGCTGTCCTGTATCATATAGAGGGAAGTAGTCAAGTTTAGTTATCAGGATGTTTGTTGTTGTCCTGTATCATATAGAGGGAAGTAGTCAAGTTTAGTTATTAGGATGTTTGTTGTTGTCCTGTATCATATAGAGGGAAGTAGTCAAGTTTAGTTATTAGGATGTTTGTTGTTGTCCTGTATCATATAGAGGGAAGTAGTCAAGTTTAGTTATCAGGATGTTTGTTGTTGTCCTGTATCATATAGAGGGAAGTAGTCAAGTTTAGTTATCAGGATGTTTGTTGTTGTTCTGTATCATATAGAGGGAAGTAGTCAAGTTTAGTTATCAGGATGTTTGTTGCTGTCCGGTATCATATAGAGGGAAGTAGTCAAGTTTAGTTATCAGGATGTTTGTTGTTGTCCTGTATCATATATGGGGAAGTAGTCAAGTTTAGTTATTAGGATGTTTGTTGTTGTCCTGCATCATATAGAGGGAAGTAGTCAAGTTTAGTTATTAGGATGTTTGTTGCTGTCCTGTATCATATGGGGAAGTAGTCAAGTTTAGTTATCAGGATGTTTGTTGTTGTTCTGTATCATATAGAGGGAGGTAGTCAAGTTTAGTTATTAGGATGTTTGTTGTTGTTCTGTATCATATAGAGGGAAGTAGTCAAGTTTAGTTATTAGGATGTTTGTTGTTGTCCTGTATCATATAGAGGGAAGTAGTCAAGTTTAGTTATCAGGATGTTTGTTGTTGTCCTGTATCATATAGAGGGAAGTAGTCAAGTTTAGTTATCAGGATGTTTGTTGTTGTCCTGTATCATATAGAGGGAAGTAGTCAAGTTTAGTTATTATGATGTTTGTTGTTGTCCTGTATCATATAGAGGGAAGTAGTCAAGTTTAGTTATTAGGATGTTTGTTGTTGTTCTGTATCATATAGAGGGAAGTAGTCAAGTTTAGTTATTATGATGTTTGTTGTTGTCCTGTATCATATAGAGGGAAGTAGTCAAGTTTAGTTATTAGGATGTTTGTTGTTGTCCTGTATCATATAGAGGGAAGTAGTCAAGTTTAGTTATTAGGATGTTTGTTGTTGTCCTGTATCATATGGAGGGAAGTAGTCAAGTTTAGTTATTAGGATGTTTGTTGTTGTCCTGTATCATATAGAGGGAAGTAGTCAAGTTTAGTTATCAGGATGTTTGTTGTTGTCCTGTATCATATAGAGGGAAGTAGTCAAGTTTAGTTATCAGGATGTTTGTTGTTGTTCTGTATCATATAGAGGGAAGTAGTCAAGTTTAGTTATTAGGATGTTTGTTGCTGTCCGGTATCATATAGAGGGAAGTAGTCAAGTTTAGTTATCAGGATGTTTGTTGTTGTCCTGTATCATATATGGGGAAGTAGTCAAGTTTAGTTATTAGGATGTTTGTTGTTGTCCTGTATCATATAGAGGGAAGTAGTCAAGTTTAGTTATTAGGATGTTTGTTGTTGTCCTGTATCATATAGAGGGAAGTAGTCAAGTTTAGTTATCAGGATGTTTGTTGTTGTTCTGTATTATATAGAGGGAAGTAGTCAAGTTTAGTTATCAGGATGTTTGTTGTTGTCCTGTATCATATAGAGGGAAGTAGTCAAGTTTAGTTATTAGGATGTTTGTTGTTGTCCTGTATCATATAGAGGGAAGTAGTCAAGTTAAGTTATTATGATGTTTGTTGTTGTCCTGTATCATATAGAGGGAAGTAGTCAAGTTTAGTTATTATGATGTTTGTTGTTGTCCTGTATCAGATATGGGGAAGTAGTCAAGTTTAGTTATTAGGATGTTTGTTGTTGTCCTGTATCATATAGAGGGAAGTAGTCAAGTTTAGTTATCAGGATGTTTGTTGTTGTTCTGTATCATATAGAAGGAAGTAGTCAAGTTTAGTTATCAGGATGTTTGTTGTTGTTCTGTATCATATAGAGGGAAGTAGTCAAGTTTAGTTATTAGGATGTTTGTTGTTGTTCTGTATCATATAGAGGGAAGTAGTCAAGTTTAGTTATTAGGATGTTTGTTGTTGTCCTGTATCATATAGAGGGAAGTAGTCAAGTTTAGTTATTAGGATGTTTGTTGTTGTCCTGTATCATATAGAGGGAAGTAGTCAAGTTTAGTTATCAGGATGTTTGTTGTTGTTCTGTATCATATAGAGGGAAGTAGTCAAGTTTAGTTATCAGGATGTTTGTTGTTGTTCTGTATCATATAGATGGAAGTAGTCAAGTTAAGTTATTAGGATGTTTGTTGTTGTTCTGTATCATATAGAGGGAGGTAGTCAAGTTAAGTTATCAGGATGTTTGTTGCTGTCCTGTATCATATAGAGGGAAGTAGTCAAGTTAAGTTATCAGGATGTTTGTTGTTGTTCTGTATCATATAGAGGGAAGTAGTCAAGTTTAGTTATCAGGATGTTTGTTGTTGTCCTGTATCATATAGAGGGAAGTAGTCAAGTTTAGTTATTAGGATGTTTGTTGTTGTTCTGTATCATATAGAGTGAAGTAGTCAAGTTTAGTTATTAGGATGTTTGTTGTTGTTCTGTATCATATAGAGGGAAGTAGTCAAGTTAAGTTATCAGGATGTTTGTTGCTGTCCTGTATCATATAGAGGGAAGTAGTCAAGTTAAGTTATCAGGATGTTTGTTGTTGTTCTGTATCATATAGAGGGAAGTAGTCAAGTTTAGTTATCAGGATGTTTGTTGTTGTCCTGTATCATATAGAGGGAAGTAGTCAAGTTTAGTTATCAGGATGTTTGTTGTTGTCCTGTATCATATAGAGGGAAGTAGTCAAGTTTAGTTATCAGGATGTTTGTTGTTGTTCTGTATCATATAGAGGGAAGTAGTCAAGTTTAGTTATTAGGATGTTTGTTGTTGTCCTGTATCATATAGAGGGAAGTGGTCAAGTCTAGTTATCAGGATGTTTGTTGTTGTCCTGTATCATATAGAGGGAAGTAGTCAAGTTTAGTTATCAGGATGTTTGTTGTTGTCCTGTATCATATAGAGGGAAGTAGTCAAGTTTAGTTATCAGGATGTTTGTTGTTGTCCTGTATCATATAGAGGGAAGTAGTCAAGTTTAGTTATTAGGATGTTTGTTGTTGTTCTGTATCATATAGAGGGAAGTAGTCAAGTTTAGTTATTAGGATGTTTGTTGTTGTCCTGTATCATATAGAGGGAAGTAGTCAAGTTTAGTTATCAGGATGTTTGTTGTTGTCCTGTATCATATAGAGGGAAGTGGTCAAGTCTAGTTATCAGGATGTTTATTGTTGTCCTGTATCATATAGAGGGAAGTAGTCAAGTCTAGTTATCAGGATGTTTGTTGTTGTTCTGTATCATATAGAGGGAAGTAGTCAAGTTTAGTTATCAGGATGTTTGTTGTTGTCCTGTATCATATAGAGGGAAGTAGTCAAGTTTAGTTATCAGGATGTTTGTTGTTGTTCTGTATCATATAGAGGGAAGTAGTCAAGTTTAGTTATTAGGATGTTTGTTGCTGTCCGGTATCATATAGAGGGAAGTAGTCAAGTTTAGTTATTAGGATGTTTGTTGTTGTCCTGTATCATATAGAGGGAAGTAGTCAAGTTTAGTTATCAGGATGTTTGTTGTTGTCCTGTATCATATAGAGGGAAGTAGTCAAGTTTAGTTATCAGGATGTTTGTTGTTGTTCTGTATCATATAGAGGGAAGTGGTCAAGTTTAGTTATTAGGATGTTTGTTGCTGTCCTGTATCATACAGAGTGAAGTAGTCAAGTTAGTTATTATGATATTTGTTGTTGTCCTGTATCATACAGCGGGAAGTAGTCAAGTTTAGTTATCAGGATGTTTGTTGCTGTCCTGTATCATACAGAGGGAAGTAGTCAAGTTAGTTATTATGATATTTGTTGTTGTCCTGTATCATACAGAGGGAAGTAGTCAAGTATAGTTATCAGGATGTTTGTTGCTGTCCTGTATCATACAGAGGGAAGTAGTCAAGTTAGTTATTAGGATGTTTGTTGTTGTCCTGTATCATACAGAGGGAAGTAGTCAAGTTAGTTATTATGATATTTGTTGTTGTCCTGTATCATACAGAGGGAAGTAGTCAAGTTTAGTTATCAGGATGTTTGTTGTTGTTCTGTATCATATAGAGGGAAGTAGTCAAGTTTAGTTATCAGGATGTTTGTTGTTGTCCTGTATCATATAGAGGGAAGCAGTCAAGTTTAGTTATCAGGATGTTTGTTGTTGTCCTGTGTCATATAGAGGGAAGTAGTCAAGTTTAGTTATCAGGATGTTTGTTGTTGTCCTGTATCATACAGAGGGAAGTAGTCAAGTTTAGTTATCAGGATGTTTGTTGTTGTTCTGTATCATATAGAGGGAAGTAGTCAAGTTTAGTTATCAGGATGTTTGTTGTTGTCCTGTATCATATAGAGGGAAGTAGTCAAGTTTAGTTATTATGATGTTTGTTGTTGTCCTGTATCATACAGAGGGAAGTAGTCAAGTGTAGTTATCAGGATGTTTGTTGTTGTCCTGTATCATATAGAGGGAAGTAGTCAAGTTTAGTTATCAGGATGTTTGTTGTTGTCCTGTATCAATCAGAGGGAAGTAGTCAAGTGTAGTTATTAGGATGTTTGTTGTTGTCTTGTATCATATAGAGGGAAGTAGTCAAGTTTAGTTATCAGGATGTTTGTTGTTGTTCTGTATCATATAGAGGGAAGTAGTCAAGTTTAGTTATCAGGATGTTTGTTGTTGTCCTGTATCATATAGAGGGAAGTAGTCAAGTTTAGTTATTATGATGTTTGTTGTTGTCCTGTATCATACAGAGGGAAGTAGTCAAGTGTAGTTATCAGGATGTTTGTTGTTGTCCTGTATCATATAGAGGGAAGTAGTCAAGTTTAGTTATCAGGATGTTTGTTGTTGTCCTGTATCATATAGAGGGAAGTAGTCAAGTGTAGTTATCAGGATGTTTGTTGTTGTTCTGTATCATACAGAGGGAAGTAGTCAAGTTTAGTTATCAGGATGTTTGTTGTTGTCCTGTATCATATAGAGGGAAGTAGTCAAGTTTAGTTATCAGGATGTTTGTTGTTGTCCTGTATCATATAGATGGAAGTGGTCAAGTTAAGTTATCAGGATGTTTGTTGTTGTCCTGTATCATATAGAGGGAAGTAGTCAAGTTTAGTTATCAGGATGTTTGTTGTTGTCCTGTATCATACAGAGGGAAGTAGTCAAGTTTAGTTATCAGGATGTTTGTTGTTGTTCTGTATCATATAGAGGGAAGTAGTCAAGTTTAGTTATCAGGATGTTTGTTGTTGTCCTGTATCATACAGAGGGAAGTAGTCAAGTTTAGTTATCAGGATGTTTGTTGTTGTTCTGTATCATATAGAGGGAAGTAGTCAAGTTTAGTTATCAGGATGTTTGTTGTTGTTCTGTATCATATAGAGGGAAGTAGTCAAGTTTAGTTATCAGGATGTTTGTTGTTGTCCTGTATCATATAGAGGGAAGTAGTCAAGTTTAGTTATCAGGATGTTTGTTGTTGTCCTGTATCATATAGAGGGAAGTAGTCAAGTTTAGTTATCAGGATGTTTGTTGTTGTCCTGTATCATATAGATGGAAGTGGTCAAGTTAAGTTATCAGGATGTTTGTTGTTGTCCTGTATCATATAGAGGGAAGTAGTCAAGTTTAGTTATCAGGATGTTTGTTGTTGTCCTGTATCATACAGAGGGAAGTAGTCAAGTTTAGTTATCAGGATGTTTGTTGTTGTTCTGTATCATATAGAGGGAAGTAGTCAAGTTTAGTTATCAGGATGTTTGTTGTTGTCCTGTATCATACAGAGGGAAGTAGTCAAGTTTAGTTATCAGGATGTTTGTTGTTGTCCTGTATCATATAGAGGGAAGTAGTCAAGTTTAGTTATCAGGATGTTTGTTGTTGTTCTGTATCATATAGAGGGAAGTAGTCAAGTTTAGTTATCAGGATGTTTGTTGTTGTCCTGTATCATATAGAGGGAAGTAGTCAAGTTTAGTTATTATGATGTTTGTTGTTGTCCTGTATCATACAGAGGGAAGTAGTCAAGTGTAGTTATCAGGATGTTTGTTGTTGTCCTGTATCATATAGAGGGAAGTAGTCAAGTTTAGTTATCAGGATGTTAGTTGTTGTCCTGTATCAATCAGAGGGAAGTAGTCAAGTGTAGTTATTAGGATGTTTGTTGTTGTCTTGTATCATATAGAGGGAAGTAGTCAAGTTTAGTTATCAGGATGTTTGTTGTTGTTCTGTATCATATAGAGGGAAGTAGTCAAGTTTAGTTATCAGGATGTTTGTTGTTGTCCTGTATCATATAGAGGGAAGTAGTCAAGTTTAGTTATTATGATGTTTGTTGTTGTCCTGTATCATACAGAGGGAAGTAGTCAAGTGTAATTATCAGGATGTTTGTTGTTGTCCTGTATCATATAGAGGGAAGTAGTCAAGTTTAGTTATCAGGATGTTTGTTGTTGTCCTGTATCATATAGAGGGAAGTAGTCAAGTGTAGTTATCAGGATGTTTGTTGTTGTTCTGTATCATACAGAGGGAAGTAGTCAAGTTTAGTTATCAGGATGTTTGTTGTTGTCCTGTATCATATAGAGGGAAGTAGTCAAGTTTAGTTATCAGGATGTTTGTTGTTGTCCTGTATCATATAGATGGAAGTGGTCTAGTTAATTTATCAGGATGTTTGTTGTTGTCCTGTATCATATAGAGGGAAGTAGTCAAGTTTAGTTATCAGGATGTTTGTTGTTGTCCTGTATCATACAGAGGGAAGTAGTCAAGTTTAGTTATCAGGATGTTTGTTGTTGTTCTGTATCATACAGAGGGAAGTAGTCAAGTGTAGTTATCAGGATGTTTGTTGTTGTCCTGTATCATATAGAGGGAAGTAGTCAAGTTTAGTTATCAGGATGTTTGTTGTTGTCCTGTATCAATCAGAGGGAAGTAGTCAAGTGTAGTTATTAGGATGTTTGTTGTTGTCTTGTATCATATAGAGGGAAGTAGTCAAGTTTAGTTATCAGGATGTTTGTTGTTGTTCTGTATCATATAGAGGGAAGTAGTCAAGTTTAGTTATCAGGATGTTTGTTGTTGTCCTGTATCATATAGAGGGAAGTAGTCAAGTTTAGTTATTATGATGTTTGTTGTTGTCCTGTATCATACAGAGGGAAGTAGTCAAGTGTAGTTATCAGGATGTTTGTTGTTGTCCTGTATCAATCAGAGGGAAGTAGTCAAGTGTAGTTATTAGGATGTTTGTTGTTGTCTTGTATCATATAGAGGGAAGTAGTCAAGTTTAGTTATCAGGATGTTTGTTGTTGTTCTGTATCATACAGGGGGAAGTAGTCAAGTTTAGTTATCAGGATGTTTCTTGTTGTCCTGTATCATATAGAGGGAAGTAGTCAAGTTTAGTTATCAGGATGTTTGTTGTTGTCCTGTATCATATAGATGGAAGTGGTCAAGTTAAGTTATCAGGATGTTTGTTGTTGTCCTGTATCATATAGAGGGAAGTAGTCAAGTTTAGTTATCAGGATGTTTGTTGTTGTCCTGTATCATACAGAGGGAAGTAGTCAAGTTTAGTTATCAGGATGTTTGTTGTTGTTCTGTATCATACAGAGGGAAGTAGTCAAGTGTAGTTATCAGGATGTTTGTTGTTGTCCTGTATCATATAGAGGGAAGTAGTCAAGTTTAGTTATCAGGATGTTTGTTGTTGTCCTGTATCAATCAGAGGGAAGTAGTCAAGTGTAGTTATTAGGATGTTTGTTGTTGTCTTGTATCATATAGAGGGAAGTAGTCAAGTGTAGTTATCAGGATGTTTGTTGTTGTCCTGTATCATATAGAGGGAAGTAGTCAAGTTTAGTTATCAGGATGTTTGTTGTTGTCCTGTATCATATAGAGGGAAGTAGTCAAGTTTAGTTATTATGATGTTTGTTGTTGTCCTGTATCATACAGAGGGAAGTAGTCAAGTGTAGTTATCAGGATGTTTGTTGTTGTCCTGTATCAATCAGAGGGAAGTAGTCAAGTGTAGTTATTAGGATGTTTGTTGTTGTCTTGTATCATATAGAGGGAAGTAGTCAAGTTTAGTTATCAGGATGTTTGTTGTTGTTCTGTATCATATAGAGGGAAGTAGTCAAGTTTAGTTATCAGGATGTTTGTTGTTGTCCTGTATCATACAGAGGGAAGTAGTCAAGTTTAGTTATCAGGATGTTTGTTGTTGTTCTGTATCATATAGAGGGAAGTAGTCAAGTTTAGTTATCAGGATGTTTGTTGTTGTTCTGTATCATATAGAGGGAAGTAGTCAAGTTTAGTTATCAGGATGTTTGTTGTTGTCCTGTATCATATAGAGGGAAGTAGTCAAGTTTAGTTATTATGATGTTTGTTGTTGTCCTGTATCATACAGAGGGAAGTAGTCAATTGTAGTTATCAGGATGTTTGTTGTTGTCCTGTATCATATAGAGGGAAGTAGTCAAGTTTAGTTATCAGGATGTTTGTTGTTGTCCTGTATCATATAGAGGGAAGTAGTCAAGTGTAGTTATCAGGATGTTTGTTGTTGTTCTGTATCATACAGAGGGAAGTAGTCAAGTTTAGTTATCAGGATGTTTGTTGTTGTCCTGTATCATATAGAGGGAAGTAGTCAAGTTTAGTTATTATGATGTTTGTTGTTGTCCTGTATCATACAGAGGGAAGTAGTCAATTGTAGTTATCAGGATGTTTGTTGTTGTCCTGTATCATATAGAGGGAAGTAGTCAAGTTTAGTTATCAGGATGTTTGTTGTTGTCCTGTATCAATCAGAGGGAAGTAGTCAAGTTTAGTTATCAGGATGTTTGTTGTTGTCCTGTATCATATAGAGGGAAGTAGTCAAGTTTAGTTATTATGATGTTTGTTGTTGTCCTGTATCATACAGAGGGAAGTAGTCAATTGTAGTTATCAGGATGTTTGTTGTTGTCCTGTATCATATAGAGGCAAGTAGTCAAGTTTAGTTATCAGGATGTTTGTTGTTGTCCTGTATCAATCAGAGGGAAGTAGTCAAGTGTAGTTATCAGGATGTTTGTTGTTGTCCTGTATCATATAGAGGGATGTAGTCAAGTTTAGTTATCAGGATGTTTGTTGTTGTTCTGTATCATATAGAGGGAAGTAGTCAAGTTTAGTTATCAGGATGTTTGTTGTTGTCCTGTATCATATAGAGGGAAGTAGTCAAGTTTAGTTATTATGATGTTTGTTGTTGTCCTGTATCATACAGAGGGAAGTAGTCAAGTGTAATTATCAGGATGTTTGTTGTTGTCCTGTATCATATAGAGGGAAGTAGTCAAGTTTAGTTATCAGGATGTTTGTTGTTGTCCTGTATCATATAGAGGGAAGTAGTCAAGTGTAGTTATCAGGATGTTTGTTGTTGTTCTGTATCATACAGAGGGAAGTAGTCAAGTTTAGTTATCAGGATGTTTGTTGTTGTCCTGTATCATATAGAGGGAAGTAGTCAAGTTTAGTTATCAGGATGTTTGTTGTTGTCCTGTATCATATAGATGGAAGTGGTCAAGTTAAGTTATCAGGATGTTTGTTGTTGTCCTGTATCATATAGAGGGAAGTAGTCAAGTTTAGTTATCAGGATGTTTGTTGTTGTCCTGTATCATACAGAGGGAAGTAGTCAAGTTTAGTTATCAGGATGTTTGTTGTTGTTCTGTATCATATAGAGGGAAGTAGTCAAGTGTAGTTATCAGGATGTTTGTTGTTGTCCTGTGTCATACAGAGGGAAGTAGTCAAGTTTAGTTATTAGGATGTTTGTTGTTGTCCTGTATCATACAGAGGGAAGTAGTCAAGTTAGTTATTATGATATTTGTTGTTGTCCTGTATCATATAGAGGGAAGTAGTCAAGTTTAGTTATTAGGATGTTTGTTGTTGTCCTGTATCATATAGAGGGAAGTAGTCAAGTTTAGTTATCAGAATGTTTGTTGTTGTCCTGTATCATATAGAGGGAAGTAGTCAAGTTTAGTTATTATGATGTTTGTTGTTGTCCTGTATCATACAGAGGGAAGTAGTCAAGTGTAGTTATCAGGATGTTTGTTGTTGTCCTGTATCATACAGAGGGAAGTAGTCAAGTGTAGTTATCAGGATGTTTGTTGCTGTCCTGTATCATACAGAGGGAAGTAGTCAAGTTTAATTATCAGAATGTTTGTTGTTGTCCTGTATCATATAGAGGGAAGTAGTCAAGTGTAGTTATCAGGATGTTTGTTGTTGTCCTGTATCATTATTTGCAGAATTAACAAGAGTATAAAAAAGGAATGTTTTATTAAACACTAAAGTTTTTAAAAATTCTGATGATCCGTAGGAATATTTACAATATCTAACCAAATATTACCAAAACTTTAGGAATACAAAGTATGTATAAGTGTGCCTTCAAAAAGCATATCTCAGTGTAACAGCTGCTGTTGATACATGTACATGTAGTAAGCTAATGTATTATTATGAAAAATCTTTTTTTTCCGAAAATTGGACTTTGCTCAAATATTCCAACAAGGTGTAATTAAAATTACCAAGGTGACAAATATATAAACAAACATACAGTACGAAGCATTGCTATGATTTTAAAATTAGTTACAGATACAAAATAACTTAGTTGGATACTATGTTATACAGTATCATTTCTGAGCTTGGAAGCTCTAAATAAGAATTTTGCCCAAGTTACACAGTTGTTTGATACTTTTAGAATTAAATAACTGAATCAATTTAAACATAGAAGGACGATTCCAAAAATAATGCTTGATCAGTGCCTGACGTATATTTTGATTAATCGGACATACGAAAACAAAATGCATTTCATCCTCTATATCATTTACACAATATTGACAAAATCTCATATTTCGGTCGACATTATAGAATCTACCGTTTTCAATTGCGAGTCTATGTGAAGATAATCTAAACTTTGTGATATATGCTTTATACGTTTGAGGTAATGATTTACATAAATATGGCTGTATGCAAAATGTAGATACAAGATGCTTATACATATAAAATTTACTTGAATTGTTCACTACAGTTGTAATTTCTTGAATAGCTGTATCAATAAGTCTTTGCTTGATATTATAAAAATATTTCATACATAAGCTCTGCTGTAAAAGCCATAAATCGTTTAAACCAAGTTTGTATAGTTCATTTCGAACACAATTAGCCCAATTACTTAAGTCATTTGGAAATTTTAAAGCTTGTTCATACACATAACAGTTTTTCAAAATACAATTAGTCTTTGAAGTGTTTACATGCAACATGCAACACCCATGGATTTTATTGGGTTCGGGTTATTCTCTTTCTGTGTCTTATGTTTTTTATTTTTGTGTTGTGTCTGTCTATATCCGGATTTGTAACTGTCCCTTGGTTTGTGGCTCTTGTTGTTCGGTCGGTTTTCTTTGCTACTTTTCCATTTATCAGTATACTATTTTAGTGTATCTAACATATGTTGCATATTATCAATAGACTCAAAAAAAAAATCACCATGTCATGTGCATACATTAGCAGGATAAGACTTAGTTATCTTTAATTGAACATCTTTACAATTATTAGTTATTAAATCCATTTCACAATCATTAACGTATAAGGAAAATAATATCGGCGAAAGAACTTCCCCTTGCAATAAACCGATATTGTTGTCAAAAAATCAGTATAAAACCCGTTTACCAAAATACAGGATCTTACATTAAAGAACATTGATTTGATGACATTTAACAATTTACCACGGATACCAATTCTAGAAAGTTTGTACCATAGATTCATACGATTTACGGTATCGAAAGCTTTGGTATAATCGACGAAACAACAATATAGTCTCTTTCCATTGGATAGAGTTTTGGAGATTAAAGTTTGTAGTGCAAAAATAGCATCCACGGTAGATAGTCCGTTTCTAAATCCAAACTGAGCGTCGGTAATAGTGTCGTTGACATTTGCCCAAGTAGTGAGTCTACTGTTAATAATACTTGTAAACAATTTAGCAAAACAGCTAACTAAACTTATGGCTCGAAAGTTATTAGGATCCTTCCTGTCGCCTCGTTTGTACACATGCATCATTATAGCAACGGACCATGATTCCGGGAAAAGTCCTGAAACTAAAATTCAATTAAACATTTTAAGTAGTACATGGATAAGCAAATTCTTGCATTCATTAAAATAATCATTTAATAGGCCATCTAAGCCATGACTTTTATTTCGCTTCAATTTTAATATGGCTTTTACTATCTCCTCTTCGGTTATAGAATAATCCAACTCGCTGTACGCAGGAATAGAATCATCCCAATCACTCGCGAAGTTACCTTTATTAATTAGAATTGTATTACTTGATAACTTCCTAAAATGTTCGAGAAATTCCTCAGATGAGACATCAGGTTTCACATTTCTTTTCTTATTAGCAAATTTTTTTTGTAAAACATGTTTGGATTAGATCTTTTCAAGTATTCCAATATATTACCTTGATGACGTTTATACTCGCGTTTAAGTCTCGACTCTACCCTGTTGTAAAAACGTTTATCACGGGTAAGTTTTGCATCGTTCTCTTTTGATTTGACCCTATTAAAACTTCGCAGTGATGCTATTTAGACATTGCATGCCCTCTTGCATTCGCCATTAAACCAGGGCTTTTCTTCACAAACGTAAACGTTTGACGATTTGACTGTAGTCTTCGCTTGCACTTTCTTCCCTACGCTAAAGTATGGGGACCACAAGTTATTTAAAAATTGGCTAATTTCATCGACGGATGCGTTCACATCATTTTGAGAGTCAAATTTCATAGAATTTGATATTACATTCATGTTTTCAAGATTTTGTTCTAATACTTGTCTGCAATGATTAGAATCCCACCTACACGTTTTTCGTACATCTTCCCTTGATTCCCCAGATTGACTGTTCGCAACGATGGTATTATTAGATAGAATTTTTAATTCAATATGTAAACACGCATGGTCGGAATACTGGTTAAAGTCAGAAATAATAAACTTATCAACATATTCAAAGAGCTCAAGTTCAGCCAATACGTAATCGACAACTGAGAGAGAATTTGGTCCGCAGCATGTAAAATCGGTTGCAAAACCATCAGGGTGTCGACCATTAAGAATCTGTAGTCCAGTTGATTTACACATTTTTAGTAGTTTAGTTCCGTGATCATTCATTATTTCATCCGGATTGATTCTCTTCCTTAAGTTTGTGTCAGTAACATAAGAAAATAAGTTGTCCAAATGCTCAAATAAATTTGTACTGATACAGTCATCGGTAATAAAATCGTCTTTGTCTGAAGTCCGACTATTAAGATCACCAACAACAGAAATACGACCTTTAGCTGAATATTTCATAATAGTTTCTTCTAATATTTGGAAAATTTCTGTTTCATAAACACGGTAGTACTTTGAAGAACTAGGCGGAATATAAATCGAACATAAATATAGATCTTCGTTAAAATCGAACGTTGCTTTATCGATTTTCAACCAAACAAGTGTATCTTCAATTACTTCGCACACGGAGATAAATTTATTGAAAGTATTTTTTATCATTATAATATTACCACCTCCCTGTACGGATTTTGTTTTTCTTCTTGGAATTGTATGACAAGTAAAGTCATCTGTTTCGAAATTAAACTCGTTATCTATCCAACATTCTGATAGAAATACAACATCGTACGTTTTTAAGAAGTTAAAAAAACTTGCATTGACCAATTCATTTGCAAAGCCACCGTTGACATTCCAAGAGAGCACCTTAAGCCTTGTATTTTGAAATAACGCTTCTCGTCCTACCTAGTTTTCACCACCACTACTACGACCGTCATCTTTATTCAGTAGAAACCTATGTTTCTGCCTATCAAATAACTCTCCATTAACATATAGAGTTTGTCACGTCTTAGGGAGGATTTTATTTTGCGCCTGCGAGCTTCTTTATATATCGGAATAAGTTCCCGTCGAATTTTAACTACTTCTGTAGGGAAGTGCTCGTTCACGCCAAAACTAGTTCCTTCGAGCTCTTTAGGTGCCTTGAAATGCACGTCTTTCCGATCGGTAAAATTTTCAAATTGAGCAACAATTGGTCGTACCTTGCCTTCCTCGATTTTTCCAATTCTATAAAATTTTACAATCGGGATTTCGCGCTCGATTTTCAGTTTATTCCTAACGAACTCCTTAACAACTAGATTTGTAGTCTCTGTATCTGTTCCTCTTATTCCAGTAAATACTAAATTCATGTCAAGTTTCTGGCACTGTAAATCTAGGATAGCGGATTTTAACTGCTGATTTTCGCTTTTAATGTTACTCAGGCAGTTTTCGTCGCATTCATTATTCTGCTCGGATGATAATTTGTTTTTTTTTTAATTTCGTTCTTAAACTCGGCTCGCAGTTCCGTTTTCATATCATATGTTTGTTTTTGGACAGCACACATTTTCTCGTTACGAATTTTATACTGATTGCTGGTAGCATTAGCAGCTTTTTTCACATCAGTTTTAATATTCGCAAGCTCCTTACTGATATCATCGAATTTTCCGCTCGTAAAGTTTGCACTTTGTTCAACGTCATCGATTCGGGTTTCACAGCCGAGACCTCTTTATTCAAGTGCTCAAATTTGTTAGCTAAACTTTCAACATTGGCACAGACAGAGTCCATTTTTTCAAGCTAACCTTTCTAACTTTGCGTCGAGGCTGGTTATTCGAGTGAGGACATCGCCAATATCAGCCTGCTGGGTTGAGGCTTGGATTGACAGAGGTGGACCAGTCGGTATAAATGGTATAGCTGGGTTGTTTTGTTTGTTTTATGGTGTTTAACGCCACTTTCAGCAATTTGTCAGCTATATCATGGCGTCCAGTTTTTATTGGGGGAGGAAGCCAGAGTACCCAGAGAAAACCCATGACCTTCGGCCCCTGGTATAGCTGTGTTAGGTATAGGTATAGATTGTGTGTATTGTTGAAGAGGAGTGCTAACAAGTCTCGGGCAAGGGTTTGACTTAAACGGTGAAGCACAATTAAATGTGTTTTCATTCATACTGTTCAAACTGGCGAGAGCGCAGGCCATAACGTTTGCCATTGACTCATGTCCGTCACTTTTACGTAGGTCTGTTTGAGAAATATTACTGCCGGATATGTCTTCTTTTTTCTTTTCTTTTGTCGATTAGCGGTTGTATTACTTTTGCCGCTACATTTATCTTGAGAACTAGGGTTTGGGGGATTCAAATGATTGTTTTGTCCGGTATGTTTATTTCTCGGCATATTAGTATAACAATCACTTATTGCATGCACTGATGATTTAAGGTGTACTCGATTGTTTACGATTGTTATTGTTTATGTTACAGTAAATTGTAGTTAATTCACAAAACTCCGTGTAAATAATCGATAATCTACACATATGCGTTCGAATATCACTGAATGTTCATTTAAATTTACGTGTTAACTGCAAAATAAAATCTTTATTCTCATAAACCAATTACACTGGTACAGGGAAATATCCATGTGTATGTGTAAGCGTACTTTTATTCCGGCGTGTATTTCTTCCTTGCACTATAGTGTATTATATACAAATGATACTCTAAAAGCAAAATTTAATACAATTTGGACCAATGCTGTAGAAAAACCATCTGGGAATAATACCAGTTATGGGAACAAACTAAGAACCTATAGAAAATTCAAGTATATTTTTAAGTCTGAACCATACTTGAAATTAAACTCACAAACAGATAGAAAAATAATATCCAAATTCAGAACAAGTAGTCATGACCTCGAAATCGAAAAAGGAAGGTATAATGGCACAAAATCCGAAGATAGAATATGTCAAGTATGTAAAAATTCAGTTGAGGACGAGCTTCATTTTTTATTAAAATGCCGATCCCTTAAGGATGTACGTTCCCCTCATGTAAATAAATTAGCGTCCCATTTTCCGAACTTATCTAAACTTTCAGATGATATGAAGTTTATTTGGATCATGTCCTCTGAAGACTTAAGAGTAATATCAATTCTAAGTACATTGCTGAAATCTCTATTCGATAAACGAAAGGAAATATTGAACAGAAAAATAGACTGAAATACAAATTAGAGTTATCATTCATTTATACTCAAAGTAAAAATATTATCTATTGAGTTTTCCCATGGTCACAGTGAGATATCTGGTCTAACAATGATTTGTATCTGCATGTATATATATATGTGTATGTGTGTATATGTATGTTTGTGTATATATATATATATGTATATATGTATATATATGTCTGTGTGTGTGTATGTATATGTATGTATGTGTGTGTATGTATATGTGTGTTTAATTTGCATTTAGCTGTATTGTGCATCTTGTTCATTCAAATCAATCAAATCATATATGTTTATTAAGGCTTTCCACTTTCCGAGTGGAAAGCCTTCCTGTTATTTGTCTGTTTATTAAGGCTTTCCACTTTCCAGTGGAAAGACTTACTGTTATTAGTCTGTTTCTTATTATTATTATTCTTATTTTTTTTCCGCCAACTTTTTTTCCTTATTATAAATTTTGTTTCGCGACATGTCGTAAAGACATTTTGTACTATGAATGTATGAGACATTACGCTTTCGCAGTTGACCCTGTCACACTGAACACTTTTTCTTTACGGAGTTATTTCCCCTGTCATAAAAAAGCTTGTGTGCAGATTAACTTTGAAACTTTTAAAAGATATCGCAATAAAAGTTGTTCCAAAATGTTCAGCGAAGGATTGCGACACTTTATAACATATCGCATTAAAGAAATTTTCACCTTCTTATAGGAGTTATTTCCCCTTATTTATTGCAAGTACATTTTTGACCAGAGTAACTCATGAACCAGAGGTGATAAAGACTAGATATTTCACAGTTGGTCATCATTGACCTTGACCTTGAAAAAGGTCACAAGGTCAAAGGTCAAGGTCATGTTCTAATTTTTGACCCTTTGTTGTGTGCAGATCTCCTCCTTTACTATAATAGATAGAGAACTGAAACCTTTACCAAAATGTGTATCATATTAAGATCTTGAATCGTCACTTTTTTTATTTGACATTTTATAAGAGTTGTCTCCCCTTAGACCAATAATATGCATTGTGAGTTACATTAGATCACTATATCTCAGTAACTATAACAGATATATACATGAAACCTTATATCATTTGTCATCATTGACCTTGACCTTGAAAATGGACACAAGGTCAAAGGTCAAGGTCACGTTCTAAATTTTGACATTGTCTCGCCATCGCTATTCCCTTGAAACGGTAAAAGATAGGCAATAACTTGTAATAGGTAAAATGTCAACTTTCACCTTGACCTTGCCCAAGGTCACAAGGTCAAAGGTCAAGGTCACCTGGGTTTCAGTACAGCGACATGTGAATTTTTGTACCTTTGGATTCGCTTTGTTTTTTTAGCTTGCTACATGTCGCAATACAATTTGGTGCCAGGCATGGGCAAAAACATGGGGAATTTTAGGGTATTCCGCCAGCCTGCAAAAATAAAGGGGGGGGGGGGGGTGTTTCTAAGGTACCCCATCAGAATGTAGTGTGCAGATTTCATCCTAGACCACAGAGAATGGTGAAACAAAATGGACGCCAAATAGTTCGGGGATCGATGTCCTTGAATTGTTGCTACAGTAGAAATCATTCTGACGAACTATAAAAAAATTTCCAGGTCATGAAAGTTAAAGATAGGTTTTTTATGCAAAAATCGCGATTTTCAGAAAAACCATAAATCCTAGCCTTTCGAAAATGGCGCCAATCGATTTAGAATGTCGATTTTACCCCAACCAAGTATCTCGGATGTGCATAAATGTCAACAAAATCGAAAATGGGCAAAAAAAATCAAATGTCGAGACCCAATCGGTACCCCCTAGATTTCAGCGGTTGAATGTTTGTGCATTGATAAATCCTTAAAATATACATCTGAATTATGTCTTCATGAGTTGTTCTAGCTGAAACAAACATGTTTTCTACTTGAGCATTTATTTTGAAATGACATCGAGTGTCGTCCGGTATGCACGACTGCTGTATTTTACCGAACAAAGAAACGGTTTCCCTATTACAATGAATTGAAAGTAACATTCCTTTGAATTAAACTGTCAAAATAGCATCACTGTTGACGTCGCGAAACGTAATTTTGATGATACTTATATGTATATCGCGATCATATGTAATATATCCATGTTAACTGTCCAATGTCAGCCCCCCAAGTGACTTGATTAAAACTAAGTCCACGATAATATAATAGCCTGGTCACGTGACATCAGACGCTGCCCACTCAGATCAAAGCGTTCTATATGTATTTCATAAATAAAAATCAAAGAATTTTCTGTCTTTCTTATTTATTTCATTTGTAAATACACGAAAACAATATAAAATGTCTTTGTATTTTAAATGTAGAAAACACATAGAAGGTATATATACGTCAAAATTTGATATGTCATCAACAAGCTTCCGTGGCGCAGTGGATAGAGCGCTGAGCTGGCAATACTGACATCCTGAGTTCGATACTAGGATGTGACAAGTCATTTTTGCATGGTTTTCTGCTACGTTTCACGTATATTTTGTGCAGTTATGTACTTTTATATAGAAAAAAAACATTTTTTTTTTTACGCTGCGGTGTAAAAAATGTCGCTTGATGTGGAAAACATGATTTTTTCTTCCGAAGGAAGAAAGGAACTTTAATTATTAAGGCTTTCCACTTTCCAGTGGAAAGACTTACTGTTATTAGTCTGTTTCTTATTATTATTATTCTTATTTTTTTTCCGCCAACTTTTTTTCCTTATTATAAATTTTGTTTCGCGACATGTCGTAAAGACATTTTGTACTATGAATGTATGAGACATTACGCTTTCGCAGTTGACCCTGTCACACTGAACACTTTTTCTTTACGGAGTTATTTCCCCTGTCATAAAAAAGCTTGTGTGCAGATTAACTTTGAAACTGTAAAAGATATCGCAATAAAAGTTGTTCCAAAATGTTCAGCGAAGGATTGCGACACTTTATAACATATCGCATTAAAGAAATTTTCACCTTCTTATAGGAGTTATTTCCCCTTATTTATTGCAAGTACATTTTTGACCAGAGTAACTCATGAACCAGAGGTGATAAAGACTAGATATTTCACAGTTGGTCATCATTGACCTTGACCTTGAAAAAGGTCACAAGGTCAAAGGTCAAGGTCATGTTCTAATTTTTGACCCTTTGTTGTGTGCAGATCTCCTCCTTTACTATAATAGATAGAGAACTGAAACCTTTACCAAAATGTGTATCATATTAAGATCTTGAATCGTCACTTTTTTTATTTGACATTTTATAAGAGTTGTCTCCCCTTAGACCAATAATATGCATTGTGAGTTACATTAGATCACTATATCTCAGTAACTATAACAGATATATACATGAAACCTTATATCATTTGTCATCATTGACCTTGACCTTGAAAATGGACACAAGGTCAAAGGTCAAGGTCACGTTCGAAATTTTGACATTGTCTCGCCATCGCTATTCCCTTGAAACGGTAAAAGATAGGCAATAACTTGTAATAGGTAAAATGTCAACTTTCACCTTGACCTTGCCCAAGGTCACAAGGTCAAAGGTCAAGGTCACCTGGGTTTCAGTACAGCGACATGTGAATTTTTGTACCTTTGGATTCGCTTTGTTTTTTTAGCTTGCTACATGTCGCAATACAATTTGGTGCCAGGCATGGGCAAAAACATGGGGAATTTTAGGGTATTCCGCCAGCCTGCAAAAATAAAGGGGGGGGGGGGGTGTTTCTAAGGTACCCCATCAGAATGTAGTGTGCAGATTTCATCCTAGACCACAGAGAATGGTGAAACAAAATGGACGCCAAATAGTTCGGGGATCGATGTCCTTGAATTGTTGCTACAGTAGAAATCATTCTGACGAACTATAAAAAAATTTCCAGGTCATGAAAGTTAAAGATAGGTTTTTTATGCAAAAATCGCGATTTTCAGAAAAACCATAAATCCTAGCCTTTCGAAAATGGCGCCAATCGATTTAGAATGTCGATTTTACCCCAACCAAGTATCTCGGATGTGCATAAATGTCAACAAAATCGAAAATGGGCAAAAAAAATCAAATGTCGAGACCCAATCGGTACCCCCTAGATTTCAGCGGTTGAATGTTTGTGCATTGATAAATCCTTAAAATATACATCTGAATTATGTCTTCATGAGTTGTTCTAGCTGAAACAAACATGTTTTCTACTTGAGCATTTATTTTGAAATGACATCGAGTGTCGTCCGGTATGCACGACTGCTGTATTTTACCGAACAAAGAAACGGTTTCCCTATTACAATGAATTGAAAGTAACATTCCTTTGAATTAAACTGTCAAAATAGCATCACTGTTGACGTCGCGAAACGTAATTTTGATGATACTTATATGTATATCGCGATCATATGTAATATATCCATGTTAACTGTCCAATGTCAGCCCCCCAAGTGACTTGATTAAAACTAAGTCCACGATAATATAATAGCCTGGTCACGTGACATCAGACGCTGCCCACTCAGATCAAAGCGTTCTATATGTATTTCATAAATAAAAATCAAAGAATTTTCTGTCTTTCTTATTTATTTCATTTGTAAATACACGAAAACAATATAAAATGTCTTTGTATTTTAAATGTAGAAAACACATAGAAGGTATATATACGTCAAAATTTGATATGTCATCAACAAGCTTCCGTGGCGCAGTGGATAGAGCGCTGAGCTGGCAATACTGACATCCTGAGTTCGATACTAGGATGTGACAAGTCATTTTTGCATGGTTTTCTGCTACGTTTCACGTATATTTTGTGCAGTTATGTACTTTTATATAGAAAAAAAACATTTTTTTTTTTACGCTGCGGTGTAAAAAATGTCGCTTGATGTGGAAAACATGATTTTTTCTTCCGAAGGAAGAAAGGAACTTTAATTATTAAGGCTTTCCACTTTCCAGTGGAAAGACTTACTGTTATTAGTCTGTTTCTTATTATTATTATTCTTATTTTTTTTCCGCCAACTTTTTTTCCTTATTATAAATTTTGTTTCGCGACATGTCGTAAAGACATTTTGTACTATGAATGTATGAGACATTACGCTTTCGCAGTTGACCCTGTCACACTGAACACTTTTTCTTTACGGAGTTATTTCCCCTGTCATAAAAAAGCTTGTGTGCAGATTAACTTTGAAACTGTAAAAGATATCGCAATAAAAGTTGTTCCAAAATGTTCAGCGAAGGATTGCGACACTTTATAACATATCGCATTAAAGAAATTTTCACCTTCTTATAGGAGTTATTTCCCCTTATTTATTGCAAGTACATTTTTGACCAGAGTAACTCATGAACCAGAGGTAATAAAGACTAGATATTTCACAGTTGGTCATCATTGACCTTGACCTTGAAAAAGGTCACAAGGTCAAAGGTCAAGGTCATGTTCTAATTTTTGACCCTTTGTTGTGTGCAGATCTCCTCCTTTACTATAATAGATAGAGAACTGAAACCTTTACCAAAATGTGTATCATATTAAGATCTTGAATCGTCACTTTTTTTATTTGACATTTTATAAGAGTTGTCTCCCCTTAGACCAATAATATGCATTGTGAGTTACATTAGATCACTATATCTCAGTAACTATAACAGATATATACATGAAACCTTATATCATTTGTCATCATTGACCTTGACCTTGAAAATGGACACAAGGTCAAAGGTCAAGGTCACGTTTGAAATTTTGACATTGTCTCGCCATCGCTATTCCCTTGAAACGGTAAAAGATAGGCAATAACTTGTAATAGGTAAAATGTCAACTTTCACCTTGACCTTGCCCAAGGTCACAAGGTCAAAGGTCAAGGTCACCTGGGTTTCAGTACAGCGACATGTGAATTTTTGTACCTTTGGATTCGCTTTGTTTTTTTAGCTTGCTACATGTCGCAATACAATTTGGTGCCAGGCATGGGCAAAAACATGGGGAATTTTAGGGTATTCCGCCAGCCTGCAAAAATAAAGGGGGGGGGGGGGTGTTTCTAAGGTACCCCATCAGAATGTAGTGTGCAGATTTCATCCTAGACCACAGAGAATGGTGAAACAAAATGGACGCCAAATAGTTCGGGGATCGATGTCCTTGAATTGTTGCTACAGTAGAAATCATTCTGACGAACTATAAAAAAATTTCCAGGTCATGAAAGTTAAAGATAGGTTTTTTATGCAAAAATCGCGATTTTCAGAAAAACCATAAATCCTAGCCTTTCGAAAATGGCGCCAATCGATTTAGAATGTCGATTTTACCCCAACCAAGTATCTCGGATGTGCATAAATGTCAACAAAATCGAAAATGGGCAAAAAAAATCAAATGTCGAGACCCAATCGGTACCCCCTAGATTTCAGCGGTTGAATGTTTGTGCATTGATAAATCCTTAAAATATACATCTGAATTATGTCTTCATGAGTTGTTCTAGCTGAAACAAACATGTTTTCTACTTGAGCATTTATTTTGAAATGACATCGAGTGTCGTCCGGTATGCACGACTGCTGTATTTTACCGAACAAAGAAACGGTTTCCCTATTACAATGAATTGAAAGTAACATTCCTTTGAATTAAACTGTCAAAATAGCATCACTGTTGACGTCGCGAAACGTAATTTTGATGATACTTATATGTATATCGCGATCATATGTAATATATCCATGTTAACTGTCCAATGTCAGCCCCCCAAGTGACTTGATTAAAACTAAGTCCACGATAATATAATAGCCTGGTCACGTGACATCAGACGCTGCCCACTCAGATCAAAGCGTTCTATATGTATTTCATAAATAAAAATCAAAGAATTTTCTGTCTTTCTTATTTATTTCATTTGTAAATACACGAAAACAATATAAAATGTCTTTGTATTTTAAATGTAGAAAACACATAGAAGGTATATATACGTCAAAATTTGATATGTCATCAACAAGCTTCCGTGGCGCAGTGGATAGAGCGCTGAGCTGGCAATACTGACATCCTGAGTTCGATACTAGGATGTGACAAGTCATTTTTGCATGGTTTTCTGCTACGTTTCACGTATATTTTGTGCAGTTATGTACTTTTATATAGAAAAAAAACATTTTTTTTTTTACGCTGCGGTGTAAAAAATGTCGCTTGATGTGGAAAACATGATTTTTTCTTCCGAAGGAAGAAAGGAACTTTAATTATTAAGGCTTTCCACTTTCCAGTGGAAAGACTTACTGTTATTAGTCTGTTTCTTATTATTATTATTCTTATTTTTTTTCCGCCAACTTTTTTTCCTTATTATAAATTTTGTTTCGCGACATGTCGTAAAGACATTTTGTACTATGAATGTATGAGACATTACGCTTTCGCAGTTGACCCTGTCACACTGAACACTTTTTCTTTACGGAGTTATTTCCCCTGTCATAAAAAAGCTTGTGTGCAGATTAACTTTGAAACTGTAAAAGATATCGCAATAAAAGTTGTTCCAAAATGTTCAGCGAAGGATTGCGACACTTTATAACATATCGCATTAAAGAAATTTTCACCTTCTTATAGGAGTTATTTCCCCTTATTTATTGCAAGTACATTTTTGACCAGAGTAACTCATGAACCAGAGGTAATAAAGACTAGATATTTCACAGTTGGTCATCATTGACCTTGACCTTGAAAAAGGTCACAAGGTCAAAGGTCAAGGTCATGTTCTAATTTTTGACCCTTTGTTGTGTGCAGATCTCCTCCTTTACTATAATAGATAGAGAACTGAAACCTTTACCAAAATGTGTATCATATTAAGATCTTGAATCGTCACTTTTTTTATTTGACATTTTATAAGAGTTGTCTCCCCTTAGACCAATAATATGCATTGTGAGTTACATTAGATCACTATATCTCAGTAACTATAACAGATATATACATGAAACCTTATATCATTTGTCATCATTGACCTTGACCTTGAAAATGGACACAAGGTCAAAGGTCAAGGTCACGTTTGAAATTTTGACATTGTCTCGCCATCGCTATTCCCTTGAAACGGTAAAAGATAGGCAATAACTTGTAATAGGTAAAATGTCAACTTTCACCTTGACCTTGCCCAAGGTCACAAGGTCAAAGGTCAAGGTCACCTGGGTTTCAGTACAGCGACATGTGAATTTTTGTACCTTTGGATTCGCTTTGTTTTTTTAGCTTGCTACATGTCGCAATACAATTTGGTGCCAGGCATGGGCAAAAACATGGGGAATTTTAGGGTATTCCGCCAGCCTGCAAAAATAAAGGGGGGGGGGGGGTGTTTCTAAGGTACCCCATCAGAATGTAGTGTGCAGATTTCATCCTAGACCACAGAGAATGGTGAAACAAAATGGACGCCAAATAGTTCGGGGATCGATGTCCTTGAATTGTTGCTACAGTAGAAATCATTCTGACGAACTATAAAAAAATTTCCAGGTCATGAAAGTTAAAGATAGGTTTTTTATGCAAAAATCGCGATTTTCAGAAAAACCATAAATCCTAGCCTTTCGAAAATGGCGCCAATCGATTTAGAATGTCGATTTTACCCCAACCAAGTATCTCGGATGTGCATAAATGTCAACAAAATCGAAAATGGGCAAAAAAAATCAAATGTCGAGACCCAATCGGTACCCCCTAGATTTCAGCGGTTGAATGTTTGTGCATTGATAAATCCTTAAAATATACATCTGAATTATGTCTTCATGAGTTGTTCTAGCTGAAACAAACATGTTTTCTACTTGAGCATTTATTTTGAAATGACATCGAGTGTCGTCCGGTATGCACGACTGCTGTATTTTACCGAACAAAGAAACGGTTTCCCTATTACAATGAATTGAAAGTAACATTCCTTTGAATTAAACTGTCAAAATAGCATCACTGTTGACGTCGCGAAACGTAATTTTGATGATACTTATATGTATATCGCGATCATATGTAATATATCCATGTTAACTGTCCAATGTCAGCCCCCCAAGTGACTTGATTAAAACTAAGTCCACGATAATATAATAGCCTGGTCACGTGACATCAGACGCTGCCCACTCAGATCAAAGCGTTCTATATGTATTTCATAAATAAAAATCAAAGAATTTTCTGTCTTTCTTATTTATTTCATTTGTAAATACACGAAAACAATATAAAATGTCTTTGTATTTTAAATGTAGAAAACACATAGAAGGTATATATACGTCAAAATTTGATATGTCATCAACAAGCTTCCGTGGCGCAGTGGATAGAGCGCTGAGCTGGCAATACTGACATCCTGAGTTCGATACTAGGATGTGACAAGTCATTTTTGCATGGTTTTCTGCTACGTTTCACGTATATTTTGTGCAGTTATGTACTTTTATATAGAAAAAAAACATTTTTTTTTTTACGCTGCGGTGTAAAAAATGTCGCTTGATGTGGAAAACATGATTTTTTCTTCCGAAGGAAGAAAGGAACTTTAATTATTAAGGCTTTCCACTTTCCAGTGGAAAGACTTACTGTTATTAGTCTGTTTCTTATTATTATTATTCTTATTTTTTTTCCGCCAACTTTTTTTCCTTATTATAAATTTTGTTTCGCGACATGTCGTAAAGACATTTTGTACTATGAATGTATGAGACATTACGCTTTCGCAGTTGACCCTGTCACACTGAACACTTTTTCTTTACGGAGTTATTTCCCCTGTCATAAAAAAGCTTGTGTGCAGATTAACTTTGAAACTGTAAAAGATATCGCAATAAAAGTTGTTCCAAAATGTTCAGCGAAGGATTGCGACACTTTATAACATATCGCATTAAAGAAATTTTCACCTTCTTATAGGAGTTATTTCCCCTTATTTATTGCAAGTACATTTTTGACCAGAGTAACTCATGAACCAGAGGTGATAAAGACTAGATATTTCACAGTTGGTCATCATTGACCTTGACCTTGAAAAAGGTCACAAGGTCAAAGGTCAAGGTCATGTTCTAATTTTTGACCCTTTGTTGTGTGCAGATCTCCTCCTTTACTATAATAGATAGAGAACTGAAACCTTTACCAAAATGTGTATCATATTAAGATCTTGAATCGTCACTTTTTTTATTTGACATTTTATAAGAGTTGTCTCCCCTTAGACCAATAATATGCATTGTGAGTTACATTAGATCACTATATCTCAGTAACTATAACAGATATATACATGAAACCTTATATCATTTGTCATCATTGACCTTGACCTTGAAAAAGGTCACAAGGTCAAAGGTCAAGGTCATGTTCTAATTTTTGACATTGTCTCGCCATCGCTATTCCCTTGAAACGGTAAAAGATAGGCAATAACTTGTAATAGGTAAAATGTCAACTTTCACCTTGACCTTGCCCAAGGTCACAAGGTCAAAGGTCAAGGTCACCTGGGTTTCAGTACAGCGACATGTGAATTTTTGTACCTTTGGATTCGCTTTGTTTTTTTAGCTTGCTACATGTCGCAATACAATTTGGTGCCAGGCATGGGCAAAAACATGGGGAATTTTAGGGTATTCCGCCAGCCTGCAAAAATAAAGGGGGGGGGGGGTGTTTCTAAGGTACCCCATCAGAATGTAGTGTGCAGATTTCATCCTAGACCACAGAGAATGGTGAAACAAAATGGACGCCAAATAGTTCGGGGATCGATGTCCTTGAATTGTTGCTACAGTAGAAATCATTCTGACGAACTATAAAAAAATTTCCAGGTCATGAAAGTTAAAGATAGGTTTTTTATGCAAAAATCGCGATTTTCAGAAAAACCATAAATCCTAGCCTTTCGAAAATGGCGCCAATCGATTTAGAATGTCGATTTTACCCCAACCAAGTATCTCGGATGTGCATAAATGTCAACAAAATCGAAAATGGGCAAAAAAAATCAAATGTCGAGACCCAATCGGTACCCCCTAGATTTCAGCGGTTGAATGTTTGTGCATTGATAAATCCTTAAAATATACATCTGAATTATGTCTTCATGAGTTGTTCTAGCTGAAACAAACATGTTTTCTACTTGAGCATTTATTTTGAAATGACATCGAGTGTCGTCCGGTATGCACGACTGCTGTATTTTACCGAACAAAGAAACGGTTTCCCTATTACAATGAATTGAAAGTAACATTCCTTTGAATTAAACTGTCAAAATAGCATCACTGTTGACGTCGCGAAACGTAATTTTGATGATACTTATATGTATATCGCGATCATATGTAATATATCCATGTTAACTGTCCAATGTCAGCCCCCCAAGTGACTTGATTAAAACTAAGTCCACGATAATATAATAGCCTGGTCACGTGACATCAGACGCTGCCCACTCAGATCAAAGCGTTCTATATGTATTTCATAAATAAAAATCAAAGAATTTTCTGTCTTTCTTATTTATTTCATTTGTAAATACACGAAAACAATATAAAATGTCTTTGTATTTTAAATGTAGAAAACACATAGAAGGTATATATACGTCAAAATTTGATATGTCATCAACAAGCTTCCGTGGCGCAGTGGATAGAGCGCTGAGCTGGCAATACTGACATCCTGAGTTCGATACTAGGATGTGACAAGTCATTTTTGCATGGTTTTCTGCTACGTTTCACGTATATTTTGTGCAGTTATGTACTTTTATATAGAAAAAAAACATTTTTTTTTTTACGCTGCGGTGTAAAAAATGTCGCTTGATGTGGAAAACATGATTTTTTCTTCCGAAGGAAGAAAGGAACTTTAATTATTAAGGCTTTCCACTTTCCAGTGGAAAGACTTACTGTTATTAGTCTGTTTCTTATTATTATTATTCTTATTTTTTTTCCGCCAACTTTTTTTCCTTATTATAAATTTTGTTTCGCGACATGTCGTAAAGACATTTTGTACTATGAATGTATGAGACATTACGCTTTCGCAGTTGACCCTGTCACACTGAACACTTTTTCTTTACGGAGTTATTTCCCCTGTCATAAAAAAGCTTGTGTGCAGATTAACTTTGAAACTGTAAAAGATATCGCAATAAAAGTTGTTCCAAAATGTTCAGCGAAGGATTGCGACACTTTATAACATATCGCATTAAAGAAATTTTCACCTTCTTATAGGAGTTATTTCCCCTTATTTATTGCAAGTACATTTTTGACCAGAGTAACTCATGAACCAGAGGTGATAAAGACTAGATATTTCACAGTTGGTCATCATTGACCTTGACCTTGAAAAAGGTCACAAGGTCAAAGGTCAAGGTCATGTTCTAATTTTTGACCCTTTGTTGTGTGCAGATCTCCTCCTTTACTATAATAGATAGAGAACTGAAACCTTTACCAAAATGTGTATCATATTAAGATCTTGAATCGTCACTTTTTTTATTTGACATTTTATAAGAGTTGTCTCCCCTTAGACCAATAATATGCATTGTGAGTTACATTAGATCACTATATCTCAGTAACTATAACAGATATATACATGAAACCTTATATCATTTGTCATCATTGACCTTGACCTTGAAAATGGACACAAGGTCAAAGGTCAAGGTCACGTTCTAAATTTTGACATTGTCTCGCCATCGCTATTCCCTTGAAACGGTAAAAGATAGGCAATAACTTGTAATAGGTAAAATGTCAACTTTCACCTTGACCTTGCCCAAGGTCACAAGGTCAAAGGTCAAGGTCACCTGGGTTTCAGTACAGCGACATGTGAATTTTTGTACCTTTGGATTCGCTTTGTTTTTTTAGCTTGCTACATGTCGCAATACAATTTGGTGCCAGGCATGGGCAAAAACATGGGGAATTTTAGGGTATTCCGCCAGCCTGCAAAAATAAAGGGGGGGGGGGGTGTTTCTAAGGTACCCCATCAGAATGTAGTGTGCAGATTTCATCCTAGACCACAGAGAATGGTGAAACAAAATGGACGCCAAATAGTTCGGGGATCGATGTCCTTGAATTGTTGCTACAGTAGAAATCATTCTGACGAACTATAAAAAAATTTCCAGGTCATGAAAGTTAAAGATAGGTTTTTTATGCAAAAATCGCGATTTTCAGAAAAACCATAAATCCTAGCCTTTCGAAAATGGCGCCAATCGATTTAGAATGTCGATTTTACCCCAACCAAGTATCTCGGATGTGCATAAATGTCAACAAAATCGAAAATGGGCAAAAAAAATCAAATGTCGAGACCCAATCGGTACCCCCTAGATTTCAGCGGTTGAATGTTTGTGCATTGATAAATCCTTAAAATATACATCTGAATTATGTCTTCATGAGTTGTTCTAGCTGAAACAAACATGTTTTCTACTTGAGCATTTATTTTGAAATGACATCGAGTGTCGTCCGGTATGCACGACTGCTGTATTTTACCGAACAAAGAAACGGTTTCCCTATTACAATGAATTGAAAGTAACATTCCTTTGAATTAAACTGTCAAAATAGCATCACTGTTGACGTCGCGAAACGTAATTTTGATGATACTTATATGTATATCGCGATCATATGTAATATATCCATGTTAACTGTCCAATGTCAGCCCCCCAAGTGACTTGATTAAAACTAAGTCCACGATAATATAATAGCCTGGTCACGTGACATCAGACGCTGCCCACTCAGATCAAAGCGTTCTATATGTATTTCATAAATAAAAATCAAAGAATTTTCTGTCTTTCTTATTTATTTCATTTGTAAATACACGAAAACAATATAAAATGTCTTTGTATTTTAAATGTAGAAAACACATAGAAGGTATATATACGTCAAAATTTGATATGTCATCAACAAGCTTCCGTGGCGCAGTGGATAGAGCGCTGAGCTGGCAATACTGACATCCTGAGTTCGATACTAGGATGTGACAAGTCATTTTTGCATGGTTTTCTGCTACGTTTCACGTATATTTTGTGCAGTTATGTACTTTTATATAGAAAAAAAACATTTTTTTTTTTACGCTGCGGTGTAAAAAATGTCGCTTGATGTGGAAAACATGATTTTTTCTTCCGAAGGAAGAAAGGAACTTTAATTATTAAGGCTTTCCACTTTCCAGTGGAAAGACTTACTGTTATTAGTCTGTTTCTTATTATTATTATTCTTATTTTTTTTCCGCCAACTTTTTTTCCTTATTATAAATTTTGTTTCGCGACATGTCGTAAAGACATTTTGTACTATGAATGTATGAGACATTACGCTTTCGCAGTTGACCCTGTCACACTGAACACTTTTTCTTTACGGAGTTATTTCCCCTGTCATAAAAAAGCTTGTGTGCAGATTAACTTTGAAACTGTAAAAGATATCGCAATAAAAGTTGTTCCAAAATGTTCAGCGAAGGATTGCGACACTTTATAACATATCGCATTAAAGAAATTTTCACCTTCTTATAGGAGTTATTTCCCCTTATTTATTGCAAGTACATTTTTGACCAGAGTAACTCATGAACCAGAGGTGATAAAGACTAGATATTTCACAGTTGGTCATCATTGACCTTGACCTTGAAAATGGACACAAGGTCAAAGGTCAAGGTCACGTTTGAAATTTTGACATTGTCTCGCCATCGCTATTCCCTTGAAACGGTAAAAGATAGGCAATAACTTGTAATAGGTAAAATGTCAACTTTCACCTTGACCTTGCCCAAGGTCACAAGGTCAAAGGTCAAGGTCACCTGGGTTTCAGTACAGCGACATGTGAATTTTTGTACCTTTGGATTCGCTTTGTTTTTTTAGCTTGCTACATGTCGCAATACAATTTGGTGCCAGGCATGGGCAAAAACATGGGGAATTTTAGGGTATTCCGCCAGCCTGCAAAAATAAAGGGGGGGGGGGGTGTTTCTAAGGTACCCCATCAGAATGTAGTGTGCAGATTTCATCCTAGACCACAGAGAATGGTGAAACAAAATGGACGCCAAATAGTTCGGGGATCGATGTCCTTGAATTGTTGCTACAGTAGAAATCATTCTGACGAACTATAAAAAAATTTCCAGGTCATGAAAGTTAAAGATAGGTTTTTTATGCAAAAATCGCGATTTTCAGAAAAACCATAAATCCTAGCCTTTCGAAAATGGCGCCAATCGATTTAGAATGTCGATTTTACCCCAACCAAGTATCTCGGATGTGCATAAATGTCAACAAAATCGAAAATGGGCAAAAAAAATCAAATGTCGAGACCCAATCGGTACCCCCTAGATTTCAGCGGTTGAATGTTTGTGCATTGATAAATCCTTAAAATATACATCTGAATTATGTCTTCATGAGTTGTTCTAGCTGAAACAAACATGTTTTCTACTTGAGCATTTATTTTGAAATGACATCGAGTGTCGTCCGGTATGCACGACTGCTGTATTTTACCGAACAAAGAAACGGTTTCCCTATTACAATGAATTGAAAGTAACATTCCTTTGAATTAAACTGTCAAAATAGCATCACTGTTGACGTCGCGAAACGTAATTTTGATGATACTTATATGTATATCGCGATCATATGTAATATATCCATGTTAACTGTCCAATGTCAGCCCCCCAAGTGACTTGATTAAAACTAAGTCCACGATAATATAATAGCCTGGTCACGTGACATCAGACGCTGCCCACTCAGATCAAAGCGTTCTATATGTATTTCATAAATAAAAATCAAAGAATTTTCTGTCTTTCTTATTTATTTCATTTGTAAATACACGAAAACAATATAAAATGTCTTTGTATTTTAAATGTAGAAAACACATAGAAGGTATATATACGTCAAAATTTGATATGTCATCAACAAGCTTCCGTGGCGCAGTGGATAGAGCGCTGAGCTGGCAATACTGACATCCTGAGTTCGATACTAGGATGTGACAAGTCATTTTTGCATGGTTTTCTGCTACGTTTCACGTATATTTTGTGCAGTTATGTACTTTTATATAGAAAAAAAACATTTTTTTTTTTACGCTGCGGTGTAAAAAATGTCGCTTGATGTGGAAAACATGATTTTTTCTTCCGAAGGAAGAAAGGAACTTTAATTATTAAGGCTTTCCACTTTCCAGTGGAAAGACTTACTGTTATTAGTCTGTTTCTTATTATTATTATTCTTATTTTTTTTCCGCCAACTTTTTTTCCTTATTATAAATTTTGTTTCGCGACATGTCGTAAAGACATTTTGTACTATGAATGTATGAGACATTACGCTTTCGCAGTTGACCCTGTCACACTGAACACTTTTTCTTTACGGAGTTATTTCCCCTGTCATAAAAAAGCTTGTGTGCAGATTAACTTTGAAACTGTAAAAGATATCGCAATAAAAGTTGTTCCAAAATGTTCAGCGAAGGATTGCGACACTTTATAACATATCGCATTAAAGAAATTTTCACCTTCTTATAGGAGTTATTTCCCCTTATTTATTGCAAGTACATTTTTGACCAGAGTAACTCATGAACCAGAGGTGATAAAGACTAGATATTTCACAGTTGGTCATCATTGACCTTGACCTTGAAAAAGGTCACAAGGTCAAAGGTCAAGGTCATGTTCTAATTTTTGACCCTTTGTTGTGTGCAGATCTCCTCCTTTACTATAATAGATAGAGAACTGAAACCTTTACCAAAATGTGTATCATATTAAGATCTTGAATCGTCACTTTTTTTATTTGACATTTTATAAGAGTTGTCTCCCCTTAGACCAATAATATGCATTGTGAGTTACATTAGATCACTATATCTCAGTAACTATAACAGATATATACATGAAACCTTATATCATTTGTCATCATTGACCTTGACCTTGAAAATGGACACAAGGTCAAAGGTCAAGGTCACGTTTGAAATTTTGACATTGTCTCGCCATCGCTATTCCCTTGAAACGGTAAAAGATAGGCAATAACTTGTAATAGGTAAAATGTCAACTTTCACCTTGACCTTGCCCAAGGTCACAAGGTCAAAGGTCAAGGTCACCTGGGTTTCAGTACAGCGACATGTGAATTTTTGTACCTTTGGATTCGCTTTGTTTTTTTAGCTTGCTACATGTCGCAATACAATTTGGTGCCAGGCATGGGCAAAAACATGGGGAATTTTAGGGTATTCCGCCAGCCTGCAAAAATAAAGGGGGGGGGGGGGGGTGTTTCTAAGGTACCCCATCAGAATGTAGTGTGCAGATTTCATCCTAGACCACAGAGAATGGTGAAACAAAATGGACGCCAAATAGTTCGGGGATCGATGTCCTTGAATTGTTGCTACAGTAGAAATCATTCTGACGAACTATAAAAAAATTTCCAGGTCATGAAAGTTAAAGATAGGTTTTTTATGCAAAAATCGCGATTTTCAGAAAAACCATAAATCCTAGCCTTTCGAAAATGGCGCCAATCGATTTAGAATGTCGATTTTACCCCAACCAAGTATCTCGGATGTGCATAAATGTCAACAAAATCGAAAATGGGCAAAAAAAATCAAATGTCGAGACCCAATCGGTACCCCCTAGATTTCAGCGGTTGAATGTTTGTGCATTGATAAATCCTTAAAATATACATCTGAATTATGTCTTCATGAGTTGTTCTAGCTGAAACAAACATGTTTTCTACTTGAGCATTTATTTTGAAATGACATCGAGTGTCGTCCGGTATGCACGACTGCTGTATTTTACCGAACAAAGAAACGGTTTCCCTATTACAATGAATTGAAAGTAACATTCCTTTGAATTAAACTGTCAAAATAGCATCACTGTTGACGTCGCGAAACGTAATTTTGATGATACTTATATGTATATCGCGATCATATGTAATATATCCATGTTAACTGTCCAATGTCAGCCCCCCAAGTGACTTGATTAAAACTAAGTCCACGATAATATAATAGCCTGGTCACGTGACATCAGACGCTGCCCACTCAGATCAAAGCGTTCTATATGTATTTCATAAATAAAAATCAAAGAATTTTCTGTCTTTCTTATTTATTTCATTTGTAAATACACGAAAACAATATAAAATGTCTTTGTATTTTAAATGTAGAAAACACATAGAAGGTATATATACGTCAAAATTTGATATGTCATCAACAAGCTTCCGTGGCGCAGTGGATAGAGCGCTGAGCTGGCAATACTGACATCCTGAGTTCGATACTAGGATGTGACAAGTCATTTTTGCATGGTTTTCTGCTACGTTTCACGTATATTTTGTGCAGTTATGTACTTTTATATAGAAAAAAAACATTTTTTTTTTTACGCTGCGGTGTAAAAAATGTCGCTTGATGTGGAAAACATGATTTTTTCTTCCGAAGGAAGAAAGGAACTTTAATTATTAAGGCTTTCCACTTTCCAGTGGAAAGACTTACTGTTATTAGTCTGTTTCTTATTATTATTATTCTTATTTTTTTTCCGCCAACTTTTTTTCCTTATTATAAATTTTGTTTCGCGACATGTCGTAAAGACATTTTGTACTATGAATGTATGAGACATTACGCTTTCGCAGTTGACCCTGTCACACTGAACACTTTTTCTTTACGGAGTTATTTCCCCTGTCATAAAAAAGCTTGTGTGCAGATTAACTTTGAAACTGTAAAAGATATCGCAATAAAAGTTGTTCCAAAATGTTCAGCGAAGGATTGCGACACTTTATAACATATCGCATTAAAGAAATTTTCACCTTCTTATAGGAGTTATTTCCCCTTATTTATTGCAAGTACATTTTTGACCAGAGTAACTCATGAACCAGAGGTGATAAAGACTAGATATTTCACAGTTGGTCATCATTGACCTTGACCTTGAAAATGGACACAAGGTCAAAGGTCAAGGTCACGTTTGAAATTTTGACATTGTCTCGCCATCGCTATTCCCTTGAAACGGTAAAAGATAGGCAATAACTTGTAATAGGTAAAATGTCAACTTTCACCTTGACCTTGCCCAAGGTCACAAGGTCAAAGGTCAAGGTCACCTGGGTTTCAGTACAGCGACATGTGAATTTTTGTACCTTTGGATTCGCTTTGTTTTTTTAGCTTGCTACATGTCGCAATACAATTTGGTGCCAGGCATGGGCAAAAACATGGGGAATTTTAGGGTATTCCGCCAGCCTGCAAAAATAAAGGGGGGGGGGGGGTGTTTCTAAGGTACCCCATCAGAATGTAGTGTGCAGATTTCATCCTAGACCACAGAGAATGGTGAAACAAAATGGACGCCAAATAGTTCGGGGATCGATGTCCTTGAATTGTTGCTACAGTAGAAATCATTCTGACGAACTATAAAAAAATTTCCAGGTCATGAAAGTTAAAGATAGGTTTTTTATGCAAAAATCGCGATTTTCAGAAAAACCATAAATCCTAGCCTTTCGAAAATGGCGCCAATCGATTTAGAATGTCGATTTTACCCCAACCAAGTATCTCGGATGTGCATAAATGTCAACAAAATCGAAAATGGGCAAAAAAAATCAAATGTCGAGACCCAATCGGTACCCCCTAGATTTCAGCGGTTGAATGTTTGTGCATTGATAAATCCTTAAAATATACATCTGAATTATGTCTTCATGAGTTGTTCTAGCTGAAACAAACATGTTTTCTACTTGAGCATTTATTTTGAAATGACATCGAGTGTCGTCCGGTATGCACGACTGCTGTATTTTACCGAACAAAGAAACGGTTTCCCTATTACAATGAATTGAAAGTAACATTCCTTTGAATTAAACTGTCAAAATAGCATCACTGTTGACGTCGCGAAACGTAATTTTGATGATACTTATATGTATATCGCGATCATATGTAATATATCCATGTTAACTGTCCAATGTCAGCCCCCCAAGTGACTTGATTAAAACTAAGTCCACGATAATATAATAGCCTGGTCACGTGACATCAGACGCTGCCCACTCAGATCAAAGCGTTCTATATGTATTTCATAAATAAAAATCAAAGAATTTTCTGTCTTTCTTATTTATTTCATTTGTAAATACACGAAAACAATATAAAATGTCTTTGTATTTTAAATGTAGAAAACACATAGAAGGTATATATACGTCAAAATTTGATATGTCATCAACAAGCTTCCGTGGCGCAGTGGATAGAGCGCTGAGCTGGCAATACTGACATCCTGAGTTCGATACTAGGATGTGACAAGTCATTTTTGCATGGTTTTCTGCTACGTTTCACGTATATTTTGTGCAGTTATGTACTTTTATATAGAAAAAAAACATTTTTTTTTTTACGCTGCGGTGTAAAAAATGTCGCTTGATGTGGAAAACATGATTTTTTCTTCCGAAGGAAGAAAGGAACTTTAATTATTAAGGCTTTCCACTTTCCAGTGGAAAGACTTACTGTTATTAGTCTGTTTCTTATTATTATTATTCTTATTTTTTTTCCGCCAACTTTTTTTCCTTATTATAAATTTTGTTTCGCGACATGTCGTAAAGACATTTTGTACTATGAATGTATGAGACATTACGCTTTCGCAGTTGACCCTGTCACACTGAACACTTTTTCTTTACGGAGTTATTTCCCCTGTCATAAAAAAGCTTGTGTGCAGATTAACTTTGAAACTGTAAAAGATATCGCAATAAAAGTTGTTCCAAAATGTTCAGCGAAGGATTGCGACACTTTATAACATATCGCATTAAAGAAATTTTCACCTTCTTATAGGAGTTATTTCCCCTTATTTATTGCAAGTACATTTTTGACCAGAGTAACTCATGAACCAGAGGTAATAAAGACTAGATATTTCACAGTTGGTCATCATTGACCTTGACCTTGAAAAAGGTCACAAGGTCAAAGGTCAAGGTCATGTTCTAATTTTTGACCCTTTGTTGTGTGCAGATCTCCTCCTTTACTATAATAGATAGAGAACTGAAACCTTTACCAAAATGTGTATCATATTAAGATCTTGAATCGTCACTTTTTTTATTTGACATTTTATAAGAGTTGTCTCCCCTTAGACCAATAATATGCATTGTGAGTTACATTAGATCACTATATCTCAGTAACTATAACAGATATATACATGAAACCTTATATCATTTGTCATCATTGACCTTGACCTTGAAAATGGACACAAGGTCAAAGGTCAAGGTCACGTTTGAAATTTTGACATTGTCTCGCCATCGCTATTCCCTTGAAACGGTAAAAGATAGGCAATAACTTGTAATAGGTAAAATGTCAACTTTCACCTTGACCTTGCCCAAGGTCACAAGGTCAAAGGTCAAGGTCACCTGGGTTTCAGTACAGCGACATGTGAATTTTTGTACCTTTGGATTCGCTTTGTTTTTTTAGCTTGCTACATGTCGCAATACAATTTGGTGCCAGGCATGGGCAAAAACATGGGGAATTTTAGGGTATTCCGCCAGCCTGCAAAAATAAAGGGGGGGGGGGGGTGTTTCTAAGGTACCCCATCAGAATGTAGTGTGCAGATTTCATCCTAGACCACAGAGAATGGTGAAACAAAATGGACGCCAAATAGTTCGGGGATCGATGTCCTTGAATTGTTGCTACAGTAGAAATCATTCTGACGAACTATAAAAAAATTTCCAGGTCATGAAAGTTAAAGATAGGTTTTTTATGCAAAAATCGCGATTTTCAGAAAAACCATAAATCCTAGCCTTTCGAAAATGGCGCCAATCGATTTAGAATGTCGATTTTACCCCAACCAAGTATCTCGGATGTGCATAAATGTCAACAAAATCGAAAATGGGCAAAAAAAATCAAATGTCGAGACCCAATCGGTACCCCCTAGATTTCAGCGGTTGAATGTTTGTGCATTGATAAATCCTTAAAATATACATCTGAATTATGTCTTCATGAGTTGTTCTAGCTGAAACAAACATGTTTTCTACTTGAGCATTTATTTTGAAATGACATCGAGTGTCGTCCGGTATGCACGACTGCTGTATTTTACCGAACAAAGAAACGGTTTCCCTATTACAATGAATTGAAAGTAACATTCCTTTGAATTAAACTGTCAAAATAGCATCACTGTTGACGTCGCGAAACGTAATTTTGATGATACTTATATGTATATCGCGATCATATGTAATATATCCATGTTAACTGTCCAATGTCAGCCCCCCAAGTGACTTGATTAAAACTAAGTCCACGATAATATAATAGCCTGGTCACGTGACATCAGACGCTGCCCACTCAGATCAAAGCGTTCTATATGTATTTCATAAATAAAAATCAAAGAATTTTCTGTCTTTCTTATTTATTTCATTTGTAAATACACGAAAACAATATAAAATGTCTTTGTATTTTAAATGTAGAAAACACATAGAAGGTATATATACGTCAAAATTTGATATGTCATCAACAAGCTTCCGTGGCGCAGTGGATAGAGCGCTGAGCTGGCAATACTGACATCCTGAGTTCGATACTAGGATGTGACAAGTCATTTTTGCATGGTTTTCTGCTACGTTTCACGTATATTTTGTGCAGTTATGTACTTTTATATAGAAAAAAAACATTTTTTTTTTTACGCTGCGGTGTAAAAAATGTCGCTTGATGTGGAAAACATGATTTTTTCTTCCGAAGGAAGAAAGGAACTTTAATTATTAAGGCTTTCCACTTTCCAGTGGAAAGACTTACTGTTATTAGTCTGTTTCTTATTATTATTATTCTTATTTTTTTTCCGCCAACTTTTTTTCCTTATTATAAATTTTGTTTCGCGACATGTCGTAAAGACATTTTGTACTATGAATGTATGAGACATTACGCTTTCGCAGTTGACCCTGTCACACTGAACACTTTTTCTTTACGGAGTTATTTCCCCTGTCATAAAAAAGCTTGTGTGCAGATTAACTTTGAAACTGTAAAAGATATCGCAATAAAAGTTGTTCCAAAATGTTCAGCGAAGGATTGCGACACTTTATAACATATCGCATTAAAGAAATTTTCACCTTCTTATAGGAGTTATTTCCCCTTATTTATTGCAAGTACATTTTTGACCAGAGTAACTCATGAACCAGAGGTGATAAAGACTAGATATTTCACAGTTGGTCATCATTGACCTTGACCTTGAAAAAGGTCACAAGGTCAAAGGTCAAGGTCATGTTCTAATTTTTGACCCTTTGTTGTGTGCAGATCTCCTCCTTTACTATAATAGATAGAGAACTGAAACCTTTACCAAAATGTGTATCATATTAAGATCTTGAATCGTCACTTTTTTTATTTGACATTTTATAAGAGTTGTCTCCCCTTAGACCAATAATATGCATTGTGAGTTACATTAGATCACTATATCTCAGTAACTATAACAGATATATACATGAAACCTTATATCATTTGTCATCATTGACCTTGACCTTGAAAATGGACACAAGGTCAAAGGTCAAGGTCGTTTGAAATTTTGACATTGTCTCGCCATCGCTATTCCCTTGAAACGGTAAAAGATAGGCAATAACTTGTAATAGGTAAAATGTCAACTTTCACCTTGACCTTGCCCAAGGTCACAAGGTCAAAGGTCAAGGTCACCTGGGTTTCAGTACAGCGACATGTGAATTTTTGTACCTTTGGATTCGCTTTGTTTTTTTAGCTTGCTACATGTCGCAATACAATTTGGTGCCAGGCATGGGCAAAAACATGGGGAATTTTAGGGTATTCCGCCAGCCTGCAAAAATAAAGGGGGGGGGGGGGTGTTTCTAAGGTACCCCATCAGAATGTAGTGTGCAGATTTCATCCTAGACCACAGAGAATGGTGAAACAAAATGGACGCCAAATAGTTCGGGGATCGATGTCCTTGAATTGTTGCTACAGTAGAAATCATTCTGACGAACTATAAAAAAATTTCCAGGTCATGAAAGTTAAAGATAGGTTTTTTATGCAAAAATCGCGATTTTCAGAAAAACCATAAATCCTAGCCTTTCGAAAATGGCGCCAATCGATTTAGAATGTCGATTTTACCCCAACCAAGTATCTCGGATGTGCATAAATGTCAACAAAATCGAAAATGGGCAAAAAAAATCAAATGTCGAGACCCAATCGGTACCCCCTAGATTTCAGCGGTTGAATGTTTGTGCATTGATAAATCCTTAAAATATACATCTGAATTATGTCTTCATGAGTTGTTCTAGCTGAAACAAACATGTTTTCTACTTGAGCATTTATTTTGAAATGACATCGAGTGTCGTCCGGTATGCACGACTGCTGTATTTTACCGAACAAAGAAACGGTTTCCCTATTACAATGAATTGAAAGTAACATTCCTTTGAATTAAACTGTCAAAATAGCATCACTGTTGACGTCGCGAAACGTAATTTTGATGATACTTATATGTATATCGCGATCATATGTAATATATCCATGTTAACTGTCCAATGTCAGCCCCCCAAGTGACTTGATTAAAACTAAGTCCACGATAATATAATAGCCTGGTCACGTGACATCAGACGCTGCCCACTCAGATCAAAGCGTTCTATATGTATTTCATAAATAAAAATCAAAGAATTTTCTGTCTTTCTTATTTATTTCATTTGTAAATACACGAAAACAATATAAAATGTCTTTGTATTTTAAATGTAGAAAACACATAGAAGGTATATATACGTCAAAATTTGATATGTCATCAACAAGCTTCCGTGGCGCAGTGGATAGAGCGCTGAGCTGGCAATACTGACATCCTGAGTTCGATACTAGGATGTGACAAGTCATTTTTGCATGGTTTTCTGCTACGTTTCACGTATATTTTGTGCAGTTATGTACTTTTATATAGAAAAAAAACATTTTTTTTTTTACGCTGCGGTGTAAAAAATGTCGCTTGATGTGGAAAACATGATTTTTTCTTCCGAAGGAAGAAAGGAACTTTAATTATTAAGGCTTTCCACTTTCCAGTGGAAAGACTTACTGTTATTAGTCTGTTTCTTATTATTATTATTCTTATTTTTTTTCCGCCAACTTTTTTTCCTTATTATAAATTTTGTTTCGCGACATGTCGTAAAGACATTTTGTACTATGAATGTATGAGACATTACGCTTTCGCAGTTGACCCTGTCACACTGAACACTTTTTCTTTACGGAGTTATTTCCCCTGTCATAAAAAAGCTTGTGTGCAGATTAACTTTGAAACTGTAAAAGATATCGCAATAAAAGTTGTTCCAAAATGTTCAGCGAAGGATTGCGACACTTTATAACATATCGCATTAAAGAAATTTTCACCTTCTTATAGGAGTTATTTCCCCTTATTTATTGCAAGTACATTTTTGACCAGAGTAACTCATGAACCAGAGGTGATAAAGACTAGATATTTCACAGTTGGTCATCATTGACCTTGACCTTGAAAAAGGTCACAAGGTCAAAGGTCAAGGTCATGTTCTAATTTTTTGACCCTTTGTTGTGTGCAGATCTCCTCCTTTACTATAATAGATAGAGAACTGAAACCTTTACCAAAATGTGTATCATATTAAGATCTTGAATCGTCACTTTTTTTATTTGACATTTTATAAGAGTTGTCTCCCCTTAGACCAATAATATGCATTGTGAGTTACATTAGATCACTATATCTCAGTAACTATAACAGATATATACATGAAACCTTATATCATTTGTCATCATTGACCTTGACCTTGAAAATGGACACAAGGTCAAAGGTCAAGGTCACGTTTGAAATTTTGACATTGTCTCGCCATCGCTATTCCCTTGAAACGGTAAAAGATAGGCAATAACTTGTAATAGGTAAAATGTCAACTTTCACCTTGACCTTGCCCAAGGTCACAAGGTCAAAGGTCAAGGTCACCTGGGTTTCAGTACAGCGACATGTGAATTTTTGTACCTTTGGATTCGCTTTGTTTTTTTAGCTTGCTACATGTCGCAATACAATTTGGTGCCAGGCATGGGCAAAAACATGGGGAATTTTAGGGTATTCCGCCAGCCTGCAAAAATAAAGGGGGGGGGGGGGTGTTTCTAAGGTACCCCATCAGAATGTAGTGTGCAGATTTCATCCTAGACCACAGAGAATGGTGAAACAAAATGGACGCCAAATAGTTCGGGGATCGATGTCCTTGAATTGTTGCTACAGTAGAAATCATTCTGACGAACTATAAAAAAATTTCCAGGTCATGAAAGTTAAAGATAGGTTTTTTATGCAAAAATCGCGATTTTCAGAAAAACCATAAATCCTAGCCTTTCGAAAATGGCGCCAATCGATTTAGAATGTCGATTTTACCCCAACCAAGTATCTCGGATGTGCATAAATGTCAACAAAATCGAAAATGGGCAAAAAAAATCAAATGTCGAGACCCAATCGGTACCCCCTAGATTTCAGCGGTTGAATGTTTGTGCATTGATAAATCCTTAAAATATACATCTGAATTATGTCTTCATGAGTTGTTCTAGCTGAAACAAACATGTTTTCTACTTGAGCATTTATTTTGAAATGACATCGAGTGTCGTCCGGTATGCACGACTGCTGTATTTTACCGAACAAAGAAACGGTTTCCCTATTACAATGAATTGAAAGTAACATTCCTTTGAATTAAACTGTCAAAATAGCATCACTGTTGACGTCGCGAAACGTAATTTTGATGATACTTATATGTATATCGCGATCATATGTAATATATCCATGTTAACTGTCCAATGTCAGCCCCCCAAGTGACTTGATTAAAACTAAGTCCACGATAATATAATAGCCTGGTCACGTGACATCAGACGCTGCCCACTCAGATCAAAGCGTTCTATATGTATTTCATAAATAAAAATCAAAGAATTTTCTGTCTTTCTTATTTATTTCATTTGTAAATACACGAAAACAATATAAAATGTCTTTGTATTTTAAATGTAGAAAACACATAGAAGGTATATATACGTCAAAATTTGATATGTCATCAACAAGCTTCCGTGGCGCAGTGGATAGAGCGCTGAGCTGGCAATACTGACATCCTGAGTTCGATACTAGGATGTGACAAGTCATTTTTGCATGGTTTTCTGCTACGTTTCACGTATATTTTGTGCAGTTATGTACTTTTATATAGAAAAAAAACATTTTTTTTTTTACGCTGCGGTGTAAAAAATGTCGCTTGATGTGGAAAACATGATTTTTTCTTCCGAAGGAAGAAAGGAACTTTAATTATTAAGGCTTTCCACTTTCCAGTGGAAAGACTTACTGTTATTAGTCTGTTTCTTATTATTATTATTCTTATTTTTTTTCCGCCAACTTTTTTTCCTTATTATAAATTTTGTTTCGCGACATGTCGTAAAGACATTTTGTACTATGAATGTATGAGACATTACGCTTTCGCAGTTGACCCTGTCACACTGAACACTTTTTCTTTACGGAGTTATTTCCCCTGTCATAAAAAAGCTTGTGTGCAGATTAACTTTGAAACTGTAAAAGATATCGCAATAAAAGTTGTTCCAAAATGTTCAGCGAAGGATTGCGACACTTTATAACATATCGCATTAAAGAAATTTTCACCTTCTTATAGGAGTTATTTCCCCTTATTTATTGCAAGTACATTTTTGACCAGAGTAACTCATGAACCAGAGGTGATAAAGACTAGATATTTCACAGTTGGTCATCATTGACCTTGACCTTGAAAAAGGTCACAAGGTCAAAGGTCAAGGTCATGTTCTAATTTTTGACCCTTTGTTGTGTGCAGATCTCCTCCTTTACTATAATAGATAGAGAACTGAAACCTTTACCAAAATGTGTATCATATTAAGATCTTGAATCGTCACTTTTTTTATTTGACATTTTATAAGAGTTGTCTCCCCTTAGACCAATAATATGCATTGTGAGTTACATTAGATCACTATATCTCAGTAACTATAACAGATATATACATGAAACCTTATATCATTTGTCATCATTGACCTTGACCTTGAAAATGGACACAAGGTCAAAGGTCAAGGTCACGTTTGAAATTTTGACATTGTCTCGCCATCGCTATTCCCTTGAAACGGTAAAAGATAGGCAATAACTTGTAATAGGTAAAATGTCAACTTTCACCTTGACCTTGCCCAAGGTCACAAGGTCAAAGGTCAAGGTCACCTGGGTTTCAGTACAGCGACATGTGAATTTTTGTACCTTTGGATTCGCTTTGTTTTTTTAGCTTGCTACATGTCGCAATACAATTTGGTGCCAGGCATGGGCAAAAACATGGGGAATTTTAGGGTATTCCGCCAGCCTGCAAAAATAAAGGGGGGGGGGGGGTGTTTCTAAGGTACCCCATCAGAATGTAGTGTGCAGATTTCATCCTAGACCACAGAGAATGGTGAAACAAAATGGACGCCAAATAGTTCGGGGATCGATGTCCTTGAATTGTTGCTACAGTAGAAATCATTCTGACGAACTATAAAAAAATTTCCAGGTCATGAAAGTTAAAGATAGGTTTTTTATGCAAAAATCGCGATTTTCAGAAAAACCATAAATCCTAGCCTTTCGAAAATGGCGCCAATCGATTTAGAATGTCGATTTTACCCCAACCAAGTATCTCGGATGTGCATAAATGTCAACAAAATCGAAAATGGGCAAAAAAAATCAAATGTCGAGACCCAATCGGTACCCCCTAGATTTCAGCGGTTGAATGTTTGTGCATTGATAAATCCTTAAAATATACATCTGAATTATGTCTTCATGAGTTGTTCTAGCTGAAACAAACATGTTTTCTACTTGAGCATTTATTTTGAAATGACATCGAGTGTCGTCCGGTATGCACGACTGCTGTATTTTACCGAACAAAGAAACGGTTTCCCTATTACAATGAATTGAAAGTAACATTCCTTTGAATTAAACTGTCAAAATAGCATCACTGTTGACGTCGCGAAACGTAATTTTGATGATACTTATATGTATATCGCGATCATATGTAATATATCCATGTTAACTGTCCAATGTCAGCCCCCCAAGTGACTTGATTAAAACTAAGTCCACGATAATATAATAGCCTGGTCACGTGACATCAGACGCTGCCCACTCAGATCAAAGCGTTCTATATGTATTTCATAAATAAAAATCAAAGAATTTTCTGTCTTTCTTATTTATTTCATTTGTAAATACACGAAAACAATATAAAATGTCTTTGTATTTTAAATGTAGAAAACACATAGAAGGTATATATACGTCAAAATTTGATATGTCATCAACAAGCTTCCGTGGCGCAGTGGATAGAGCGCTGAGCTGGCAATACTGACATCCTGAGTTCGATACTAGGATGTGACAAGTCATTTTTGCATGGTTTTCTGCTACGTTTCACGTATATTTTGTGCAGTTATGTACTTTTATATAGAAAAAAAACATTTTTTTTTTTACGCTGCGGTGTAAAAAATGTCGCTTGATGTGGAAAACATGATTTTTTCTTCCGAAGGAAGAAAGGAACTTTAATTATTAAGGCTTTCCACTTTCCAGTGGAAAGACTTACTGTTATTAGTCTGTTTCTTATTATTATTATTCTTATTTTTTTTCCGCCAACTTTTTTTCCTTATTATAAATTTTGTTTCGCGACATGTCGTAAAGACATTTTGTACTATGAATGTATGAGACATTACGCTTTCGCAGTTGACCCTGTCACACTGAACACTTTTTCTTTACGGAGTTATTTCCCCTGTCATAAAAAAGCTTGTGTGCAGATTAACTTTGAAACTGTAAAAGATATCGCAATAAAAGTTGTTCCAAAATGTTCAGCGAAGGATTGCGACACTTTATAACATATCGCATTAAAGAAATTTTCACCTTCTTATAGGAGTTATTTCCCCTTATTTATTGCAAGTACATTTTTGACCAGAGTAACTCATGAACCAGAGGTAATAAAGACTAGATATTTCACAGTTGGTCATCATTGACCTTGACCTTGAAAAAGGTCACAAGGTCAAAGGTCAAGGTCATGTTCTAATTTTTGACCCTTTGTTGTGTGCAGATCTCCTCCTTTACTATAATAGATAGAGAACTGAAACCTTTACCAAAATGTGTATCATATTAAGATCTTGAATCGTCACTTTTTTTATTTGACATTTTATAAGAGTTGTCTCCCCTTAGACCAATAATATGCATTGTGAGTTACATTAGATCACTATATCTCAGTAACTATAACAGATATATACATGAAACCTTATATCATTTGTCATCATTGACCTTGACCTTGAAAATGGACACAAGGTCAAAGGTCAAGGTCACGTTTGAAATTTTGACATTGTCTCGCCATCGCTATTCCCTTGAAACGGTAAAAGATAGGCAATAACTTGTAATAGGTAAAATGTCAACTTTCACCTTGACCTTGCCCAAGGTCACAAGGTCAAAGGTCAAGGTCACCTGGGTTTCAGTACAGCGACATGTGAATTTTTGTACCTTTGGATTCGCTTTGTTTTTTTAGCTTTCTACATGTCGCAATACAATTTGGTGCCAGGCATGGGCAAAAACATGGGGAATTTTAGGGTATTCCGCCAGCCTGCAAAAATAAAGGGGGGGGGGGGGTGTTTCTAAGGTACCCCATCAGAATGTAGTGTGCAGATTTCATCCTAGACCACAGAGAATGGTGAAACAAAATGGACGCCAAATAGTTCGGGGATCGATGTCCTTGAATTGTTGCTACAGTAGAAATCATTCTGACGAACTATAAAAAAATTTCCAGGTCATGAAAGTTAAAGATAGGTTTTTTATGCAAAAATCGCGATTTTCAGAAAAACCATAAATCCTAGCCTTTCGAAAATGGCGCCAATCGATTTAGAATGTCGATTTTACCCCAACCAAGTATCTCGGATGTGCATAAATGTCAACAAAATCGAAAATGGGCAAAAAAAATCAAATGTCGAGACCCAATCGGTACCCCCTAGATTTCAGCGGTTGAATGTTTGTGCATTGATAAATCCTTAAAATATACATCTGAATTATGTCTTCATGAGTTGTTCTAGCTGAAACAAACATGTTTTCTACTTGAGCATTTATTTTGAAATGACATCGAGTGTCGTCCGGTATGCACGACTGCTGTATTTTACCGAACAAAGAAACGGTTTCCCTATTACAATGAATTGAAAGTAACATTCCTTTGAATTAAACTGTCAAAATAGCATCACTGTTGACGTCGCGAAACGTAATTTTGATGATACTTATATGTATATCGCGATCATATGTAATATATCCATGTTAACTGTCCAATGTCAGCCCCCCAAGTGACTTGATTAAAACTAAGTCCACGATAATATAATAGCCTGGTCACGTGACATCAGACGCTGCCCACTCAGATCAAAGCGTTCTATATGTATTTCATAAATAAAAATCAAAGAATTTTCTGTCTTTCTTATTTATTTCATTTGTAAATACACGAAAACAATATAAAATGTCTTTGTATTTTAAATGTAGAAAACACATAGAAGGTATATATACGTCAAAATTTGATATGTCATCAACAAGCTTCCGTGGCGCAGTGGATAGAGCGCTGAGCTGGCAATACTGACATCCTGAGTTCGATACTAGGATGTGACAAGTCATTTTTGCATGGTTTTCTGCTACGTTTCACGTATATTTTGTGCAGTTATGTACTTTTATATAGAAAAAAAACATTTTTTTTTTTACGCTGCGGTGTAAAAAATGTCGCTTGATGTGGAAAACATGATTTTTTCTTCCGAAGGAAGAAAGGAACTTTAATTATTAAGGCTTTCCACTTTCCAGTGGAAAGACTTACTGTTATTAGTCTGTTTCTTATTATTATTAAGGCTTTCCACTTTCCGAGTGGAAAGCCTTCCTGTTATTTGTCTGTTTATTATTATTATTATTCTTTTTTTTCCGCCAAGTTTTCTTTTCCCATTATAAATTTTGTTTCGCGACATGTCGTAAAGACATTTTGTACTATGGATGTATGAGACATTACGCTTTCGCAGTTAACCCTGGCTCACCGAACACTTGTTCTTTACGGAGTTATCTCCCCTGTTACAGAAAAGCTTGTGTGCAGATAAACTATGAAACCGTAAAAGATTTCGCAATAAAACTTTTTGCAAAATGGTCAGCTATTGATCGCGACAATTTGTTACATATCGCGCAAAGTATTTTGACGACTTCTTGCAGGAGTTATTTCCCCTTATTTATTGGAAGTACATTTTGTAGCATTGTAACTCATGAACCAGAGATGACAGAGACTAGATATTTCACAGTTGGTCATCGTTGACCTTGACCTTGAAAAAGGTCACAAGGTCAAAGGTCAAGGTCATGTTCTAATTTTTGACCCTTTGTTGTGTGCAGATCTCCTCCTTTACTATAATAGATAGAGAACTGAAACCTTTACCAAAATGTGTATCATATTAAGATCTTGAATCGTCACTTTTTTTATTTGACATTTTTATAAGAGTTATCTCCCCTAGACCAATAAAATATATTGTGAATTACATTATATCACCATATCTCAGTTACTATAACAGATATTTATATGAAACCTTATATCATTGGTCATCATTGACCTTGACCTTGAAAATAGACACAAGGTCAAAGGTCAAGGTCATGTTTGAAATTTTGACATTGTCTTGTCATCGCTATTGCATTGATACGGTAAAAGATAAGCTATAAGTTATAATGGATAAAATGTTGGTCTCATTAAGGCGCAACTTTTTTACATTTGGAGGGAAAGGATCCGACTTCATCTTATAGGAGTTATCCCCCATTACTACCACTGATAATTAGGTTTTCATTAATTACTTATCAACTATTGATAGTAGAGGCATTGGGTCTTCACTATAGACCAGTATGACCCTTGACCTTGAAAATAGAAACAAGGTCAAAGGTCAAGGTCATCTTATAAATTTTGGTATTTATGATAAATAGTCATTTCTTCATAATTATACGACATATTGACATAGGATCTGCACTGTTTGTCCTTTATTGACCCTCAGCATGGTCAAGGTCATATTGACAGAAGTCAAGGTCAAAACATATTTTTCGGAAATTCTGCTTTTTCGTGTAAATTAAATGGTAAATCTTAATAAATGCTTTGTTTTTAAAGCATTAAGTATGCAAATATCAAAAACTTGCTGATCAAGAACATTTATGTCAATTAACGTCCTATTTTTTTACCTTTTTTGTTTCGAAAGATAGCCGAATGGTTTTTCTTTCGTTTGTTTATTTTGAAAAGAAAAGTCAATTTCCATAAACCAAAGTCAATGTCAAGGTCATTTTTGCGATAAGTGGAAAGCCTCTCATTTGTTCGGTAGAACCAATGAACTTATATTTATTATTATTATTCTTTTTTTTCCGCCAAGTTTCTTTTCCCATTATAAATTTTGTTTCGCGACATGTCGTAAAGATATTTTGTACTATGTATGTATGAGACATTACGCTTTCGCAGTTGACCCTGTCACACCGAACACTTTTTCTTTACGGAGTTATTTCCCTTGTCATAAAAAAGCTTGTGTACAGATAAACTTTGAAACCGTAAAAGATTTCGCAATAAAAGTTGTTGCAAAATGGTCAGCTATTGATTGCGACAATTTGTTACATATCGCGCAAAGTATTTTGACGACTCCTTGTTGGAGTTATTTCCCCTTATTTATTGGAAGTACATTTTGCACAATTGTAACTCATGAACCAGAGGTGACAGAGACTAGATATTTCACAGTTGGTCATCATTGACCTTGACCTTGAAAAAGGTCACAAGGTCAAAGGTCAAGGTTATGTTCTAATTTTTGACCCTTTGTTGTGTGCAGATCTTCTCCTTTACTATAATAGATAGAGAACTAAAACCTTTACCAAAATGTGTATCATATTAAGATCTTGAATCGTCACTTTTTTTATTTGACATTTTTATAAGAGTTATCTCCCTTAGACCAATTAAATATATTGTGAATTACATTACATCAATATATCTCAGTTACTATAACAGATATTTATATGAAACCTAATATCATTAGTCATCATTGACCTTGACCTTGAAAATGGACACAAGGTCAAAGGTCAAGGTCACGTTTGAAATTTTGACATTGTCTTGTCTTCGCTATTTCATTGAAACGGTAAAAGATAGGCTACAAGTTAAAATGGATAAAATGTTGGTCTCATAAAGGCGCAACTTTTTTATATTTGAAGGGAAAGGATCCGACTTAATCTTATAGGAGTTATCCCCCATTACAATCACTGATAATTAGGTTTTCATTAATTACTTATCAACTATTGATAGTAGAGGCATTGGGACTTCACTATAGACCAGTATGACCCTTGACCTTGAAAATAAAACCAAGGTCAAAGGTCAAGGTCATCTTATACATTTTTGTATTTATGATAAATAGTCATTTCTTCATTATTATACGACATATTGACATAGGATCTTCACTGTTTGTCCTTTATTGACCCTAAGCATGGTCAAGGTCATATTTAGAAAAGTCAAGGTCAAAACATATTTTTTGGAAATTCTGCTTTTTCGTATAAATAAAATGGAAAATCTTAATAAATACTTTGTTTTTAAAGCATAAAGTATGCAAATATCAAAAACTTGCTGGTCAAGGGCATTTATGTCAATTAACGTCCTATTTTTTAACCTTTTTTATGTCGAAAGATAGCCGAATGGTTTTTTCTTTCGTTTGTTTATTTTGAAAAGAAAAGCCAATTTCCATAAACCAGAGTCAATGTCAAGGTCATTTTTGCGATAAGTGGAAAGCCTATCATTTGTTCGGTAGAACCAATGAACTTATATTTATTTTCTTTGATTGTAAATCGCTCAGCATTTGGGCACCATTAATTGGTTTAATAAAATATCTTGTATCTTGTATCTTGTATCTTGATATATATAATTACACAAGGAGCCTAGAGAAAGTCTGCTTTAAGTATTTTTCTTACAAGTCTTCATGTTTTGTTTACATTTCAATATATTTGGTCTATGTATCTATAAATCTAATAATTTATTCCGAATTTGCTTTAAAAAATTACACTCCATTATATAATGGTATTCATCGCCAATTGATCTAGATTGACATTTTTTACAAAGTCTATTTTCTCTGTCAGTTTTATTCCACCGTCCTATTTCAATAGGTAGTTTATGGTTTGTAGTGCGAAATCTACATAAAGTGTAGATGTCACTATCATCTAGTATATTAAAATAGTTTTCAAATTCAAAATTATTTTTAAATATTCTATATATAACTGCTTTTGGACAGTTTTCTACGAGAGACCTCCAGTATTGTATAAATTGGTCTTGCAGTCTCGTTTTGATTTCGGATAGAATCCACTCTGGGTTTTGAAAATCTAAATCTGTCCAGATGTATGTAAGACCAATAAAAGCTACCCAAGAAATATTAAAACTGTTTTCATTGTAGAGTTTGTGCAAGGTCATGAACGATATATAGGACAGCTTTGTATCTTTACCATTTATTAGCCTTATTAAGTAAGATATCATTCTTAGTTTGATATCAATTTCAATTGGATACATACCAAGCTCCCCATATATCATGTAATTTGGTGTCGATGATTTCAATTTTAACAATAATTTACAGAAACGTAGTTGTACTTTTTCAAGAAAACTAATGTTTTTATTACATCCCCAAACTTCTGAGCCATAAAGTAAAATACTAGGTTTCACCATTTTGTTGAAAAGGTCGACTTGACATTCAATTGATAAATTATGTGAGCGACCACGTTTCAGGACTTCAAACATTGACTTCGTTGCCTTTTCTGCTTGCTTCTCGATACTTCTTTTAAAATTCCCAGTCCTGCTAAACAGGATGCCTAAGTAATTAAATTCATTAACAATATCCAAAACTACCCCGTTAAATGTAAACATTAAATTCGCTGGTTGTTTACCCTTTGAGAACACAATAACTTTTTCTATGTTAACTTTTAGTTTCCATACGTCGCAGTATTCTCGGAATTTATCTAAAACTTTTTGTAGTCCTTCTTTTGATTCTGCCATAAGGACTGTATCATCTGCATATAATAGAACGAATAATTTCAGAAAAATGTTCAATTTATCATTAATAGTCTCTGAGATAGAATCTCATGCTTCAGTATTCATTTATTCGAGGAATGTCTACAGATCGTTTAAATAAATAGCAAATAGAAAATGTGAAAGGTTTTCGCCCTGTCTAACTCCTAATTCACAAGGAAAAAAAATGGATTTACAACAGTTATAAGTTACCATGATTTTACATCATTATACATGTTCATAATAATAGTGTACATTTTACCATTAATATTGTCTAAAAGGAGTTTATGTCAAAGAGTATCTCGCCATACAGTATCGAGGGCTTTTTCGAAGTCTATATAAAGGCACAGTACAATTTTATTGATTGACATTTTATAATTTCGAAAAAAGAATAAAGTGTAAAGATACTGTCAATCCTCGAGTAAGATTTTCTAAATCCAAACTGGTTTTCATTCAACATTTTCGTTTCCTCTAAGAAGCGACGTACATAACCTATCGTTTAAAATAGCAGTGAAGAGTTTTCCAAGACAGCTGAGAATGTTGATATCATCTGAGAATGTGTCATTAGTACCGTTATTGTTTACTTCAGAAATTTGACCACTACAGTTACGAACATCAAGAGCATTAAGCTCAACTGAGTTGTTATTTGAAAATACATCAGTGTCAATCAGATAAAAGATCAACATTTTTATAAGTACAGAATACAGTGTTATAAAAACCTTTACATAAAATGTTATCTGTTAAACAACAGTCTTCTCTATCATTGTCTATAGAGAGCCATACTGTTAGGAGTTGACGAGCCAACGCGCTGTCGTTTTGGTGGTCTTTGCCCTCCGGTGCTTGCTGGGGTTGTCATAATACTCCGGTCGGGCTGCGAATGTTCTAAAACGTCAGTTTCTTCGGGTTCACTTTGGCCAACGTATAGCTCATTATCAATGTAAAGGCGGTCACGAACGAGTACCGCGTGTTTCCTTTGACGCTTGGCTTCCTTCTGTATAGGGACGTTGTTTGTTTGATGGCGTTTAACGCCACTTTCAGCTATATCATGGCGTCCAGTTTTTATTGGGGGAGTTCCAAGCCGGAGTACCCGAAGAAAACCCCCGACCTGCGGTAGGAAAACTGGCAATCCTTGTGAATTAAGATTGGAGTCGAACCCGCAATCTCAGTGTTGACAGACCACGTGATCAATAGTAGACGAACTACCTTGACCACTCGGCCGCCCAGGCCCCTTTCCAGGAGCGAGTTTATATGACTATAGTAAATAAAAATTATTTTTAACATTATACCACTTAGATTATAGCTAAAACATTGAAGATGATTACTGTATGATTTGTTTTTAGATACTATGTAACACATTTAAAATATTGATGTTTGTTTTTCGAAATATAATACAAATCGTATTTAATTTTTAGTAGAGAACCGTTCCAGTCAGGTTTTAAAATTATTAAATCAAGATAATTATAATAATTTTATATTCTGTGAGTAAAATTATTAATATCTTATAGATTCCGTTAAAATTACATCAAAATATTGATCCGTTCAAAAGTTATAGGCAAAAATATACCAAAAAACCAACTCTTTTCTACCCTTCCACAGATTAGGGACTTCCATTCTGAAAATGGCGCGAGCAATTGTCACAGAATTTATCAACAGTGTCGAAGAACACGTTCATGAACAGTATGATTTGTACGCAAAAATATTTAAATACGTAAATGGCTCTGACAATGTTAGTTTTTCTTCTGCAACAGTACAGTTTAAGGCAATGGATTCTCGCGACTACTGTATAAATTTCAAAGCACTTCTTAAGCCTGGTATCGAATGTTTACAGCTGTATAGTCAACATGGCTTTGACAATGCAATTATACCAGACGCATTCAAAGAAAGTTTGAAATGTTTAGTTGCATTTCTTGAACAAAAAGGTATGAAATTGTTACGCTTTTTTAATTTTATTCAAGCCTCGATGTTTACTTGCAACAGTAAGTAAGTAAGTAAGTAAATTTTATTTTATTTATAAAATTTACGTAAACAACAGACACGTGCTTAAAATAAAAAAACACACAAATACACACGCACAAGTTCATGGCTATATTAATCTGCCTGGTGACACTATCTCACAAATATTTTGATTGGGAAGGTTCATAACAACCTTTCCCCATACTTATGCTCAAATACACGACACTGCTGCAATCACATTGCAGCAGTCAATTTTTTTAGTGATAATTTTCTGTGACCAAAAAAAAATCATCTATTCATGGACTTAACCCATTGCAGCGTTAAACATAGCACTGTTCAAGGCATATGTTGCAACTGCACAAATTCGTGTAGCTACAATAATGTTGCATTATTTTTTTTTGGACGAAGCTACAAAGAGGTCCCATTACTCTTAATGGAGCAAAAACACTCTTAGGATTTATACATAGTTTCCGCTATTAAACTTATGTCTTTATTTAATAATTTTTTTCTTTTCTCAGCCGTTCATCTGACATGTCTACAATTTCTAATTAAATAATTTTAACACTTTTTCATAGTCATTGCATTGTTGACAACATTAAAATTGTGGAGTGTAGAATTTCGGAATCGTATCAGTCAAATTTGTAATAAGGGGACATATGATGATTATATTCATAGAGAAAATTATCTAAAGAAGCGATTTATATATAGTATAACTGGACGAATATGTTTGTTAACATATGGAAATGATGAGATTTGCTGACCCAGACAAGTGAAGCAAAATCCTCTGTTTTGCTGATAGAGCTCTCTGACGTCCCACGCCAAAAAAAAGCGTTGGACGTCGGAGTATTCGCGGACTACTTGCTCTCCTTTTTGTAATGTCGCTGTACTGTCAGCAGCGACCATAACAAAAAGTGAGGAGCAAGTAAAATATTTAAAAATGTAAATAACTTATGGACTTTAATGAAATTCTCAAAATACAAGCTGTCACATTTATGTTCAAATTAATAATAATTTCTTTCAGTATTCACTCTTAATTTCCTTAAAATTAAAAATAATAATGAAAGGCTTATTCCCATTGTATAACTACAACTTGTTAATGGTTAAAACAAAAAATTTTCACTAAACGAGTTCGTAATAGGCAAAAAGTATGAAAACAAGGGAGGTAATTTTTGACAAAAAACCCTATTTTTTAAACCTTTTTAACCAGTTATTTCTCAATAGACAATTTAATTTAACTCTAAGACTGATATTTTTCTTTCCATCACTAAAACATGTTTAAAATGTATACCAACTGCTTGATATTACCGTAAATAAAAGAAATTGAAAATTTCCATAGACTAATTTTTTCTATTATTATAGTGCTTTTTTCTCTTCCCTGTATATCAAATTTGAAATTTCAGTGCTCAACCCTTAAAAAAAGCTTGTGAAAATGAAAAATATTGCACGAGGGGACAAGGTAAATTAAAACTTGTAACTCAGCTTTGTACATGCATGTATATAATCGCCATATTGAATTTACGTAAACAAATTTGCAATCATTACACAGGGAAGTATTGTTTACGTGAAAGTCACATGAAATCAGGATTAACGTGAATTTCACGTGAAAAGTTCACATGATTTTGACATGAATTTCACGTGAAATTCATGTTAATATCATGTGAAACTTACATGAATTTCACATTAACTTTTTCACGTGAATTTCACATGAAAATTCTGAAAAAAGAATTTATTTCTAAATATTTATAGAATGCATGAAAGTTAAAGAACATTAAAAATGTTGAGAACATTTTTTTCATGTGAAATTCACGTTAAATTGCTCATTTAACATGAAATTCATGTGAAATCCATGTGAACAAAATTTCCCTGTGTAATTACATGAAATAAAACCGTTTATATCCTAATTATATAAGTTGATTAATGTGTACTAGTATATTACATGTATAATCAATATTACAAAAATTTGGTGTTATATACACAAACTAAATGGATATATGTACATGTATTTATCAAAATAAACTTTTCTTTGTTGTGTTCTCTGATACTACTATAGCTTTCTACTACTGGCCATTACAGCCTATGTAAACATTGTCACACTGCTCAAAATAGTCCACAAAAAGACAAATTATGTAAAAATATGGTTAACTTCTTGCTGTTTTGTATTACCAAGATAATCAGGGCTATAAATTGTATGTAACAGGCAACGTAATTTAAAGCAAACTTGTTCCTAACTTTTATAATGATACACAGAAATCAAAGTAATTATTTAAAAACAACAGGTACTGTCAATCAGTTTTGAGATGTCTCCCATAGTACGACCTCTTCCATAACCATTTCCGCTATACTAGTAGTACAGTTCCATTATACAATGTACTTTGATATGACTTTTTGGAAATAGTTTTATGTAAATAGTTGAAATTTTTCATTAAAATGTATAATGAATGAATGAAAAAATGTATTTTTTGAAAAGTTATATGAAACATATGATTAATTACTTGTTCATCTTAAATCAAAGATTTATGATGAACAAGTTATTATGTTGATATTGTTTATAATCAATCCAATAATTGGTAAATAATTATATCACGGATAATTAATCATCAGTCAAAAGTTATAATCACCAATAAATGAATTTTGCAAGAATACTGACTTTTGATTGGCTGGAAAATATTTTCTATCAGAGGATGGAAAACAAATTTGATCGTAATGGAGACACGCCATTTGACGTTATATATTACTCCACAGGAAACCAACAGTTTTTGTATTGATCTCTTTTTTCAAAAATGTCCAAAAATAAAATTGTTGAGTTTATTCTATTGTATGAATTTATTTATTCCCGTCTCGCATGCGAGATGGGATAAATAATCAAAAGCTAAACAGCGGAAACCAGTCGTATCTCAAGGATAACAGATAAACAATGCTGTGTCTTGATTGGCTGCTAAATCGGGAGATAGTTGCCGATTGGAAAACAAATAAGCAGAGCTAAGTTAGGGATGAAAACCCGGCATAATTACGGGGCGGTAGCAATCATAATAGGCTAAATCGGGAGACAGCTGCCGATTGGCCAACTGTCTTGTCTTGTTCAGGTAACTACCACCGTTAGTCGGCGCACTCTATCCTCTGGATAGATATATGTGGTGCACATCATTGCATGTGTATGGTGCTTATAGTCACAGTGAGAATACAAATAGTTGACGGAGTCAGGTGAACGTTTATGTACAGTGTATGGGTAGGCATCACATATAAGTTATTTAAATGTAGAGTTGTTAAACTCAGTCAACAATTACTACTTTATCGTAAAAGCACTAAAAGCACTTAAAGGCAAGAAGCAGCATTATACGTAAAATATCAGGCACTAGTCATAAATGCACTAAAATGTTGAAATATTGTTAATCTAAAATTTTACTTTCTGATATCAAAAAGGGCATGTATTTCTAAAACTATAAAAGCTGCTAAAACACGATGCTTGAGTTAAAACGATAAGATGCACTTGGTCAAGCGTGGAGTCAAAATAAAATTCATAGATATATATATACAAGAAGGGTATCATCACTATTGCATTTTTTCTATTAAAAACACTAAAAGCATCGGATTATACATAGTTTATATATTTTTAGAATCCTGCCCCCCCCCCCCCCCCCCCCCTCCTTTAACTGTCTCATCCTTTCCATATGTAGGTTATAGCACATATTCCTGGTTAGTTCCTCCAGCTCTATATAACCTTGTTTTTTTAGCTTACTGATATACGGCATCTGTTGGTTTGTACAGTCCAGTATGAGTTGAAGTAGGTTGTTTTGGGTGACAAACTCTTGGTAAACATCGTTTCTGAGGTTATCTAGGTAGCTTTTGATATGTCGAAGATGCCTTCTCCGAACGTTTTCCAGCTTTGGACACTTGAGAATAAAATGTTGTAGATCATCTGGCTCATCTCCGCATAGGCAGCATATAGTTTTGATATAACTATCCCCATACTTTTTTCTTGTTGTATTAAACAGGTATGTTTGAGTTACAAGCTGATCTTGTGGCGAAATCCAAACTAACACGGAATCAGGTTTCTAACTTTTATTAACTGCAAACTTCTATTTACAATATGTACAGCTACTTTCACTTTCAACAATACCACATTGGATAACTGCTATTGTCACTGTCTAATCTTACAACTATTTTACTTGAACTTAAACTTAAACTTGAACTCCTATAAATGTTACAACCATGTCTTATATACTATTTTATAAAGAATATTGTAGAAAGTACTTATTCAAGTAGTTTCTGTAATTATCTAAATCTTTCTTATCTAATAATAGTAACATGTAAATTCCAGAAGCTTCCAGATAAACAATAGTACAATCAACTATTTTCTAGAATAAACCATAACATCCTTGTTTTAAACAAATTATATAACAATAATAATATGGCATAATTAAAAAATAATAACAAGTAAAAATAATTACAATTGTTCATGTAATATCGTGAATACAGTTCGCGACAGATCTTGACTTCTGCCGCTCTTATTAGCTCACCTGGACCGAAGGTCCATGTGAGCTATTGCTATCACTTGGCGTCCGTCGTCCGTCGTCTGTCGTCCGTCGTCCGTCGTCCGTCGTCCCTCGTAAACTTTTTCAAAAATCTTCTCCTCTGAAACCACTGGGCCAATTTTTTTCAAACTTGGCCACAATCTTCCTTAGGGTTCCTAGTTTCAAGTTTGTACCCAGGGTGTTGATCAACAGACAAATATGGCCACTGTTACTAAAAATAGAACATGGGGGTCAACACAGGTTTTTGATCATTATCTAAAAAACTATAATAGCTATAGAGAAAACCATTACTTCAAATTGATCAGCACATTAAGGTCTACAATAGTTGCTATTAGTGCGAAGTTGTGTATTGGCTTCTTGTAGGAGTTTTTGCCCTTTTTTGACGATTTTTGACAAAATTTTTGGTATTTACAATATAACCTGAAAAATATACGAGGTAGAGTGAAACTGTAAATGGTAAAAATGATCAGCAATAAAAGCCCTACAATTCACTTCATTGGTCTGAAATTGTCAGATGACTCTTTATATGAGTTATTGCCCTTAAATGGTAATTTTTTATGAAATTTTCCGTTTTTGTCCTGTAACTTTAAAACTATAACAGCTAGAGTAAAACTGTAAATAGCAAAAATGATCAACAATACAAGCCCTACAATTCACTGTATTAGTCTGAAATTGTCAGATGACTCCTTATAGGAGTTATTGCCCTTAAATGGCAATTTTTTATGAAATTTTCCGTTTTTGTCCTGTAACTTGAAAACTATAGCAGCTAGATTGAAACTGTAAATTGCACAAATGATCAGCAATAAAGACCCTACAATTCACTGGATTGGTCTGAAATTGTCAGATGACTCCTTATATGAGTTATTGCCCTTAAATTGTAATTTTTTATGAAATTTTCCGTTTTTGTCCTGTTACTTTAAAACTATAACAGCTAGAGTAAAACTTCAAAGAGCAAAAATGATCAACAATACAAGCCCTACAATTCACTGTATTAGTCTGAAATTGTCAGATGACTCCTTATAGGAGTTATTGCCCTTAAATGGCAATTTTTTATGAAATTTTCCGTTTTTGTCCTGTAACTTGAAAACTATAGCAGCTAGATTGAAACTGTAAATTGCACAAATGATCAGCAATAAAGACCCTACAATTCACTTGATTGGTCTGAAATTGTCAGATGACTCCTTATATGAGTTATTGCCCTTAAATGGTAATTTTTTATGAAATTTTCCGTTTTTGTCCTGTAACTTTAAAACTATAACAGCTAGAGTAAAACTGTAAATAGCAAAAATGATCAACAATACAAGCCCTACAATTCACTGTATTAGTCTGAAATTGTCAGATGACTCCTTATAGGAGTTATTGCCCTTAAATGGCAATTTTTTATGAAATTTTCCGTTTTTGTCCTGTAACTTGAAAACTATAGCAGCTAGATTGAAACTGTAAATTGCACAAATGATCAGCAATAAAGACCCTACAATTCACTTGATTGGTCTGAAATTGTCAGATGACTCCTTATAGGAGTTATTGCCCTTAAATTGCAATTTTTTTATGAAATTTTCCGTTTTTGTCCTGTAACTTAAAAACCATAGCAGCTAGAGTGAAATAATAAATTGCAAAAATGATCAGCAAAAAAGCCCTACAATTCATTTAAGATGACTCCTTATAGGGGTTATTGCCCTTAAATGACAATTTTGTTAAGAAATTTTCCATTTTTGTCCTGTAACTTGAAAACTATAGTAGCTAGATTAAAACTGTAAATTGCACAAATGATCAGCAATAGAAGCCCTACAAATGATTGCTTAGTCCAAAAATTGCAAGATGACTCTTTATAGGAGTTATTGCCCTTTCATTATGAATTTGGACATATGAACAGTTTTTTAATTATAAATTAGTCTATAACACACCTATTAGTAGAGTAAAACTGTAAATTTCTAAAGTACCCTAAAGGGCAATGCCTAAAAACCATTTAATTTTCAGAAATTGTGGATGGCACCTTATAGGAGTTATTGTATTTAACAAATTTTTTGAAGAAATGTTTAGTTTTTGCACAGTAACTTAAAAGCTATAACAACTAGACTGAAACTGTTAATTTCAAAAATTTTAATATAGTTTAAGTCATTTGGATTCCAGGTGAGCGATTACAGGCTCCTGGGAGCCTCTAGTTTTTCTATGTACATTTTCTGCGCCTTCCCAAATATTATGTGGTTGTGACATTGGGTTTTTCTGTAATTGGAGGTATTAAAGGGTTGACTTCTTAGCTATATCTTCCTCACATTGTTGAGACCAGTATAATTTTTGTGCCTTCCTTACTTCTTTTTTCCACGCCTTTTTTGATCTAGGGTTTTTCATTAGTTCATGTATTGTCTCCATTCCATATTTCTCTAAAACTAGTTCAGCCCTTTCTGTAAAAAGTTCGTTGCTATTTCTGTTGAAGCAATGTTGTCTAATTAAGATATTATACTCTGCTGATGATGGGCATCTGATTATATTCTTAAGGAGTGACAGTATATTATTAAGATCTATATACATCTGTATTGGAATTGCACCAACGAATAGGTAAACTGCAGTATTTGAGGTTTTGTTTGGAAGGCCTCAAGATTTTCCTATGCATCTTTTCTAGTTGTTCTATTTCATATTGCCTACATTTCATTATCTCAAGCCCATACATCATTCTTGCTAGTCCAAACCAAACTTAAAATACTCAACAAATAAGCAGAGCTAAGTTAGTGATGAAAACCCGCATAACATTGCGGTAGCAATAATAATAGGCCGACTGCCGTTCGTTGCCACTCGAGAAAAGCAGAGTGATCACGAATCGGTTACGATAAAAAAAATAAAAAATATGCAAGATAATGGGAATTTAACTGTTTTAAAAGGAAAGTCGCATTGATTTGTGTATGTTTATCATAAAATGTGTATCATAAAACTTAAACGGAGAAAAACGGAAAAACAAGTGAGAAAAGGAGAACAATTTTAATCTTTTCCTGCTTACTGACAAGGTTCACATCAACTATCTTACCGCGTAGAATGATGCATCTAGAGCTGCTTAGCATAGTGCATGCTTCATATGCTGACTCTGACCTATATTTTGCGGTTGCCTGATTTGGCTATCTAAACATTGTATACTTATAATGAAGTGATGTTAATAATAACAATACATAATAACATTAAAAAACAGTACTTATTTTTGTCCACGAAAAATAAAGCTTAGAGACGGCTAGCTTTTTAGAAAAGCTAATACTTGTAAGTATTAACTACAAAAAATATTTTCTCCATTGAGGGATAACAAAATTTCCGTTGTGCACATTTAATATAATCCCCTACATACAATTTGCAAAATGGAAATTTTGTTATCCCTCGATGGAGAAAATATTTTTTGTAGTTAATCCTTAATTAAAAATAACATTATTAAAATACTTTGATGTTGATTAGTTGCTACTACTAGTATGTAAGTAAACACTCAATGACTCAAGCCTAAAAACAAGCAAACATTTCATCATGACTAAATTCATTGCAAAAAAAGAGACCTATTGTAATGATTTTAAGGTATCCGATGCATAATTAAAGTCACAGTTCAATTTTTTTTTTTTACCAAGAAATACAGCTTTATTAAATCAATGTATTGCCAATCAATGATACAAATTAAATATATTGCTTTAAATTGAGTTTTTTGTATTGTGTAACAAGTTTAAGCAAAACAAGTTCGTTACTCTAATTGTATTTCCGATGTTTGCCCAACATTTCCGAGGTCTGCTCTATTGAAAAACAATGGACATCCGGGACACTAGCTATGGTCATGTGGCCAATTATGGGCCGGATACCTTAAATTACATGTACTATAACAAACATTATACTAGTAAATATACTAGTAGTTTGGCTGAAATGTACAATGGACAAAACTTTAATTAATTAATTATACAGTATGATACCCTTGCATTTTTTAAGCGAGGGTACAACATGTACAAATTTAGTCCCATTACTGGCAATGTAGCAGAATGGGAGTAAATCACAAATTAATGTCAAAAAGCAGTTGCATACTCAGTATATAATCAATCAGCCACGTACAATTTAGATATCATTCAAAAGTGTCAACTTTTTTTGTCAGTTTTTGTCTTGAGATCACGCATTATAAATATATTTGGATAACTGCTGCTGTTTTTAATTACCCACTGTGATGTCTTAATTGACATATATCTATCAAATGTTTATTAACTGAAAAATAAGGTGCATTGCATCATGGGAAGGTGTATGCAAATTTTGCTCTACGTACAGTATGGTCATTGGAGCCTTGGTTGCAGAGTAGTTAAGGTAGTTCTTCTACTATTGATCACCTGGTCAACACTACTTAAGGGGGCCTCGGTGGCCGAGTGGTCAAGGTAGTTCTTCTACTATTGATCACGTGGTCTGTCAACACTGAGATTGTGGGTTCGATTCTCACTGCAGGCAGGGTGTACTCCACTCCAATCTTAAATGACAAGGATTGGCAGTTTTCCTACCGCAGGTCGATGGTTTTCTCCAGGTACTCCGGCCTCCTCCCCCATTAAAATCTGAACGCCATGATATAGCTGAAAAATTGCTAAAAGTGGCGTTAAAACACCATTCAAACAAAACAAAAAACACTACTTAGGCTGTGGGTTTGAGTCTCATGAGGGGCAGGGTGCACTTGACTCCAATATTGATTGACAAGGATTGCCAGTTTTCCTACTGAAGGTCTGGGGTTTTTTCTGGGTACTCCGGCTTCCTCCAATAAAATCTGGACACCCATATATAGCTGGAAAATTGGTAAAAATGGTGTTCAGTTAAACACCATTTGAAAAAATGAACAACCTAGGACCTAATAAATAAGCACACTTTCACTTCCTGACCATTTATAATATCATAATTAGTGGTACACAGGTAATGCTGTCAGATTATAACCAATTCAAGTCTTTTATTACCTTTGATCACCTGACAGTTTAAATAATGAAAACACAAGCTGAATTATCTTTAAACAGTGTCAAAGCTGGGAGTGGCTGTTTTAAATACATAACAGTGTCTTGTTGGATATTCATATTGAGCTTCGATATATGCGTACTCAGAAATAAACATGTACATCTCCAAAAAAGAAATAGAAAATCTGTAACTTGAGTATAAGACATGTCACTAATGATCAATCTTTCTTTTAGTGATGTTTTATTGTATGAAACCATTCAAAAATATCCCATAACAAAAAGTAAAATAACCCTAAAGTCTTTTAATAGCTTGTTTTATGTCCCCAAAAACATTTGTTAATATAAATATGATGGATGGAATAAATGAGCAAATTAAATAAACCTTGTCATTTCCTCTTTTAGTTTAGCTCACCTGTGGGAGGCGACTGTAAACTTTTTACATTTGAATCTTATTCTATGAAACCACTTGGCCAATTAAAACCAAACTTGGCCATAATGTTCATTGGATATTCAAGTAGCTCACCTGACCCAAATGTATTGCCATCACTTGGTGTCCGTCCGTCATCATCCGATGTGGTCGTCATTAACTTTATCTTTAAAAATCTTCTCCTCCAAAACTACTGAAGAGATTGCTTTTTTTTTAACTGTTCACATATCAGTAAAATGTCCTCTACCAAGTTTGCACAAATCATGGCTGCACCCCAACTAACATGGCCGCCTCAGCTACAAATAGAACTGGGAGGTCAAAATACAGTTTTTGCCTTACAGTTCAAAAAGTATAATAAGCAGGAAAACCGAACGGACTTTCTTTCTTCAGCATCAAAAACTCTACAAAACTATCCATTGAGTCCAAGATGTATGATGAGTTATTACCCTTTAATAAACTTAATTGTCAAAATACATGATTTTTTTCCCATTTTTTCCTCAAAATCTTGAAAATTATTTAAAACTAGAGAAACAATTAGCAGTGCTACAGCTCCAAGATTGTGTGATGAACCCTTTAGGATTTATTTTCCTTGAACTGGTTTTTTTTTTATCAGTTTTAATCTATTTTTTATAATTCTTTTCCTCTGAAACCACTGAAGGGACTGCTTTGCAACTTTGTACACATCATCAGTCAAATGTCTCTACCTTTTTTGCCCAAACCATGGACACAGATTTACCAACATGGCCATCTTGGCTAAAATTAGAACAGTGGGGTCGAAAAAATTTTTTTTCGTCTTATAGTTCAAAAAGTGTAACAGATACAGAAAAACTGAACCTCTTCATTTTGCAGCATCAAAATCTCTAAAAACTCTTCATTGAGTTGAAACTTAAGACGACCACTTGATGGAGTTATTGCCCCTTCATTGTCAGAATTATTTTTTTCTCGGTTTTTCCTAAAAATGTTGAAAATTACTAAAAACTAGAGAAAAAGTTAGCATTGCTTAATTGTTCAGCTCTTTGAGACCTACAAAAATGACTTCAGGAGTTATTGATTTTTTAAATTTAAAAGATGTGTCTCCTCTTAAACCAATGAAAGGACTGCTTTGAAAATTTGCTCAAATCATTACAACTGACCACCAAAATGGCTATTGGCCTCAAATAGAACAGGGGAGGGGATGTAAAATAGTTTTTGGCTTATTTGGCTTATAGTTCAAAAAGTATAACAGATAAAAAGAATCTGAAGTTTGTCTCTTTCCTCTTCATCAAAAACTCTACAAGATTGTCAAGATGTTTGGCAATGATTGAGAGGAGTTATTTCCTCTAAATTGTCAAAATTTTTTATTTTTTTAAATTTTTCCTCAATGTCTTGAAAACTAAGAGCTAGGGACAGTCAGCTAAGATCAGACTTACAATATTAAATCCAAGTTATTTATACCATAAATAGTTATCGAACATGCAGACAATATTCCTTATTGTTTATCGAGTTTATGGAGTCATGGGCTTTCACTGTGTAAATTTTCTACTTTTATTCTTGGTTTCCTTAATATATTGTTTTTTTTTCATATAAAAGTATGGTTAATCATGCACTGTTTGTAGTCGTGGACACTATTTGATTTTTAGGAGAGGATTTTGTCATTATTTTGCCTCAGAAGACAATTTTAAAATGTATACATGTACTGTAAATTTGGAAATTATTGCGTGAATTTATTATTGTGATTCGGGGACTACCTAAAAAAATGCGAGTTCATATTTTTGCGATCGGCTGAGGTATCAAAATATGCAATGACGACAAATAATTACTCAGCAATTGTCAGTTTTTCGTTAAATTTTTGTCGTCTGTGAATATTCTCACTACACCAAACGGAATACACATTTCCTTTACCAAAGGGATTTATCTCTGTTGAAGATCCGAAACAGTTGTCTCGTGTCTTTAATGATGAGATGATTTGTGTATATTGAGGTTCAGCGTGGGTACTAAAACGGCTATTTGTTTAAATAAAAGAAAAATCAATTATGTTGTGTCCAATTGATAATCGTATTCAAATTAAATGGCTATGGTAGTGCTTAACAGATGGTTTATTTATGCACACTAGGTTGAGTAATTTTGGTCAATGGATAAATGAAAGTAGAATTTTAATTATTGTGATCACAGATCAATCGCATTATTCACAATAATATAAACATCGCAAAAAATTTATGTATTTACAGTATTGAAAAAAAAATTAACATGTTGTGATATTGCATGATAGACGTTTTGATTACAAGTGATATTGCACGTCTAATCAATTTTTTTGATTTTGTTCTGGTACCATGCCAGCCGTAATAGTAACGTCAACAGTACAAAATCATAAAACGTGGGTTAGTGAGAGATACATTGTTTAAATGGAAGCTAAAATTACCAAATGTAATAATCGCTATATTGGAATGATTGCCAAATACCTCATTAATTAGGATACTGATGCCTCCTGACCATAGTCTGTTATGTACACAAATAAATGGTAGGCAGGTAAAACTGTCGGATAACATCCAATAATAATTGACCACTACTTAAAAAAGAACAACTAAGGAATAAATAAGACAATTGTGTTGGAATGATAGATGATATAGATGAAGTATAATAAACAGTTAAAGATAGATTAAGTGAAAACCTGAAAAATATAATAAAATATAACAATGAAACTTCTACAACAAACATCCTATACAATAAATATTCTGAACAGAACTTCCCTGTTGTTGGATATAGTAATCTCCATGAACTTTCTGTTCTATGTTTTTACAGGATTACATATGAAACATGAAACTGATCTGAAACAGGTTCCCAAAATTTCATTTTCAAAAACTGAAAGATCAGACTTACCATAAATTCAAGTTATTTATACCATAAAAAGTTATCGAACATGCAGGCAATATTCCTTATTGTTTACCGAGTGGATGCACAGAATAAAATATGGAATCATGGGCTTTCCATTGGAAACTGGCTCTCCATTGGCATTTACAATCACAAGTTGCAGTGGAGATTACCACTGAGACCTTTCTGCTCTTCATAAGACATACAGGCATTCACTCTTTCCATTAAATATACCACAGTCAGTGGAACCTGCCTCACTTGCACTGACAGTCTCAAAGTACAACTAACTATGCTGTTCTCTGCACACTTATTTAAACCATAAGCATTGCATTTTTTATTAATTAGCATTCCTAATTTGACTGTACTTTATTAATAATTAAATGTTTATATTTGTCTTAGTCTTAGTCCTTGCATGCAAGAGTATGTATTGATTACCAATGGTATTTTGTGTAAATAGAGAAGAGAGAAAAGAAAAACTTTCTACATAACCAAAATGTAACAAGTGTTATGAACAATCTCATTATATCGAATAATTCATTGATACTATCCAACGATTATTAAAATGCCTCTTATTTGTCTTTAGTGAGATGAAAACATCTCCAAAGCAGTATATTTTTGCATGGAACTTATAATTTGTAATTTATTGTTTTATTAAAGTACATGTATATGTTGTATTGTGATTAAAATCAAAGGTGTCAAAAATTTGTTAATTTCTGAATTAATCATATTTGCAATTGAAAAGAATAGAAACTGTGTATACATAACACACTGAATGGCTGAGTGTGTTACCAAATTGCATTGGACAATTGTTAAGTAAGAATTTGTAAGCGTCTTTACTTGTTTGAATGTGTTAGTAGGACAATGTAGGAACGACAACTGCATGTACTTTGTCTTGTTCCTACTTCAAATGATAAGCGAAGGTTACATGTAGTTGGGTATATTGAAACCAGATGATAGACTATTTGATACAGGAATATGGGGCATATTTTTATATGACTTATTTAGTCTAGGCGTATTCAGATGTCATGTAATAAAGTATATGTATGTGTTCTGATATTTAAGAAGCCTTATCCTTTGAAAGTACATACACATCCATAGCCAACTCTTTTGTATCTTGGTATATATATATATATATATATGTGTCCAATAAAAGTAAAACATAACCAGAGTCTTTGTTCTGTATTTACACTAGCGCTTTCATGTTTACAAACAATCTTCAGGTGTGTACAAACAAAAGTATAGTAACAGTGACTAAGTAACGTCATAATTGCGTTACGTATAGGTAAGGGAGATAACTCAATAAAATGTTCACTCAAAAGGCATGTAACGGAAATACATTAACGTTTGTTTAACAAAGGTTTAAACTTTTTTATGAAGTTTTTTTCCTTAATTTCTCTCAACAAATCATCCGTACTGTGCATTTTATAAAAAGGAAATATTTTAAAAAATTTATCTTTACATTTTAAAAAATTTATTTTTACATGCCTTTTGAGTGAACATTTTATTGAGTTATCTCCCTTACCTATACGTAACGCAATTATGACGTTACTTAGTCACTGTTACTATACTTTTGTTTGTACACACCTGAAGATTGTTTGTAAACATGAAAGCGCTAGTGTAAATACAGAACAAAGACTCTGGTTATGTTTTACTTTTATTGGACACATATATACAAACTGTATACAAGTGTAATTTTTCCGACAAATATATATATATATATATATATATATATATATATATACATATATATACGTCTACAAATTAAGCCCAACACTGTTTGAATTAGATTTTTAACACTGTCAAATTTTTGCTTTCCCTCAGCGGGATTCGAACTCACACCGTTGAGACACTGTGGCACCAATTCGCCTGCACTATGTCCAGCGGTCTAGACCCCTCGGCCAAATCCGCTATATAAAAATATAGCTTCATTAACCGGGGTGAATCTTAGACATAGACATAGTACATGTGTACTAGCGTGTGACGATGGAATTTTCGTAACCAATACGTATTAATCTGACAGTAATCTAATTCAGCATTTTTGTATATATTATATAGGATGACAAAGTTACTTGTCATGCAGTCACAGTAAGTAAATTATATACAAACGTCTAAGTATTGTGACAACCATATAATATATCTATCCAGCGGATTTCTGAAACATCAGAAATACAGGGTTAATATCAAATATTTATATATACGTCTACAAATTAAGCCTAACACTGTTTGAATTAGATTTTTAAATATTGTACGATACTCAAAGATTCATGATTTGATGCAAGACATACTCACAATGGGCAGTCCTTGTTTCTGATTGCCTAAAATTTCATAAACTTTCTGCTCTGAAAGAACAAGTCCAAATAGATTGTACAAATGATGTATGCAAGGTCCTATACAAAGATGCCTGACTTAGTTATGATTGACCAAAAAGATAGTAGAAATTGGAATGTCATAATTTTCAAAAATTATATAAAAATATAATTTAAAAACCTCTTCCTTTTTTTTCAGATATACATTTAACATGTTTGGTACCTTTTATGGATGGGAATGATACAGATAACAAGATACCCGATGTTAAGAAGGAACCAATATACACATTTCTGCTAGCTGAGCATGTATTTTCACAGCTTATCCCAGGACAAGGTTACTTTTTAGACAGACATCATTTTCCAAAGGATTTAGTAACATGTCCTGGAAAATGTTCAAGTAGATTAGAACCACACTTAGATAAACCGACAGGAATTGGTAAGTCTTATGGAGAGTTCTTAAAAATTGCTTTCAATATCAGAGTAATTGAACCTATTATCCAAAATAATAATTACATTGTAGAGGTCAAGTTCAAGTTTTCTACCCAGACATTTTAAAGTTTGGGAAAAGGGGGGGGCGGGGTAACAATAAGTGAGCATTTCTCAGTTTTTCTAGTTTAACTACTGTTTCTTTTAATAAGCATGGTCACCATTGCGATTTTTCATTTCTGATTGACTGAAATTTAATAATATTAGGTGTTTGCAAGGCTCATGCTGAGTCAGAATTATAGGATGAAGTTATTTTTTCTACTGAAGCTGACAGAAGTAACCAAGAAGTTACTTTTAAATTATAGTTGTTGACTGTTTTCTTTGCTGACCCGTGAGCTATTCACTTTGCTTCCATATATAGTCATCATTTTTATTGGGTGGTTCTTAACAAAGTTTGAGGGTTCTGTGTTTGTAAAATTAAACATGGCTGCTAGGGTCCGTACGTATGTCTGTACGAATTGCCGTCATGCTTTTCACAGAAACCGTACATTTGGCAGGGTGGTTCAGTATCACAAGTTGTACATGTACGTCCTAAGCGACTTTCAGACCTGTTGGACAACTTCTTCCTGTTTGGCACTTCTAGAACATGGGGGTCAACACAGGTTTCTGATCATTATCTAAAAAACTATAATAGCTATAGAGAAAACCGTTACTTCAAATTGATCAGCACATTAAGGTCTACAATAGTTGCTATTAGTGCGAAGTTGTGTATTGGCTTCTTGTAAGTTGTAGGAGTTTTTGCCCTTTTATGACGATTTTTGACAAAATTTTTGGTATTTACAATATAACCTGAAAAATATACGAGGTAGAGTGAAACTGTAAATGGCAAAAATGATCAGCAATAAAAGCCCTACAATTCACTTGATTGGTCTGAAATTGTCAGATGACTCCTTATATGAGTTATTGCCCTTAAATGGTAATTTTTTATGAAATTTTCCATTTTTGTCCTGTAACTTTAAAACTATAACAGCTAGAGTAAAACTGTAATAGCAAAAATTATCAACAATACAAGCCCTACAATTCACTGTATTAGTCTGAAATTGTCAGATGACTCCTTATAGGAGTTATTGCCCTTAAATGGCAATTTTTTATGAAATTTTCCGTTTTTGTCCTGTAACTTGAAAACTATAGCAGCTAGATTGAAACTGTAAATTGCACAAATGATCAGCAATAGAAGCCCTACAAATGATTGCCGTGTCCAAAAATTGCAAGATGACTCTTTATAGGAGTTATTGCCCTTTCTCATTATGAATTTGGACAAATGAACAGTTTTTTAATTATGAATTAGTCTATAACACACCTATTGGTAGAGTAAAACTGTAAATTTCTAAAGTACCCTAAAGGACAATGCCTAAAAACCATTTAATTTTCAGAAATTGTCGATGGCATCTTATAGGAGTTACTGTATTTAACAGATTTTTTGAAAAAATATTTAGTTTTTGCACAGTAACTTAAAAGCTACAACAACTAGACTGAAACTGTTAATTTCAAAAATGTTAATATAGTTTAAGTCATTTGGATTCCAGGTGAGCGATTACAGGCTCCTGGGAGCCTCTAGTTTTGCTTAAAACAACAAATCACAAAACTAACTTCAGATTATAATGGCATTTAAATTCAGCCTACCAGGGTCATAAATGCGTTCTGAAATTAAAAAATTTTCTTCTCAGCAACCTCTTGGCAGATTGATTTGGGATATTGTGGAAATGTACAACGGATAGTCCTATATAAAATTTTGAGTTTTGTGTGTGGATCTTAAATCGAAAAT
>OX104117.1:3470395-3702895 GCA_944474755.1 Limnoperna fortunei | reverse complement strand
TTTTAACATGTGGCTTAGATAAATGTAAGGCATAAAAGACGTCCTTCCAGAGAGGATTGACAAGTTTATAACTGATTTCTAATAGTTTAAAATTTTGTAATGAAAAGCATCTTTCACCTCCAAAACTGTTTAATGTCAGTTTTAAAATTTTTTACCAGTCCCAACTTAAATTTGCAAAGAATCTTTTCACCCACCCAATTTTAAGATAAAAGTTAAAGGATTCTAAATGGACCATTTTCAGCCCTCCCTCATTTTTGTGTGCAATAAGTGTATTGTGCTTGATCTTTTCAGTTTTCCCATCCCATATAAAGTTACAAAATACTCTGTTGATTTCATTCAGCATAGATTCAGTTATATTAGGCAGAGAGGTAACCAAGTGGATTAATTTAGGGAGTGTAATGACTGTGATCTTCCCAAGCAGAGTAAGCTTTCTATGCTGCCAACTTTTCAGCACTTTGGAAATATAAATGATTTTTTCTCTGAAATTTAAATTGAGCATAGTATCTAAATCTAAAGAAAAATTTAATCCTAAAACCCTAAAGTTTGAACAGGACCAGTTAAGATTTATTTCAGGACACAAAATTTGCTCAGTGTATTTTTTTTACTTCCTATCCATACTAGTTTTGTTTTAGCTATATTAATCTTTAATCCTGATACCTTATAAAATTTTTCAAAACGGAGCAGAGTTTCTTTTAAAGAATCTTCACTTCCATCAAGAGTAAGAAAAGTGTTGTCTGCATACTGGCTGACAAGTGGTTCATTCCCTATTTTAACACCTTTTATTTTTGGATTTCTTTTTAAATGCATAGCAAGTAATTTCACCCCAATAATAAATAAATAAGGAGATAATGGATCCCCTTGGTGCCATCCTCTTTCAAGATTAAAAAAACTGGACATGTTACCATAATAAGTATCACAGCTTCTTGCATCTGCGTACAGCACTTCAAACTATTTACAAAATGATGGACCAAAGTTGAAACTGATTAAAGCCTTTTTTTAGAAATTTCCATTCTACAGAATCAAATGCTTTTTCAAAATCTACAAGTAATAATAATCCCTTTATGTTATTTTTCTCCAGATAATGCATTCAATCATATAGAAGCCTAGTGTTTTCTCCTATAAATTCTTGACAACTTAATCAATCTAATTAAAGATCAACAGACGAAACAAAAATGTCATTTTTATATGCAATGTTAAAAATCAATATCTTTACTTTATTCAGATTTAAGACTTTTTTCCCCAATTGTGGATACACCTTTATTTTACCAATTAACAGGGACCCATGCCCGATTTGAAAAAAAAGGTAGGAAAATCACTTCCAGGACCATTAAATTGGCTGAATTTTAAAAATCTTCCTCCACAAAGTTAAAGTTTATTGTGCCGATCTAAATTCCAAGATTGCAGCCATTGCAGGACTTAGTTTAACATATGACCCTATGGGAAAAACATGCAAACAGCTTCTTCTCCACATCTGTTCCACAGGATGATACCAAATGATAAAGGAATATATAGCTTTGATAGTTTATACATCTTATTATTTTGAGTTTTTCGAGCCAATTGGAAATTCAACATGGCTGCCAGGGCCATTAATGCATTATGATTGGCTGAATTTCAAAAATTTTTTGTCACAAATGGCTTGGCAGATTGATCTAAAATATTGCAGAAATGTACCTCAGATGGTCCTCTACAAAGTTAGAGTTTTTTGTGCCAATCCAAATTCCAAGATGGAGCTCATTGCAAGACTTAGTTTAACATATGATCCTATTGGTAAAACATGCAAGCAGCTTCTTTTCTGAAAATGTTACACAAATTTAAGTTCAACCTAAATTATGTAGGAAATAAGCCAGGATAGTTCTTTTAGCAATAGAGTGATAAGGGGCACAAATCGGGACACAGGGGCGCCCGAGAGGGGCACAGGGCCACGGTAATTTTAGGGCGTGGCGCGGCACCCCTCTATTTCCCACTAGCTGGAAAACTGAGGTATGTCTGGTGATATTGTACATCACCTTGCTGTTAGGTATGTTGGATGACATTGCACATGACCTTGTTGTTAGGTATGTTGGGTGACATTGCACATGACCTTGTTGTTAGGTATGTTGGGTAACATTGCACATGACCTTGTTGTTAGGAATGTTGGGTGACATTGCACATGACCTTGTTGTTAAGTATGTTGGGTGACATTGCACATGACCTTGTTGTTAAGTATGTTGGGTGACATTGCACATGACCTTGTTATTAGGTATGTCTGGTAACCTTGCACATGACCTTGTTGTTAGGTATGTTGGGTAACATTGCACATGACCTTGTTGTGAGGTATGTTGGGTGACCTTGTTATTAGGTATGTCGGCTGACATTGCACATGACCTTGTTGTTAGGTATGTTGGGTGACCTTGTTATTAGGTATGTCGGCTGACATTGCACATGACCTTGTTGTTAGGTATGTTGGGTGACATTGCACATCACCTTGTTGTTAGGTATGTTGAGTGACATTGCACATGACCTTGTTGTTAGGTATGTTGGGTAACATTGCACATCACCTTGTTGTTAGGTATGTTGAGTGACATTGCACATGACCTTGTTGTTAAGTATGTTGGGTGACATTGCACATGACCTTGTTGTTAGGTATGTCAGTGACATTGCACATGACCTTGTTGTTAGGTATGTCTGGTGACATTGCACATGACCTTGTTGTTAGGTATGTTGGGTGACATTGCACATGACCTTGTTGTTAGGTATGTTGGGTGACATTGCACATGACCTTGTTGTTAGGTATGTCTGGTGACATTGCACATGACCTTGTTGTTAGGTATGTCTGGTGACATTGCACATGACCTTGTTGTTAGGTATGTCTGGTGACATTGCACATGACCTTGTTGTTAGGTATGTTGGGTAACATTGCACATGACCTTGTTGTGAGGTATGTTGGGTGACCTTGTTATTAGGTATGTCGGCTGACATTGCACATGACCTTGTTGTTAGGTATGTTGGGTGACCTTGTTATTAGGTATGTCGGCTGACATTGCACATGACCTTGTTGTTAGGTATGTTGGGTGACATTGCACATGACCTTGTTGTTAGGTATGTTGAGTGACATTGCACATGACCTTGTTATTAGGTATGTCGGCTGACATTGCACATGACCTTGTTGTTAGGTATGTTGGGTGACATTGCACATGACCTTGTTGTTAGGTATGTTGGGTGACAGTGCACATGACCTTGTTAGGTATGTCGGGTGACATTGCACATGACCTTGTTAGGTATGTCAGGTGACATTGCCCATGACCTTGTTGTAAGGTATGTTGGGTGACATTGCACATGACCTTGTTGTTAGGTGTGTCTGGTGACATTGCACATGACCTTGTTGTTAGGTATGTCAGTGACATTGCACATGACCTAGTTGTTAGGTATGTCTGGTAACATTGCACATGACCTTGTTGTTAGGTATGTCAGTGACATTGCACATGACCTTGTTGTTAGGTATGTCAGTGACATTGCACATGACCTTGTTGTTAGGTATGTCAGTGACATTGCACATGACCTTGTTGTTAGGTATGTCTGGTGACATTGCACATGACCTTGTTGTTAGGTATGTCAGTGACATTGCACATGACCTAGTTGTTAGGTATGTCTGGTGACATTGCACATGACCTTGTTGTTAGGTATGTTGGGTGACATTGCACATGACCTTGTTGTTAGGTATGTTGGGTGACATTGCACATGACCTTGTTGTTAGGTATGTCTGGTGACATTGCACATGACCTTGTTGTTAGGTATGTCTGGTGACCTTGCACATGACCTTGTTGTTAGGTATGTTGGGTGACATTGCACATGACCTTGTTGTTAGGTATTTCAGGTGACATTGCACATGACCTTGTTGTTAGGTATTTCAAGTGACATTGCACATGACCTTGTTGTTCGGATTGTCAGTGACATTGCACATGACCTTGTTGTTAGGTATGTCGGCTGACATTGCACATGACCTTGTTGTAAGGTATGTTGGGTGACATTGCACATGACCATGTTGTTAGGTATTTCAGGTGACATTGCACATGACCTTGTTGTTAGGTGTGTCTGGTGACATTGCACATGACCTTGTTGTTAGGTATGTCTGGTGACATTGCACATGATCTTGTTGTTAGTTATGTCTGGTGACATTGCACATGACCTAGTTGTAAGGTATGTTGGGTGACAGTGCACATGATCTTGTTGTAAGATATGTCAGTGACATTGCACATGACCTAGTTGTTAGGTATGTCTGGTGACATTGCACATGACCTTGTTGTTAGCTATGTCAGTGACATTACACATGACCTTGTTGTTAGGTATGTCAGTGACATTGCACATGACCTTGTTGTTAGGTATGTCTGGTGACATTGCACATGACCTTGTTGTTAGGTATTTTGGGTGACATTGCACATGACCTTGTTAGGTGTGTCTGGTGACATTGCACATGACCTTGTTGTAAGGTATGTCAGGTGACATTGCACATGATCTTGTTGTTAGTTATGTCTGGTGACATTGCACATGACCTTGTTGTTAGGTATTTTGGGTGACATTGCACATGACCTTGTTGTTAGGTATGTTGGGTGACATTGCACATGACCTTGTTGTTTGGTTTGTCTGTGACATTGCACATGACCTTGTTGTAAAGTATGTTGGGTGACATTGCACATGACCTTGTTGTTAGTTATGTCTGGTGACATTGCACATGACCTTGTTGTTAGGTATGTTGGGTGACATTGCACATGACCTTGTTGTTAGGTATGTTGGGTGACATTGCACATGACCTTGTTGTTAGGTATGTCTGGTGACATTGCACATGACCTTGTTGTTAGGTATGTCAGTGACATTGCACATGACCTAGTTGTTAGGTATGTCTGGTGACATTGCACATGACCTTGTTGTTAGGTATGTTGGGTGACATTGCACATGACCTTGTTGTTAGGTATGTTGGGTGACATTGCACATGACCTTGTTGTTAGGTATGTCTGGTGACATTGCACATGACCTTGTTGTTAGGTATGTCTGGTGACCTTGCACATGACCTTGTTGTTAGGTATGTTGGGTGACATTGCACATGACCTTGTTGTTAGGTATTTCAAGTGACATTGCACATGACCTTGTTGTTCGGATTGTCAGTGACATTGCACATGACCTTGTTGTTAGGTATGTCTGGTGACATTGCACATGACCTTGTTGTAAGGTATGTTGGGTGACATTGCACATGACCATGTTGTTAGGTATTTCAGGTGACATTGCACATGACCTTGTTGTTAGGTGTGTCTGGTGACATTGCACATGACCTTGTTGTTAGGTATGTCTGGTGACATTGCACATGATCTTGTTGTTAGTTATGTCTGGTGACATTGCACATGACCTTGTTGTAAGGTATGTTGGGTGACAGTGCACATGATCTTGTTGTAAGATATGTCAGTGACATTGCACATGACCTTGTTGTTAGGTATGTCTGGTGACATTGCACATGACCTTGTTGTTAGGTATGTCTGGTGACATTGCACATGACCTTGTTGTTAGGTATGTCAGTGACATTACACATGACCTTGTTGTTAGGTATGTCAGTGACATTGCACATGACCTTGTTGTTAGGTATGTCTGGTGACATTGCACATGACCTTGTTGTTAGGTATTTTGGGTGACATTGCACATGACCTTGTTAGGTGTGTCTGGTGACATTGCACATGACCTTGTTGTAAGGTATGTCAGGTGACATTGCACATGATCTTGTTGTTAGTTATGTCTGGTGACATTGCACATGACCTTGTTGTTAGGTATTTTGGGTGACATTGCACATGACCTTGTTGTTAGGTATGTTGGGTGACAGTGCACATGACCTTGTTGTTAGGTATGTCAGTGACATTGCACATGACCTTGTTGTTTGGTTTGTCTGTGACATTGCACATGACCTTGTTGTTAGGTATGTCAGTGACATTGCACATGACCTAGTTGTTAGGTATGTCTGGTGACATTGCACATGACCTTGTTGTTAGGTATGTCTGGTAACCTTGCACATGACCTTGTTGTTAGGTATGTTGGGTAACATTGCACATGACCTTGTTGTTAGGTATGTTGGGTAACATTGCACATGACCTTGTTGTTAGGTATGTTGGGTAACATTGCACATGACCTTGTTGTTAGGTATGTCAGTGACATTGCACATGACCTTGTTGTTAGGTATGTCTGGTGACATTGCACATGACCTTGTTGTGAGGTATGTTGGGTGACCTTGTTATTAGGTATGTCGGCTGACATTGCACATGACCTTGTTGTTAGGTATGTTGGGTGACCTTGTTATTAGGTATGTCGGCTGACATTGCACATGACCTTGTTGTTAGGTATGTTGGGTGACATTGCACATGACCTTGTTGTTAGGTATGTCAGTGACATTGCACATGACCTTGTTGTTTGGTTTGTCTGTGACATTGCACATGACCTTGTTGTTAAGTATGTTGGGTGACATTGCACATGACCTTGTTGTTAGGTATGTCTGGTGACATTGCACATGACCTTGTTGTTAGGTATGTCAGTGACATTGCACATGACCTAGTTGTTAGGTATGTCTGGTGACATTGCACATGACCTTGTTGTTAGGTATGTTGGGTGACATTGCACATGACCTTGTTGTTAGGTATGTTGGGTGACATTGCACATGACCTTGTTGTTAGGTATGTCTGGTGACATTGCACATGACCTTGTTGTTAGGTATGTCTGGTGACATTGCACATGACCTTGTTGTTAGGTATGTCTGGTGACATTGCACATGTACACAACAAAAAATATAGGATGGGAATGTTTAACAGTGATGAAACAGTAAAATTCTGACAACAAAGTGGCACACAGATTGAAATCCATGAACGGGTTCTTCTCAGAAACTGTCCTGCAGATTAGAACCAAATCATGCAGAATAAAGCCGATTTAATTTTAAGTTTTTGCTGCTCAGATTGAAAATTCAACATGGCAAATACATAGAAAGGCATTTTAATTTTAAGTGAGTCCACTTTAGCATTGAATATTTAAATTTGCAATCAAGTTATTTTTGGTATGTCACATGAGTGTTACAGGCTCTAGTTTCTTGTTTCTTGTTTTCTCTTAAACTACAGAGTTAATGGACAGTATAGGTTCTTTACAAAGATTCATCATATATGGGTATTTTTGCTTAATATTCATTATGGCCACCACACGCCGGGTATTCGGACACACAGAACAGGGTGGAACACAAACGAACGGGTGAGGTGGATGAAAACATCGTGTTCAGGTAGGTGTTATTTTCATTCTGAACGTATTGAAATAGGATTAAAGACAGAAATAAGTTTATAACGCCTTTTGTATGTCCCTTAACTACTAGTACACCAAGTATTGTCTGTTTTTACTGGAGAAATAATCCACAGGAACGTCATGAACACGGAAATTACTTCGGAAAAAGTATATATTTCCAACTTTCGTTGATTGTAACTTCTCGCGAAGAGCAAGTTACAAAGTTTTTATGGTCAATATAGATACCCCAATGCATACTTGATTATCTTTGAAAAGTTGAACTTCTAATTCGACATATTAAGCACAGTATTCTTCAGTAACCAAACATACTTGGCGGAATTTTGACACAATGGACCGCGGGTGAGGACACTGTGGAACGCGGGTGTGTGCTCCTTAGAGAACACAACAAACCGGGTGAAAATGCATATATTTTTTTATTTAAACTGTTGGTCCCTTTCTATTATTGTAATGAGCAACCGTATATTTTCTTTTCAGGAATAGTTTATCCTGCAATCCTGCAATCCTTCGATTAGAGCAGCTTAAATTTTGTATGTGTTTCACTGCCACTGGCTATGAAACGAGTTTCAGCCCACCCACTTTAAGAACTACTTTTGTGTATTGCAGTAATTTACTTGTTTGACCTTTCTTGCCAAATGTAAACAAATCGGAATGTTGCAATCGCGCAAATACGTGTTTTTGTTTTAATCCATAAATAAATATATTATTTTCATCTGTGTTGGTTTTTTCTCTTCTAAAACAGACACTTCAAACAGGCTAAATTCAAAGTATTATGGCGCAACCCTGCAAATCCAGACCATGAATGTCTATTTATTTTGCAACTACCGGTTCAACTATACAAATACGACACTATGAATAAAGCAATTAAGAAACAGATTATTGCGAATTAGTTAGAACATGGTCAGACCATATATTTGTCAGCGAGGTATAAAATGAAGAAAAATATAAGGTCTGACCATGTTCTAATTCGCATAGATACCAATTGCAATAATCTATTTGAATTCTAATATGTATAATAAATGAGTTAAAATTTCGCAGCGACTCTAAGAGGACGCTTTTTTTAAACTAATAAGAGATATCCCACAGCAGTATGTTAAAGCAAATAAAATTGACATACAGATATATTCTCATCATTTTATTGAATATACTTACCTTTTAAGCAAATAAATATTGAGAAATCTTAACAAAATTGCATTTAAGCGTATATGACAGAACTTACTTCGTCATAAATGACTCTAAATATAATACTGAAGACCAAATCTGTCATATGTTAGATTTTCTGATGGACAACATATTCGTCATGTTTGGTTGACATGTTTTTCAACAGACTGTTGGTATTCCAATGGGTACTAATTGTGTTCCTCTCCTCGCCGACCCGTTTTTGTACTCTTATGAGGCTGAGTTCCCAGAAGGCCTACTGAAGAAGAAAGAAAAGACACTGGCCCAGACCTTTAATTTAACATTCCGTTATATTGCTGATGTTTTGTCCCTCAACAATGCTAAATTTGGTGACTATTTACATTCAATTTACCCTGCGAGCTTGACATTAAAGATACCACCAATACACTGTCAGCCTCTTACTTTTCTAGACCTTTTTCTAGAAATAGACTCAGGACAACTACAAACTAGACTCTACCGTACAAACGTGATGACTTCAACTTTCTTATTTTCAACTTCCCGTTTATTGATAGCAACATTCCAGCAGCTCCAGCGTATGGTGTGTCCATTTCACAACTTATACGTTATTCTAGATCCTGGGATAGGTATTCCGATTTTCTTGACCGATCACTGCTGTTGACTGCTAAACTACTCAAACAAGGGTTTGTTGTACCTAGGTTGGTGTTATCTGTTCAGAAGTTCTATGGTCGTCACCATGACTTAATTGATCCTTATGGGAAATCAGTGTCTCAAATACGATCTGACATTTTCGCTGCGTCATGGTGTTTCCTATTCCTGGATTTGACTTTTCCCTAGACATGACAATAAGTAACTCGATGGGTGTCTAATTAGAGACAGACACTGCTTACTCATCCGGAGCACCTGAGTGCACCCATGGTTTTTATTAGGTTTGGGTTACTCTCTTAATGTTTTTGTGTTTTGGTTTTTGTATTGCGTTTGTCTATATCCGGATTTGTAACTGTCCCTTGACTTTTGGCTCTTGTTGTTCGGCCGGATTTTTTGCTATTTTCATAAATCGGATCACCTCGGTTATTTCCCGACCCTTGACCGAAATGGCCTAGAGATGTTCCGATGTTTCATATGACGTCGGAATTCTAATTGTGACGTAATAGTGGGCCAAAACGTATGAAGGACGTCATATTAGAATTGTAAATAATGACGTCGGCTCCTGGTGCCCTGTCCTTACTTGGAACGATATTTAGTATTCTGTTCTGGTTTACGGCATGTTGTCAAATATGATATTTGTTTGTGACGTCAGGCTATAACATGATTACGCGCCGAAAATTTCAAGTCAAAAATCGGTTAAAGTGCACTTTTAATGCTTTTCATTAGTATAAAATGGATTTTCTGGTTGCAGAATAAAAACAATATTCGTACATTGTCGGAAAATATAAAGTTTATTTGTACTCGCCGCGAAACAGGTAAGAAATTCTCGATAGAACCTCACATTCCTACCTGTTTCTAAGGCTAGTACAAATAATCTGTATATTTAATGACAATCAGCGAATATATGTGCGATCGCCATTAAACATACAGGAAAAGTTTGTACGCCGAATCGACGAGTTTCGTAATACAGTACAACTTATGTGATATTGAAAATAGTATCTTGTTGTATTTCTGTTGATAATGTTTTACTAAACTTGTTAGGTGCATTACTTTTGTATTCATTATTCACCTTGAAAAGCAGAAATCGTTCTTGAAACATCACTCAATTTACGTCAATCATGTTGATTACCAAAATACTGCGCACTATGTGTATAGGCTTAATAAGGATACAATTACACAAATTTTTAGGAGGAAATATTTTAGGATAGATTGCAGGATAAACATAATATTAGTATATTGACTTAGCATAAACACAATATAAGGACTCGGCACGAAACTGGGAAGATTGGGCAGAGCCTAGCCATTATACTCTGTTTTCATGGTTTCTAAGCCTTGTCCTTATATTGGGTTTATGTCAAGTCAATCCACTAATATTATATATAAATGCTTTTATTGGCGTAAAAGAAACTTGCTTAGAAACAATTATAGACCATTGTTCATCTGATCATCGAACCAAAATGTTTAAATACAGACAACTTATATTGCACGAACCAATGGGAAATGAGGTTAACTTAGTATACGTAAGTGCACATAAAATGTATTCTATAACAAAGATATAGGACTAGCATGACTTAAACTGGTGTTCAACAACATTTGGACACAGAAAACTAAATAAAACAGTGATTAGACACTTCTTTAATACCAGGTCATTGCTAGTTAACGCCATGTTCTGTGTGTCCAACACCCGCGTTCTTAGTGGTCTTCATCTCGAATCACCTGCGGTCCGTTGTGTCAAAATTTCTCTAACTATGTTTGGATAATGAAGAATACTGTGCTTAATACGTCGAGTTAGAAGTTAAATTCTTCACAGATAATCAAGTATGCATTGGGGTATCTATATTGACCTAAAAGACTTTGTAACTTGCATTTCGCGAGAAGTTACAATCAACGAAAGTTGGAAGTCTACTTTTTCCGAAGTAATTTCTGTGTTCATGACGTTCCCGTGGATTATTTTTCCAGTAAAAACAGACAATACTTGGTGTACCAGTAGTTTAGGGACATACAAAAGGCTGCATTAACTTATTTCTGTCTTTAATCCTATTTCAATACGTTCAGAATGAAAATAACACACCTACCTGAACACGATGTTTTCATCCACCTCACCCGTTCTTTTGTGTTCACCCTGTTCTGTGTGTCCGAATACCCGGTGTGCACCATGAGGAAGAAACTTATTTGGTGTGTTTTCACCATTTTTATACCCCGCCACACAAAGGGTATTATGTTTTACCCTTCATATGGATACAAGTGTCCGTCAGTCTGTCTTGCCACCTGCCTCAGTCGTTTCCAGATGATAACTTGAAAACGCATCAGCAGATTTTGCTTAAACTTTGCACAGAAGTTGAGTACTATAAAATGAAAATCAATTTCAACGAAGAGGTAATTCATTGGCGCACGAATATATACCGATCTTACGTTCGGTTGGCCCTTTATCTGAAATATTTTAAAGTGGGCATAAAGGGCAAACACGTGGTAAAATATGATTGTGACATCATTAAATATCTGAAAAAACTTAATGTGACATCACCATAAGGAGTGTTGATCATTTATTTATGACATTGATTAGGAATATATACTCTTTTTACACCTGGTGTGGACTCGAAGCATTTTAGACACGTCATATTAGAATTTTCAGCTCAATCCAGTTGGTACTTTTCAACTTGGGCCAATCCAATTTTTTTTTTTTTTTTGTCATCAATTGCTGGTTTTCAGATGATAACTTAAAAATGCATCAACGGATTAAGTTAAACTTTGCACATCTTTTAAATACTACATGTATAAAATGCAGATAAAGTTCAATTTTCAGCACAATCCAATTTGTAGTTTTCGATTTGGACCAATTTAATTTTTTTTTGTCAACAGTTGATTGGTTTCCAAATGATACCGAACTAGAAAATATGTCAACAGATTTGGTCACAACATTGTACAGCTTTTAAGTACTATAAATTAAGATCAAGTTCAATTTTCAACACAATCCCATTTGTAGTTTTTGAGTAAAGCCAATTTGAAATTATTTTTATACATCCCAGGTCAAGGTAAAAATTGTCTTCTGAGATAGACTGTTTTCATGCTCAGCTTTTATGATAGGCTGATTTGTTATTCAGTCAAATGTGTTCTTGAATATTAAAAACAGTGCAACATGGCGGTGTCTCATATAATGTCCCATTTAGATGCCCTATTTTTTTAACATTTTTATCTGATTTTTTTCATTAGGGACCGACAATTTAACTTGGAAAGGGGGGGGGGGGGTGGGGGTGGGCCTTGGTTTTTTCCGAAAAATATATTTTGAAAATGATTTTTAATGAAAAAAATATTTTGGAAGCAGAGGGTAAGAAAAAAAATATTCTGAAGAAGGATTTCTGCTATATAAAATAATGCTAATAATGAAAAAAAAATATATTCTGTCGCGACGCATTAAAAAAATATTGTTTTTTTCTGACCAAAACAAAAAACCAAGGCCCCCTTTTCAAGTTGAATGGTCTGTCCCTTTCTCTTTGAATAAGCAGGCTCCATGAATATTATCAATCATTAATAATTGATTTCTTAAAAAAAAAGTTGTTGAAAGGGGCTAAACAAATTGTCAGCACTTTTGAAAATTTTATATTTATACTCCTGCTTCGAAGAAGAGGGGGTATACTGTTTAACCATTGTCTGTCCGTCCGTAACAAAAATTTCTGTCTCATTTTTCTAAGCAACTTTAGGATGCAGAAGCCTGATATTTTGGATATTGCTTTATCATATAGTACCATATGGTGTATAGTGATTTCATGCTCCTTGGTAATTTACTTCCTGTTTACAGAAACTTAGATTTTTAGCTCACCTGACCCAAAGGGTCATGTGAGCTATTGTATCACTTTACGTCCGTCGGCATCGGCGGCGGCGTCTGTAAACTTTTTACATTTTAATCTTCTTCTCTGAAACCACATGGCCAATTGAAACCAAACTTGGCCATAATGTTCATTGGATGGACCTTTACAAAGTTTGTGTTTTTTATTTTGATTGGTAAACCAATATGGCCACCACCTCAAGACTTAGTTTAACATAGGACCCTATGGGAAAAAAGTTAAAAAGGGCTTCTTCTCTGAAACCGTTTAACCAATCAAAACCAAACTTACTAGCAATATTGTTTGGATGGTCCTCTATAAAGCTTGTGTTTTTGATGGGAATTGGAAATTCAAAATGGCCGCCACCCCAGGACTTAGTTTAACATAGAACCCTATGGGAAAAAGTTTTAAAAGGCTTCTTCTCTGAAACCGGTTAATCAATGGAAACAAAAACTTACTAGCAATATTGTTTGGATGGTCCTCTATAAAGTTAATGTTTTTTATCCCAATCGGAAATTCAAAATGGCCGCCACCGCAGTACTTGGTTTAACATTCGACCCTATGAGAAAAAAGTTTAAAAGGGCTTCTTCTCTGAAACCGTTTAACCAATCAAAACAAAACTTACTAGCAATATTGTTTGGATGATCCTCTATAAAGTTTATGTTTTTTATGGCAATTGGAAATTCAAAATGGCCGCTACCGCAGGACTTAGTTTAACATAGGACCCTATGGGAAAAAGTTTTTAAAGGCTTCTTCTCTGAAACCGGTTAATCAATGGAAACAAAAACTTACTAGCAATATTGTTTGGATGGTCCTCTATAAAGTTTATGTTTTTTATGGCAATTGGAAATTCAAAATGGCCGCTACCACAGGACTTAGTTTAACATAGGACCCTATTGGAAAAAGTTTTTAAAGGCTTCTTATCTGAAACCAGTTAATCAATGGAAACAAAAACTTACTAGCAATATTGTTTGGATGGTCCTTTATAAAGTTTATGTTTTTTATGGCAATTGGAAATTCAAAATGGCCGCCACCGCCACAGGACTTAGTTTAACATAGGACCCTATGGGCAAATAAAAAAAATATTCTCTATACAACCGGTTAACCAATGAAACAAAGCTTTCTAGTAATATTGTTTGGATGGTCCTATTTAAAGTTTATTGAACATTACAGGACTTACTTTAACATCAGGGAAATGCCATCTTCATTGCCTATAAAATCAGGTGAGCGATACAGGCTCTTAAGAGCCTCTGGTTACACATAGTTGACATATTACATGAAAAATTTCCATTGCAGTTTTCTAAGCAACTATATGACGCACTCTGAAGCCTGATATTTTGCATATTGAGTTATCCTATAGTACCATATGGTGTATAGTGATTTTATGCTCCGTGGTCATCTACTTCCTGTTTACCAAATAAAGTCATATTTGTGATGGTGGTGTATATACTGGTATCTCTAGTGAGCATTAGCTCACAGTCCATACTTGTTTTATGTCACTTTGTTTGGAATTTGTTATTCAATTTCTCATTTAATGAGCTTTTATTACTGTGTCAAAATATTTCTATACCCCACTCTCCATAAAGATTAAGGGAATACTGTTTTCAGTCTGTGTGTGTACATCTCTGTAACCTTGTCCATAACCATTTTTGTCACATTTCTTAGTAATGATAAATGATACAATAATGAAATTTTGTCATGCCATTAATTGTGAGATTCAGGGGTATCATCATGGAGGTGAGATTCAGGGGTATCATCATGAAGTATCAGTGAGAACTCATAGAAATACTTGTTCAAATAGATTTTGAGAACTGGTATAGAAGGCAAATTATTTATTTACATCATTTGAGTAACTGTTTTATTTATAACTCAGTGTCCTTCTTTTAATTTGTCATCAAAATGAGGGTGGGGGTCAGTTCCTGAGTGGTAGTTTGTCTTCTAATGATCACATGGTCTGTCAACACTGAGATTTGAAGGGAAAGTGTGTTAGATTCTATGATATTGCTGAAAAATGACATTAATCACCATTCAAACATTTCATCAAAAGTGTTTTTATAGCATGTCACCATATCTTTTAATGCATTTTTATTATGCCTTTATTAACAATTATATATTTGGTACATAGGGGGCCTCGGTGGCCGAGAGGTCAAGGTCGTTCTTCTACTATTGATCACGTGGTCTGTCAACACTGAGATTGCGGGTTGGCTTCTCACTGCAGGAAGGGTGTACTTGACTCCAATCTTAATTGACAAGGATTGCCAGTTTTCCTACCGAAGGTCGGGGTTTTCTCCGGGTACTCTGGCTTCCTCCCCCAATAAAAACTGGATGCCATGATATAGCTGAAAAATTGCTGAAAGTGGCGTTAAACACCATCAAACAAACAAAAACAAATATATTTGGTACACATTCATCTTAACTTGCAGCTCATGCTATATGTACCTTGAATATTTCCCATGTTAACATGAAATGGTAATGTCAAGTTCTCTGTAGACTAAGAGCCACGTGTATTATTTATACCTAATAAATATATTTTGTAGGCAATGGAAAAGTGTGGCATGGATATGCAGATATCTGGTTAGATACGAATATACCTGTGTCCGTTGTTTCTGATGAAACTGAAGATTCTGCAGCTACTGTTCAAATGCCAGCAATAAAAAGGAAATTACAAACAGATGACGTTGTTATTGAAGTCAAGCAACCATTTTGTAAATTAATTGAAAATGATATGGTGTCCCAGACAGTAGCCCAAACAATTGTTAATTCCTTTATTCAGTCGACAACTGGATTCATTCCAACACTTTGTACAACTTATGGATACCTTATGATATTTATGTATGATTGCAAAAATGATATTTTTTTAATGAGTTCACCTAAATCTCCTTTGAAACTCTTCAGTGATGAAGACTTTATTGATATCCACATTATCTATCTTTGGATGATCTTAAACTACGAAGTTTGTTTCTCAAAACCCTCAGAAATTTTTCTTAGGTTCTGCAAGGATAATCAACTTCAGTCTAAGTTTCCTGAGAAGGTTGAAGATAAAATAGAAATTTACAAACAAAAATTATGTAAAAATGTAAATTCTTTCACAAATGTTAAAGAAAATTGGTGGCCTGGTGTTGCTCCTCACAGGATTCCATTCTAACTATAAAAAAACCAAAAATCTGTTGCTTTCGACTTTATTGCAAGTTTTAAAATAAGCACATTTATTTAAAATTCCAATGCAGTTAGTAAATAAAAATTTAGCACGTAGGTTGTGATCTATGAAGTTTTTTTCTCAAACGTGTATAGCATCTATGTACAGTAACATATGTATGGGGAAGTTCACATATATAAAATGTAAAACATTTATACAGTAGTATTGTTTTGCCTTGTTATACCTTTGCTTTGAAGAAGAGGGGGAATACTGTTTTGCCCTTGTCTTTTCCTTTGTTCGTTCTTTGGTCCGTTCGTCTATGCATTTGTCTGTCCATAACATAAAGTTCTGTCCCAGTTTTCTAAGAAACTATAGGATGCAGAAGCCTGATATTCTGCATATTGCTTTATCATATAGTACCATATGATGTATAGCGATTTTCTGCTTCATGGTCATCTACTTCCTGTTTACCGAATACTTAGATTTTTACACATAGTTGACATATACATGCAAAATTTCCATTGCAGTTTTCTAAGCAACTATAGGATGCAGAAGCCTGATTTTATGCATATTGTTTTATCCTATAGAACCATATGGCACATAGCAGTTTTATGCTCCTTGGTCATCTACTTCCTGTTTACCGAATACTTAGATTTTTACACATAGTTGCTGAAATATGTCCCAACGTTAAATGGTATAATTATGCCTTTCAGCATATAACAAGGACAAAACAATATTACTGTTATTATCATTCAAAATTATAAGCTTGGTTTAAATGTATATGTTAAAATTTATATATTATTTCATATTATATCTATAAACTTGTTGTTCATATTTCATATTATATCATAGATATTTGTTTTTTGGTCCGAGTCAAGGTGAAGTGGAAGTCCAATATGCCTAGCCAAGAACCAATAAGTCAGCCAATTTTGAGAACTTTACACAATAATACTATATTATTTCATTGTGTTTTTAATGAACACTTTTATTGACTACAATCTTAAATGCATGTGGAGTAAATAGTAATTAACAAAGACGAAATCATATCAGAAGATATATTTGATTTAAGTAATAATTCACAGAGGCTGTGGTTTATCATTGTTTTACCATTTATGTCGTATTATTTGATCCCGAGCGATAGCGAGGGATAAAATAACGACATAAATGGTCATCCTGTGGTAAAACAATGATAAATCACAGCCTCCGTGAATTATTTCTATTCTAATAAGACAATTAGAGTACATTTATAATATTTTCGTACCTATAGAAAACATCATTTCCGCCATAAACTGGCTGTTCCGTCAATGTAACACACAATATATTGCAATGGATAATTATAGCACGTGTCTCTATAAGATTTATACTTCATATGCAATAGCTTTCCGGTGGGAGTTACAGTTTTGTAATTGGAACAGCCATTTAAAACACGTCCTTCTCGGCACGTTTTGCTCATAGATAAATCATTTTTTTACCACAGTTGTGGTCTTAAAGCCTTTAAAGCACGTCATATTAGAATAATAATTAACCACTTTTGATCTTCAAAACTATAAAATACATGTATGTTTGGGGTAATGTTCAGTTGTACATAATAGTTGTATATATCAGCAAAAAGTCGTAAGGGTAAAAGTTATTATAAGTGTTGGAAGATCAAAGGGAAATGCATTGTGACGTCATCACTTACGATTTTATTTACATGTACACATTTTTGTGAAAAGCACTGCAGCTCTGTATATCATCATAATTCTATTCATGCTGTAATTTATTTAAATTAAGTGCTTTGATTGGATAAAACCACTTAAATGGCGTCTTCTCAGATAATTTATATATCGATATTTCCTCTGAGCGGACTATTTTCAGTATCCAATGTAAACAAGATGGCGTCCTCCTAGTGTATCGTCAGGGAGAGGGGGACAATGTTTTCTCTGCCCCAATGATTTCCAATTAAATCGATTGAGATTTCAAATAAAATATAATATAAATACAATTTAGTGTTTCATTTTGTTTTTTTTTTCCTATCAATATCCTTTGGTACCTTGTTTTGCATATCCCTACGCTTTCCGGCCTAGGTATGTTTTGAGGTCTAGATGGGTTTCTGTAACTGTTTTTGCTGTTTTAAAATTCGCAACGATTATTTCACACAATTATAAGGATTAAACACTGTGTTTTAGGAAATTATCAATGTGTAAACTCCGGCGACTCCCTCACAAACTTGACATAAAGTCCTTCGGACTTTATTTAGTTTGTGAGGGAGTTGCTGGAGTTTACACATTGATAATTTCCTAAAACCCAGTGTTTAATCCTATAATAATATGATTCCATTATATTTCTCCATATCATAAATTTTCATTGATACATATACAAAGTGCTGCAAATATTTCAACTATCTGAGTGCTGTGTCTGTAGGATGTATATACCGTAAATAAGGTATTGTTTTATTGTGTTAATATAAACCAAGTTATCATGTTACATGGAAAAAATTGTGAAATTGGTGACCTGCCTTCTGATTTCCCAGTCAGATATATTGTATTTTCATGAATAAACAGGTCAGTGAAGGATGTACTGGAAATTGTTTGTTGGTATCTATGATGCATTTTATGCATGACAGCTGTATGTGTTATGAAATGCAAGTATATGTTATTATGTCTCCTAAACGAAGTTTTGGGAGACATTGTTTTTGTCCAGTTTCTTATTATTATTCTTCTTTCTTCTATTTTCTTTTTTCTTTCCATTCAATCTTGTCTGCACATTTTCTCTAAGATGGATTGTCCAATCAATATAAAACTTTGGAAACATATTTAGGGTGGCCTGAAGTTTTGCAATCGTTTTTTAGAATGTTAAAAAAAAAATTGGACGCAAAAGGCATTTCAAAATGGCCACCATCCGTACACCACCCCCCTAAAAATGCAAAAGATTAAACACCATCTGATTTAAACGAAATTTGATACACAGGTAGATAATGGTACCCTGAGTGTGCCACAACTCTAAAAATTTCTGTCCGACTTCCGGTTTCAAAATGGGGGCTGTTTTAAAGTTTTTAAATATGGCGGCTGTTTCAGATCTCATTAATGGCCAGAGCAATTTCAATGAAATTTTGTATACTTCTTCTTTCTTCTTTTTTTCCTTTTTTTTCCGTTCAATCTTATCCACACATTTTCTCTAAGATGGATTGTCCAATCAATATGAAACTTTGGGAACATATTTAGGGTGACCTGACATGTGAAGTTTTTTTTTTCTGTTCAATCTTGTCTGCACAATTTCTCTAAGATGGATTGTCCAATCAATATAAAACTTTGGGAACATATTTAGGGTAACCTGAAGTTTTGCAATCCATTTTTGGAATGTTAAAAATGACTGCCATTTTCAAAATGGTGGTGGTTGTCAGATCTCAGTAATGGCCAGAGCAATTTCAATGAAAATTGGTATACTGATGCATCTAACTATCCTGATCATTTTCTCCAGAAAAAATTGGGCGTGAACGACATTTCAAAATGGCCTCAATCCGAACACCACCCCCTAAAAGTGCAAAAATTAAAACATCATCCGATTTCGACGAAATTTGGTACACAGTTAGATTATGATACCCTGAGTGAGCACCTGCTTTTGAAATTTTTGTCCGACTTCCGGTTTCAAAATGGCGGCTGTTTTAAATTTCTAACTATCCTGAGCATTTTGCAATAAAGGTTTGTTTTGCGGACATTCTGTGTTAGCATCCCACACAATTATATATATTTTTGATTTTATATTTATATTGCTATATTTTTAATTGTATTGAACCTAAATAAATGACAAGTTCTACCAGTTATAATTTTGTTTACTTTCTCGAGGAAGTCATTGGGTTTATTGCAATTTAGTTATCATTATTTCACAACCCACAAAACAAATCAAACTTTACCAGTCAATTAACATACACCACAGAAAACTTTTGACAATGGACATAACTTACTTCTTATTTCTTTAGCAGTCTCAGTACTCTTACACCAGTAGTCCGGTCATATATGGCAAGAAATCAGTCCAGATAATTTAAATGGGGCTTGTTTTGTAACCGGTTACAAAACAGTTACATAAAAAAAGTACTATTACATAATAGTTACAGTACTATTACATAATAGTTACAGTACTATTACATAATAGTTACAGTACTATTACATAATAGTTACAGTACTATTACATAATAGTTACAGTACTATTACATAATAGTTTAATAACTCATTAGATTTTTTTATGCCAGTTACATAACTCATTAGATTTTTTATGCCTTCATTTCTTAAAATGGTTACAAATTGGTTACATCACAGTTACAAATATTTTAATCATATCTTCATTTTTTAAAATGGTTACAAATTGGTTACATCACAGTTACATATAATAGTTACATAATTGCTCATTTGATTTTTTATGCCTTCATTTTTTAAAATGGTTACAAATTGGTTACATCACAGTTACATATATTTTATTCATACCTTCATTTTTTAAAATGGTTACAATTGGTTACATCTGTAGTCTCTTACCTCCAATGTTATAAAAAGGGTATAGTTAGTTAATAATTTTCTACATAAATTAACAATACTAGTGATTTAAAATTAATATAGTTAATAAAATAAAATAAAGTTTAAGACAAAATAGTTTTATAAATTTATCAAAAATGTAAGCAAAAGGTGCAGTTAGCACACCTGTTGTTAACAGGTAATAAAACTATTCAGTTCTTTGATCTTCAGGATCATAAATATAAGAGTGTGATTGCTTCATAATAAATTATGTAATAAGTGATGCAGGTAGCACACCTGATGTGAATAGGTCATAAATGTTCTAGTGGCTGACACCTTAATATAGCAATCTGTATAATAAAGCTAATTATTAGGCCTTTGATTTCAGGTCATAAACAGAAATTAAAAAAACATTACCCTTTCTCGTTTTTTAGTCTTACATAAAAATTATTGGCTGACGAATCCAACAATTTGTTTTCCAAGGATATAAATAGAAGGACACCATTTTTGGTTCTTTATTAGACTAAGTGAATCTTTCCCATTCTTACCATAGGTTATTAAGGATCTTATCACTGAAATTTATACAGTAAGTTGTTTACATACTTAATTTTAGTAAAATTAAAAGTGAAAGCATCTAGAATTTGGTTAATACAGTCTCTAAATGATCTGTCATGCAAATATTTTTATACAATAAATAAAGCCCCTATAATAAGTTAGTGTGTTCATAACATTTACAGAAACTTGGTGGAATTATCAATGTAATTCAATATATTAGGTCAAGTTTTTATTATTGACTGATTGAAAGGTTGCCCCCGCACCAAATAGGTACATGGTTTTATAGATGTGGTTTTAAGCTTTGTTTGCACAGCAGGCCAATACAGCAAGCTTCAGATCAATAACTATAGGCCAATACAGAAATCATTATGTAATACTCGAAAAATAATTATTTATGTTGTAACCAAAAAAAATCAACAATAATAAAGTATTGACCCTATTTTGAATGTCTGGTGAGCCAATATGGACTATACTTAACATCAACAATTTTTGTGTCTTGTGTGGCATATCATAAATGGTTATAATTCCATTTTATAATACTGTGACATGTTCATCAAATGTATGAAAATAGTGAAATAATTGTAAAGAAATTCTCGTATATGACAGCTATATAGGTAAGACCCTTTTTTGATTTTCTATGTCCTTGCATGCTCCTCCTTGTGAAGGGGGTAAAACCGGCCGGGTAAAACTATTATGTCACACAGTCATATAAAATATGAATAGAAATAACAAAAAATATTAATAACAAATTATTTGTAAGACTTCCTTCAAGTACAAAAGATGATGCCTCTTTATCTGACTTCAGAGGAAAATTAACTTTTCAAATTATCTCTCTTGGATAAAAATTAATTTAAACAATATCCATTACCCAAACAGAACTGTTGAGAATGCTATTAAACTGCCCTAAAAACTGTATAACTCTCGTAGCTGCGGGGTAACTGCAACACCTTACCACAGGTATGCCCCACTGGTCTTCTTAGTAGACCGTCCAAAGTGACAAATTCAACACATATTTTGCTAGATTCACCATGTATTAAGTCTGATCCAAGTATTAAGTCTGTAAGGTTATATTACATGTGGAAAACTGAATTTTATTCTCGTAAACTACATTACATAGTTACAGAGATGAGAAAATAAAATATACATGTTTTATATACACAAGGGTATTATATTAATGAATAACATTACTTAGGAGTCACCTTCACTGTAATAATTTTACTAAATCTTATCAGTTATTCTAGTACAATTTTTTTCAGAGGTAAAATATATGTAACCAATTTGTAACCCTTTTATAAAATGAATTAAGAAAAATGTAGATGTAACCAATTTGTAACCCTTTTATAAAATGAAGTAAGAAAAATAAAGATGTAACCAATTTGTAACCCTTTTATAAAATGAAGACAAAAAATATTTGTAACTGATTTGTAACCCTTTTATAAAATGAAGACAGAAAAATATTTGTAACCAATTTGTAACCCTTTTATAAAATGAAGTCAGAAAAATATAGATGTAACTAATTTGTAACCCTTTTATAAAATGAAGACAGAAAAATATAGATGTAACCAATTTGTAACCCCTTTATAAAATGAAGACAGAAAAATATAGATGTAACCAATTTGTAACCCCTTTATAAAATGAAGTCAGAAAACTATCTGTAACTGATTTGTAACCCTTTTATAAAATGAAGTCATAAAATATTTGTAACCGTTTTATTGAATGAAGTCAGAGAAATATTGGTGTAACCAATTTGTAACTGTTTTATAAAATGCAGGCATACAAATATGTGTAAGCAATTGTTACCCCTTTTAAGAAATGAAGGCAAAGACCAAGGCAAAGGAATATGCAACTACTGAGTATCAAACACATATGACCTTACTTTGTAACCGTTTTATACAGGACTTGTAACTGGTTACAAAACAAGCCCCCCAAAAATTGTCTGGACTGTTTTCTTGCCATATCTAAGTCCGGTCCATAGCTACATCTCTTCTGGCCCAGTGTGTTGTTGGTCTTTGGTTTGCAGAACAGTTTGTTATCATTCTTTTTTTGGCGCTCCAAGAAAACAGTCTTTACGTCATTCTAGACCTTTACTTCAGTACAGGTCCCTGTTTATATAAGCAGTTTTTTCCACAATTTGGCAACCTGTTTTGCCTTCCATATTGAGTTCTGTGTTTTGTTACCACCTCTTTATATATCTTCAGCTTTTCCAACACATGCATTTTACTTGTTTTTTTTTTTTTGCTAATTATACCCCCCACAAACTAGTTTGGGGGTATATAAGAATTACCCTGTCTGTCTGTCTGTCTCACCGTCTGTCCACATCCCTTGTAAGCGCTTCTCCTAAACCTCTTGACAGATTTTGATGAAACTTTACATGAAGGAAGTAAATCATATGTAGATGTGCATGAAGAATTTTCATCGCTGTCGGATATTATTCAGGGGAGATAATTGGACTTAGACTTTTAAAATATAGTATTCAGGGCGGGACCTCGTAAGCGCAACTCCTCCTAAACCGCTTGACAGATTTTGATGAAACTTTACATGAAGGAAGTACATCATATGTAGAAGAATTTTCATTGCTGTCGGTTATTATTCAGGGGAGTTAATTGGACTTGAAGCAAAGCTGGGGTATCCCTTTGTGAGCGTGCTTACAGTCCACACTTGTTATTTGTAAGAATAAATGTCTCCATTCTATTTAATAATTAAATAATTTTATTACTAAAAGACAGAATAACAAATCACCCAATAATTATGAAAAACAAATAACAAAAATTATTGTTATTTATGTTATAAAAACAAGCATACTGGCTTGGAACAGTCATATAAAACATTTGGCAGGGTTGAACCAGTTTCTAGAATTCATAGCCCTCCCCAATATTTATGCCCCAACACACAGAAGATAAGAAAATTGAATTTAGACTATAAATATTTTTTACTGTAATAAAATATGTAGCCATATTGGCTGGTAGGTGGTGAAAAAATCAAACTTTATAACATACACTTTAAGGATGATTCAGACCAAAAATAATGGAAGCTCTCACCTATCAATATAAACAATTCCCCAAATTCATGAAAGTGTTTTTGGAGTTATAGTCTGAAAACTTATAAAATCCTTCCTTTCTTCAAGAACAAAGATCACGAATAAGCCTGTTGGAGTTATAGCCCGAAAACCAAACCCACCCCCTTTTTTTCGCGAAAAAAGTCCCATAACAATATTATGATAAAGCAAAAATTTACCAAGAGTATACCGATCATGAGGTTAACATTACTAACAAACTGTGTTCAGTTTTGAAGAAAATATGTGAAGGCATTGTCAATATACAGTGTGACATGTGAATGACGGATGGACGGATATTTGTATGCCATTGTATGTCCTTCATGAAAAAAGATGTATTGTTAATGCTGGAAAACTGTCACCCTAAATCCTAAATATTTAAAATAAAAAAAATATGCATTTCCATAGAACCATTTTTTGTAAAAATTTTCAAAAATAATGCTAAAAAATTAAGATTAAGTTACTGATAGGATAAAAACTTTACATAAATATGATTTAAACAAGAAAAGATATGGTTGTAACCATAAATGGTAACTCAATTAAAGTAATTGGAGGATTAAAACAGGAACCCATTTTGTATTGTAAAATGAGAGATTAATTGTTGTTTACAGCTTGTGAAGATATAATGTACTTATGATATTCTTTTATATGCTTTAACCAAGTCAGGATCATTTAATACAATCAAATTTGTATGATTTGTCTTTGCCATGTGTTGCTTTTTCTTCTTTGATATAAGAGAATGATCATCCGAGACATCAGAGTTCTAAACATTTGGTTTCTTTATATAATAATGCATAGTTAAGGAATCGATTTAAATAATATAATACAAGACATAAAAAGTAAAATATAATACAGAAAAAATTTGTGTTAAATGTATTTTTAGTGTTATCTTGTAAAAAATATGTTTATATTAATATTTATATTTTGGCATATCTGTTAAAACATATATGTTAGACTTGGTAAAAAAAACTGGACAGAGAGAGTAGTGATGAGGTCAAATTCCAGGTCATCACAACAGACAACCGAAGTCCAAGTCCTCTGTCATCAACTTGTTGCCACTGTTACTGTCTGGATGTTAATGATAACTCTCCAATATTTAATCCTTACCAAACGAATTACAGTATTCCTGGGTCTGCACCCAATGGTACAAGGGTGGCACTGATAGATGCCACAGACAAAGACGCTGGAGACTTTGGAAGTGTTCGTTATTCCTAACAGATGAACAATGATGATGGATGTTTCATTATAAATGCATTTACGGTAATAGTCAGATCTGCATGTAGATATTGCTTCTGTTCTGAAAATACAGCACTGATTCAGACTGGTCAGTTCATGGTCAAACATTACTCTGTCCACAATGGTCAGTGTGCTGCCATTTATACAATATTTGTGCTGGCCCCAGTGCCATAAAAATTTTCTTTGGTAACAGTTTTTTATTCTGAATTTTATCCAATCAAAACTCTTATTTTCCCTTGTTGTCATTGTAATTGAGAAAATTCTCATGCTGAGCAAAACATTTTTTACTCAAACATCATTTTAAAGAACATATGCTTGACATTATGTTTCCTGCTGTATATTTAAACATAAAGTCCCAAATGTGTCCATCTTGGTACAGTTTTAACTGTTCTAAAACTTTTAAATTGTTTAAAAATTCTGTATTTCAGGGTGAGATAACTGTTGGCTGTCAATTAGATTATGAGACCACACAGACATACAGTATTTTTGTGGTTGCCAAGGATATGGGGATTCATCCAATCAGAGAACAACTCAGTCAGGACAAATTCTAATTCAGATCTCAGATGTCAATGATAATGCCCCTGATCTAAACAGCATTACAGATGTTCCAATTCCCGTATATGAAAATGCTGTGACATTTTCTGAAGTAGCCAGAGTTTTAGCTACAGACCCAGATCGTGGAGAAAATGGTACTGTTGATTACTCGTTGACCTCTGATACTAATGCCGAAGGATGGTTTGCAATAGCTACATAGTCTAATTCTAAAGGGAAAAATGAAGGTGTCATCAAATTGAACCAGAAATTGTTAGGTCAAGTTGGTATTGTGTATGTCACAATTAGAGCCACCGATCATGAGACTCCACAAATGGCATCAGAAAAGATGCTGTACTTTGAGATTATAGATGTGAATTTGCACCAGCCAGAATTTGTGGAGCCACAGGGTCCACAGAATACAAAATATATATTATAGGTATAGTAAAATATAAGGATCAAAATGATAAAATCTCCCAACATCCAGTAAAGTAAAACATAAATATCTCAAATGATAAAATCTCCCAAAGTCCAGTACAGTAAAACATAAGGATCAAATGATAAAATCTCCCAATGCCCAGTACAGTACAACATAAGGATCAAATGAAAAAAATTTCCCAACTTCCAGTACAGTAAAACATAAGGATCAAATGATAAAATCTCCCAAAGTCCAGTACAGTAAAACATAAAGACCAAATGATTAAATCTATAGTCAACTTTACCGTGTCCATACGATGGGTTTTTGCTTGACAAAATTTGAAAACTGCTACCGCGTTTGGTCGAGTTTATGGTCCTTTTGTATATCTCATATTACAGTATTTGAAGGTAACAATTATTTTCCACAGTTAATCGGCTTTTTGAAATGCGTCCATTTTTTCATTTCGCCAGATGCTGTATCCATAGTTACCTAAAACACAATAAAATTACTTGTGAGTATTCTTATAAATGATCTTTTTTTTTTATACAGGAAGAACCTGCACAGACGTTGATCATGGTAACTAAAGCAAAAGATGAAGATCACTGTGCCAATGGTTTTGTAAGGTATAGCCTACTACCAGAAGAGGATTATCTTAAGTTTACTCTCAACAATGACACTGGAGAACTGAGAAATAAACTGGTCCTCGACAGAGAGGTTCAGGCTCAGTATAAGGTGAGTCCTAGACAGAGAGGTTCATCTCAGTATTTGGTCAGTCATATACAGAGAGTTTCAAGCTCAGTATAAGTGAGTCCTAGACAGAGAGATTCAGGCTCATTATAAGGTGTGTCCTAGACAGAGAGTTTCAGGCTCAGTATAAGGTTAGTCTTAGACAGAGGTTCAGGATCAGTATAAGATGAGTCCTAGACAGAGAGGTTCATTCTCAGTATTTGGTCAGTCATATACAGAGAGTTTCAAGCTCAGTATAAGTGAGTCCTAGACAGAGATTCAGGCTCATTATAAGGTGTGTCCTAGACAGAGGTTCAGGATCAGTATAAGGTTAGTCCTAGACAGAGGTTCAGGATCAGTATAAGGTTAGTCCTAGACAGAGAGGTTCAGGCTCAGTATTAGGTGAGTCCTAGACAGAGAGGTTCATGCTCAGTATAAGGTGAGTCCTAGACAGAGAAGTTCAGGCTCAGTATAAGGTGAGTCCTAGACAGAGAGGTTCAGGCTCAGTATAAGGGGAGTCCTAGACAGAGAGGTTCAGGCTCAGTATAAGGTTAGTCCTAGATAGAGAGGTTTAGGTTCAGTATAAGGTGAGTCCTGGAGAGAGAGAGGTTCAGGCTCAGTATAAGGTGAGTCCTAGACAGAGAGGTTCAGGCTCAGTATAAGGTGAGTCCTAGACAGAGAGGTTCAGGCTCAGTATAAGGTGAGTCCTAGACAGAGAGGTTCAGGCTCAGTATAAGGTGAGTCCTAGACAGAGAGGTTCAGGCTCAGTATAAGGTGAGTCCTAGACAGAGAGGTTCAGGCCCAGTATAAGGTTAGTCCTAGACAGAGGTTCAGGCTCAGTATAAGGTGAGTCCTAGACAGAGAGGTGCAGGCTCAGTATAAGGTGAGTCCTAGACAGAGAGGTTCAGGTTCAGTATAAGGTGAGTCCTAGACAGAGAGGTTCAGGCCCAGTATAAGGTGAGTCCTAGACAGAGGTGCAGGCTCAGTATAAGGTGAGTCCTGGACAGAGAGGTTCAGGCTCAGTATAAGGTGAGTCCTAGACAGAGAGGTTCATGCCCAGTATAAGGGGAATCCTAGACAGAGAGGTTCAGGCTCAGTATAAGGTTAGTCCTAGACAGAGAGGTTCAGGCCCAGTATAAGGTGAGTCCTAGACAGAGAGGTGCAGGCTCAGTATAAGGTGAGTCCTAGACAGAGAGGTTCGGGTTCAGTATAAGGTGAGTCGTAGACAGAGGTTCAGGTTCAGTATAAGGTGAGTCCTAGACAGAGAGGTTCAGGTTCAGTATAAGGTACGTCCTAGACAGAGAGGTTCAGGCTCAGTATTAGGTGAGTCCTAGACAGAGGTTCAGGTTCAGTATAAGGTGAGTCCGTGACAGAGAGGTTCAGGTTCAGTATAAGGTGAGTCCTAGACAGAGAGGTTCAGGCTCAGTATAAGGTGAGTCCTAGACAGTTTCAGGCTCAGTATAAGGTGAGTCCTAGACAGAGAGGTTCAGGCTCAGTATAAGGTGAGTCCTAGATAGAGAGGTTCAGGCTCAGTATAAGGTGAGTCCTAGACAGTTTCAGGCTCAGTATAAGGTGAGTCCTAGACAGAGAGGTTCAGGCTCAGTATAAGGTGAGTCCTAGATAGAGAGGTTCAGGCTCAGTATAAGGTGAGTCCTAGACAGAGAGTTTCAGGCTCAGTATAAGGTTAGTCCTAGACAGAGAGGTTCAGGCCCAGTATAAGGTTAGTCCTAGACAGAGGTTCAGGCTCAGTATAAGGTGAGTCCTAGACAGAGAGGTGCAGGCTCAGTATAAGGTGAGTCCTAGACAGAGAGGTTCAGGTTCAGTATAAGGTGAGTCCTAGACAGAGAGGTTCAGGCCCAGTATAAGGTGAGTCCTAGACAGAGGTGCAGGCTCAGTATAAGGTGAGTCCTGGACAGAGAGGTTCAGGCTCAGTATAAGGTGAGTCCTAGACAGAGAGGTTCATGCCCAGTATAAGGGGAATCCTAGACAGAGAGGTTCAGGCTCAGTATAAGGTTAGTCCTAGACAGAGAGGTTCAGGCCCAGTATAAGGTGAGTCCTAGACAGAGAGGTGCAGGCTCAGTATAAGGTGAGTCCTAGACAGAGAGGTTCAGGTTCAGTATAAGGTGAGTCGTAGACAGAGGTTCAGGTTCAGTATAAGTTGAGTCCTAGACAGAGTTACATGCTCAGTATAAGGTCAGTCCTAGACAGAGTTTCAGGCTCAGTATAAGGTGAGTCCTAGACAGAGAGGTTCAGGTTCAGTATAAGGTGAGTCCTAGACAGAGAGGTTCAGGCTCAGTATAAGGTGAGTCCTAGACAGAGAGGTTCCGATTCAGTGTAAGGTGAGTCCTAGACAGAGAGGTTCAGGCTCAGTATAAGGTGAGTCCTAGACAGAGAGGTTCAGGTTCAGTATAAGGTGAGTCGTAGACAGAGGTTCAGGTTCAGTATAAGTTGAGTCCTAGACAGAGTTACATGCTCAGTATAAGGTCAGTCCTAGACAGAGTTTCAGGCTCAGTATAAGGTGAGTCCTAGACAGAGAGGTTCAGGCTCAGTATAAGGTTAGTCCTAGACAGAGAGGTTCAGGCTCAGTATAAGGTGAGTCCTAGACAGAGAGGTTTAGGTTCAGTATAAGGTGAGTCCTAGACAGAGAGGTTCAGGCTCAGTATAAGGTGAGTCCTAGACAGAGAGGTTCAGGCTCAGTATAAGGTGAGTCCTAGACAGAGGTTCATGCTCAGTATAAGGTGAGTCCTAGACAGAGGTTCATGCTCAGTATAAGGTTAGTCCTAGACAGAGAGGTTTAGGTTTAGTATAAGGTGAGTCCTAGACAGAGAGGTTTAGGTTCAGTATAAGGTGAGTCCTAGACAGATAGGTTCAGGCTCAGTATAAGGTGAGTCCTAGACAGAGAGGTTCAGGTTCAGTATTAGGTGAGTCCTAGACAGAGGTTCATGCTCAGTATAAGGTGAGTCCTAGACAGAGGTTCATGCTCAGTATAAGGTGAGTCCTAGACAGAGGTTCATGCTCAGTATAAGGTGAGTCCTAGACAGAGAGGTTCAGGCTCAGTATAAGGTTAGTCCTAGACAGAGAGGTTCAGGCTCAGTATTAGGTGAGTCCTAGACAGAGGTTCAGGTTCAGTATAAGGTGAGTCCGTGACAGAGAGGTTCAGGTTCAGTATAAGGTGAGTCCTAGACAGAGAGGTTCAGGCTCAGTATAAGGTGAGTCCTAGACAGTTTCAGGCTCAGTATAAGGTGAGTCCTAGACAGAGGTTCAGGCTCAGTATAAGGTGAGTCCTAGACAGAGAGGTTCAGGCTCAGTATAAGGTGAGTCCTAGACAGAGGTTCATGCTCAGTATAAGGTGAGTCCTAGACAGAGGTTCATGCTCAGTATAAGGTTAGTCCTAGACAGAGAGGTTCAGGCTCAGTATAAGGTGAGTCCTAGACAGAGAGGTTCAGGCTCAGTATAAGGTTAGTCCTAGACAGAGAGGTTTAGGCTCAGTATAAGGTGAGTCCTAGACAGAGAGGTTCATGCTCAGTATAAGGTGAGTCCTAGACAGAGGTTCATGCTCAGTATAAGGTGAGTCTTAGACAGAGGTTCATGCTCAGTATAAGGTGAGTCCTAGACAGAGAGGTTCAGGTTCAGTATAAGGTGAGTCCTAGACAGAGAGGTTCAGGCTCAGTATAAGGTGAGTCCTAGACAGAGGTTCATGCTCAGTATAAGGTGAGTCCTAGACAGAGAGGTTCAGGCTCAGTATAAGGTTAGTCCTAGACAGAGAGGTTTAGGCTCAGTATAAGGTGAGTCCTAGACAGAGAGGTTCAGGCTCAGTATAAGGTTAGTCCTAGACAGAGAGGTTTAGGCTCAGTATAAGGTGAGTCCTAGACAGAGAGGTTCATGCTCAGTATAAGGTGAGTCCTAGACAGAGGTTCATGCTCAGTATAAGGTGAGTCTTAGACAGAGGTTCATGCTCAGTATAAGGTGAGTCCTAGACAGAGAGGTTCAGGTTCAGTATAAGGTGAGTCCTAGACAGAGAGGTTCAGGCTCAGTATAAGGTGAGTCCTAGACAGAGAGGTTCAGGTTCAGTATTAGGTGAGTCCTAGACAGAGGTTCATGCTCAGTATAAGATGAGTCCTAGACAGAGGTTCATGCTCAGTATAAGGTGAGTCCTAGACAGAGGTTCATGCTCAGTATAAGGTGAGTCCTAGACAGAGAGGTTCAGGCTCAGTATAAGGTTAGTCCTAGACAGAGAGGTTTAGGTTTAGTATAAGGTGAGTCCTAGACAGAGAGGTTCATGCTCAGTATAAGGTGAGTCCTAGACAGAGGTTCATGCTCAGTATAAGGTGAGTCCTAGACAGAGGTTCATGCTCAGTATAAGGTGAGTCCTAGACAGAGAGGTTCAGGTTCAGTATATGGTGAGTCCTAGACAGAGAGGTTCAGGTTCAGTATAAGGTGAGTCCTAGACAGAGAGGTTCGTGCTCAGTATAAGGTGAGTCCTAGACAGAGGTTCATGCTCAGTATAAGGTGAGTCCTAGACAGAAAGGTTCAGGTTCAGTATAAGGTGAGTCCTAGACAGAGGTTCATGCTCAGTATAAGGTGAGTCCTAGACAGAGAGGTTCAGGCTCAGTATAAGGTTAGTCCTAGACAGAGAGGTTCAGGCTCAGTATAAGGTGAGTCCTAGACAGAGAGGTTCAGGCTCAGTATAAGGGGAGTCCTAGATAGAGAGGTTTAGGTTCAGTATTAGGTGAGTCCTAGACAGAGAGGTTCAGGCTCAGTATAAGGTTAGTTCTAGACAGAGAGGTTCAGGCTCAGTATAAGGTGAGTCCTAGACAGAGAGGTTCAGGTTCAGTATAAGGGGAGTTCTAGACAGAGAGGTTCAGATTCAGTATAAGGTGAGTCCTAGACAGAGAGGTTTAGGTTCAGTATAAGGTGAGTCCTAGACAGAGAGTTTCAGGCTCAGTATAAGGTGAGTCCTAGACAGAGAGGTTCAGGCTCAGTATAAGGTGAGTCCTAGACAGAGAGGTTCATGCTCAGTATAAGGTGAGTCCTAGACAGAGAGGTGCAGGCTCAGTATAAGGTGAGTCCTAGACAGATGTTTAGGTTCAGTATAAGGTGAGTCCTAGACAGAGAGTTTCAGGCTCAGTATAAGGTGAGTCCTAGACAGAGAGGTTCAGGCTCAGTATAAGGTTAGTTCTAGACAGAGAGGTTCATGCTCAGTATAAGGTGAGTCCTAGACAGAGAGGTTCAGGCTCAGTATAAGGTTAGTCCTAGACAGAGAGGTTTAGGTTTAGTATAAGGTGAGTCCTAGACAGAGAGGTTCATGCTCAGTATAAGGTGAGTCCTAGACAGAGGTTCATGCTCAGTATAAGGTGAGTCCTAGACAGAGGTTCATGCTCAGTATAAGGTGAGTCCTAGACAGAGAGGTTCAGGTTCAGTATATGGTGAGTCCTAGACAGAGAGGTTCAGGTTCAGTATAAGGTGAGTCCTAGACAGAGAGGTTCGTGCTCAGTATAAGGTGAGTCCTAGACAGAGGTTCATGCTCAGTATAAGGTGAGTCCTAGACAGAAAGGTTCAGGTTCAGTATAAGGTGAGTCCTAGACAGAGGTTCATGCTCAGTATAAGGTGAGTCCTAGACAGAGAGGTTCAGGCTCAGTATAAGGTTAGTCCTAGACAGAGAGGTTCAGGCTCAGTATAAGGTGAGTCCTAGACAGAGAGGTTCAGGCTCAGTATAAGGGGAGTCCTAGATAGAGAGGTTTAGGTTCAGTATTAGGTGAGTCCTAGACAGAGAGGTTCAGGCTCAGTATAAGGTTAGTTCTAGACAGAGAGGTTCAGGCTCAGTATAAGGTGAGTCCTAGACAGAGAGGTTCAGGTTCAGTATAAGGGGAGTTCTAGACAGAGAGGTTCAGATTCAGTATAAGGTGAGTCCTAGACAGAGAGGTTTAGGTTCAGTATAAGGTGAGTCCTAGACAGAGAGTTTCAGGCTCAGTATAAGGTGAGTCCTAGACAGAGAGGTTCAGGCTCAGTATAAGGTGAGTCCTAGACAGAGAGGTTCATGCTCAGTATAAGGTGAGTCCTAGACAGAGAGGTGCAGGCTCAGTATAAGGTGAGTCCTAGACAGATGTTTAGGTTCAGTATAAGGTGAGTCCTAGACAGAGAGTTTCAGGCTCAGTATAAGGTGAGTCCTAGACAGAGAGGTCCAGGCTCAGTATAAGGTTAGTCCTAGACAGAGGTTCAGGCTCAGTATAAGGTGAGTCCTAGACAGAGAGGTTCAGATTCAGTATAAGGTGAGACCTAGACAGAGAGGTTCAGGTTTAGTATAAGGTTAGTCCTAGACAGAGGTTCAGGCTCAGTATTAGGTGAGTCCTAGACAGAGGTTCAGGCTCAGTATAAGGTGAGTCCTAGACAGAGAGGTTCAGGCTCAGTATAAGGGGAATCCTAGACAGAGAGGTGCAGGCCCAGTATAAGGTGAGTCCTAGACAGAGAGGTTCAGGCTCAGTATAAGCTGAGTCATAGACAGAGAGTTTCAGGTTCAGTATAAGGTGAGTCCTAGACAGAGGTTCAGGCTCAGTATAAGGTTAGTCCCAGACAGAGAGGTTCAGGCTCAGTATAAGGTGAGTCCTGGATAGAGAGGTTCAGGTTCAGTATAAGGTGAGTCCTAGACAGAGAGGTTCAGGTTCAGTATAAGGTGAGTCCTGGAGAGACAGAGAGTTGCATGCTCAGTATAAGGTGAGTCCTAGACAGAGAGGTTTAGGTTCAGTATTAGGTGAGTCCTAGACAGAGAGGTTCAGGCTCAGTATAAGGTGAGTCCTAGACAGAGTTTCAGGCTCAGTATAAGGTGAGTCCTAGACAGAGAGGTTCAGGTTCAGTATAAGGTGAGTCCTAGACAGAGAGGTCCAGGCTCAGTATAAGGTGAGTCCTAGACAGAGAGGTTTAGGTTCAGTATAAGGTGAGTCCTAGACAGAGAGGTTCAGGCTCAGTATAAGGTGAGTCCTAGACAGAGAGGTTCAGGCTCAGTATAAGGTGAGTCCTAGACAGAGAGGTTCAGGCTCAGTATAAGGTGAGTCCTAGACAGAGAGGTTCAGGCTCAGTATAAGGTGAGTCCTAGACAGAGGTTCAGGCTCAGTGTAAGGTGAGTCCTGGAGAGAGAGAGGTTCAGGCTCAGTATAAGGTGAGTCCTAGACAGAGGTTGAGGCTCAGTATAAGGTGAGTCCTGGAGAGAGAGAGGTTCAGGCTCAGTATAAGGTGAGTCCTGGAGATAGAGAGGTTCAGGCTCAGTATAAGGTGAGTCCTAGACAGAGAGGTTCAGGCTCAGTATAAGGTGAGTCCTAGACAGAGAGGTTCAGGCTCAGTATAAGGGGAGTCCTAGATAGAGAGGTTTAGGTTCAGTATTAGGTGAGTCCTAGACAGAGAGGTTCAGGCTCAGTATAAGGTTAGTTCTAGACAGAGAGGTTCAGGCCCAATATAAGGTAAGTCCTATACAGAGAGGTTCAGGCCCAGTATAAGGTCAGTGCTAGACAAAGAGGTTCAGGCCCAGTATAAGGTCAGTGCTAGACAAAGAGTTCAGGCCCAGTATAAGCAGTATAAGGTAAGTCCTAGACAGAGAGGTTTAGGTTCAGTATTAGGTGAGTCCTAGACAGAGAAGTTCAGGCTCAGTATAAGGTGAGTCCTAGACAGAGAGGTTCAGGCCCAGTATAAGGTAAGTCCTATACAGAGAGGTTCATGCTCAGATTATTGTGAAGACTTTGTGTGCTGGTCATTGTTGACTGCTGACTATAGATATTGACAATTTAGACAGATATTAACAGTGTATACAGTACAGTACAAGGACAGTTTTTGACTGTCCTCCATATAGTTATCAGTGTATATACAGTTTTTTGACAGAGTATATAGTTTTTGACAGTATGCAGTTTATGATGAGTTCTGGCAATATATACAGGTTTTGACAATGCATACAGTTATTGACAGTATACAAATATTGGCAGTGTATACAGTTATTGACAGTTTATACAAATTTTGACAGCATAACTGTACATATATAAATATTATCACAGTTATTGGAACCCTTTATTATGATTTGTATTTAATTTACAGATTGATAGAAGCCTATGATGATGGTCGTCCTAACAGACTTAGGACTACTCTAGCTTTGACAATAATTCTTATTGATATTAATGACAAAGAGTTTCCATGACGCCCTGATTACCAGCCATTTTATGTTGGTAGTGCTCTAGAGGAGACAGAAGGAGTATATATTGGTAGTGTTGATGTGGCTGTGGACAAAGACAGTGATGTTAATAATACACGTATATTTTTTGTTATATAATTGGTAAGTACATTGTTTGGATTATACACATACAGCCTGCAGTTGATAGTTGTATACTAGATTACCACACAAGGAAGAACTGAGACGAGGTCGACAATTGCAAATGACATTTTGTCCTCTGATTTAACTTTTGATTTTATGTTAAATGTTATGCAAGTAAACAATCAAAATTGGAAAGGATAATGATGTATTTCTGTTCTGAGTGGGTGGTATTCTAAGATGGTGGTATTCATCACTAACGGGTGTTATTCGTAAAGGAAAGGTGTTTTACAGAGAAATGTGATGAAATTCTGGATTACACTGGAATAATACACTCATTTTAACCAATGAAATGTCTAGAATTTGTAAGAAGTATAATATTGTATACAATTAGTAAATACAATGTTTGGATACAAGGATAGATGTATATAAAATCTGTGAGAGCTTTGGATAAGATCTTTGCATTTCTGCCCATTTTCAGCTAGATGTGTATAAATGATATTTTTTGTGTATAATTTTTGTGATATTGATGACATAATTTTGTTTACTGAAGCGATCTTGATTTACTGTTTTTGGAAACAAAATTATTTATATATATTTTTTATTAAAATGTAAACAAAATAGTTACATAATTAAACCATTTTCATCCATTTCAATAAACAGTTATTTAATGTTGAGGGAATAGTCAAATTATTGCTTCAAGGTGCTGGAGATTTGAGAACTGTTGCACAACTGTGTAGATTTGAAATTTAAAATACGACAAGTGACCTAAATCGGCAGTGTGTTTGACATGGGAATAACTGTTCATCGATGTTGGGTTTGCAACAGCTCAAACTTGGTTAACTATAACACTCCTATAGTAATTTTAAAGTTAAAAATACTGCATAATAATATTGAATGCTGGTGTGTTTTATTGGTAATTTTAATGCTGTTAACCAAATATATATCAACTCAGCAGTAATACTTCTCGACGTTTAGTAGGTGGATTGAGGGATCATTTCTATATCCATGAACAAGTAAACTGTACCGTAATTACTTTTTCACGAGGTGAACTGGAGGATCATTTCTATCTGAATGAATCTGGTCAACTGTACTTAATGAAATCCATTGATCGTGATGGAGATAATAATCCATATAAACGGGAAATCAATTTTGTAAATCTGGTCATACGGGCATTACAACCATCTGTCAACATCATGGGGAACAGTCTGCGCTCTGGCTACATCGGAAGGATATGTACCACCTGAGTATAGTCCATTAAATCTGACACAACTATGGGTCAGGGTCATAATTCAGGATAAAAACGACCATCCTCCAAAATTCAGGGAAAATACATTAAGTGTTGGAATAACAAGGAAAACACAGTTTGGAGAAATTATATTTAACTTACTGGTACGTAGAACTATTATAGGTCATATTTAAGTCCATGACCAAAATTTTAACCAATATGTCCAACTAGGATTTGGTTGTGGGTTCTAGTCTCACTGCAGGCAGGGTGTGCTCAACTCCAATCTAAATTAACAAGGATTACCAGTTTTTTACTGCAGGTCCAGGGTTTTCTGTGGGTACCAGTCAGCTTTCACTCTGATATACCTGAAAAATTTGGAAAGTGGCATTAAACAACATTCAAAAACAAAAAAATCAAATTGGACAAGCAAAGATGTAATCTTTGCATGGTTAAATAAAATAGAAAGATGTCACTTTTTAATATCTTTTGTATTGGTTGATATATTCTTGTCTTGAATTAAGTCATTTTATAGATGATTTTGTTTGTTTAACATCAGTGTATATCAACAACATAGCAGCTATGAAAGGCAAAAGATTGGGGGTAAGGGTTACATAATATACAATGTACACAAGATGGATTACTAATTCAAAACATGATCACAGTTAGAGTATGATATATAGTGTACCCATAGTTTGTATTTGTACTCGTTACTCAGATCAGACATGAGTTTTCCATCTTTGAATATACACATAAATAATCCCCCCCACATTAGGTATAATATACCCCTGCACCCCCTTAGGGGATACAGGCCTCCACACCATAGGGGGATTTATTATTATTATGACTTTGAAACACACAAAAATATAAATAAATGTAATTTTCTGTTTTAGAGTGAGATAATAGACTTGGACATTGGAATAAATAAGAACCATACCTTTGAACAAAGTAAACCTCTAGTGATATACCCCAACTCCCTAAGTCAGTCAGTAGGGGCTAACGCCTTCCAGCTGTTCTCTAATGGTACCGTGAAGACTAACACATACTTCCAGGCCGACATGTATGGCTACTTTCTGATGAGTGTCATGGCCAAAGACGAAGACGGACAATCTGCAAATGCTACACTGAGGGTATGTCTTTGCTTACAGTATGATTCTGGTGAAGGGTTGGAGGGTAGGGGGAGGGGGTTAATCGGTGGCAGAGTGGTTTAGTTGGTCATCTACTACTGATCACTAATGTGATGGTATATGTTTACTAGTGTTAAGCATAGGTCTGTGTAAGACAGGATTTGTGAGTTTTTATTAACCAGAGCTGTGTGTATACATATCATAGCTATATATGGTAATCTCTTTATGCTATTTAAAAACCGGACACCATGGCAACCATGAAAGTGGTGTAAGTGCATTTAAAAAGTCATTTTTCATACTTAGGAAACTACATGTCTGAGGAGACTGGATACACAAAGAATTTTATCACTAAATGTTGGTTCTGTGCTGTTGTGTTGTCCGTGACTCACCATGCTGGTTCTGTGCTGTTGTTGTGTTGTCTATGGCTCACCATGCTGGTTCTGTGCTGTTGTTGTGTTGTCCATGACTCACCATGCTGGTTCTGTGCTGTTGTTGTGTTGTCCAAGACTCACCATGGTGGTTCTTTGCTGTTGTTGTGTTGTTAATGACTCACCATGGTGGTTCTGTGCTGTTGTTGTGTTGTCCATGACTCACCATGTTGGTTCTGTGCTGTTGTTGTGTTTGTTGTTGTGTTGTCTGTGGCTCACCATGTTGATTCTGTGCTGTTGTTGTGTTGTCTGTGGCTCACCATGTTGGTTCTATGCTGTTGTTGTGTTGTCTGTGGCTCACCATGTTGGTTCTGTGCTGTTGTTGTTTTGTTGTCCGTGGCTCACCATGTTGGTTATGTGCTGTTGTTGTGTTGTCCATGACTCACCATGTTGGTTCTGTGCTGTTGTTGTGTTGTCCATGACTCACCATGCTTGTTTTGTGCTGTTGTTGTGTTGTCCATGACTTACCATGCTGGTTCTGTGCTGTTGTTGTGTTGTCCATGACTCACCATGTTGGTTCTGTGCTGTTGTTGTGTTGTCCATGGCTCACCATGTTGGTTCTGTGCTGTTGTTGTGTTGTCTGTGGCTCACCATGCTGGTTCTGTGCTGTTGTGTTGTCCATGGCTCACCATGCTGGTTCTGTGCTGTTTGTGTTGTCCATGACTCACCATGTTGGTTCTGTGCTGTTGTTGTGTTGTCCATGGCTCACCATGCTGGTTCTGTGCTGTTGTTGTGTTGCCCATAGCTCACCATGTTGGTTCTGGGCTGTTGTTGTGTTGTCCATGGCTCACCATGTTGGTTCTGTGCTATTGTTGTGTTGTCCATGGCTCACCATTCTGGTTCTGTGCTGTTGTGTTGTCCGTGACTCACCATGCTGGTTCTGTGCTGTTGTTGTGTTGTCTATGGCTCACCATGCTGGTTCTGTGCTGTTGTGTTGTCCATGACTCACCATGCTGGTTCTGTGCTGTTGTGTTGTCCGTGACTCACCATGCTGGTTCTGTGCTGTTGTTGTGTTGTCCATGGCTCACCATGCTGGTTCTGTGCTGTTGTTGTGTTGTCCATGACTCACCATGCTGGTTCTGTGCTGTTGTTGTGTTGTCCATGACTCACCATGCTGGTTCTGTGCTGTTGTTGTGTTGTCCATGACTCACCATGTTGGTTCTGTGCTGTTGTTGTGTTGTCCATGACTCACCATGTTGGTTCTGTGCTGTTGTTATGTTGTCCATGGCTCAACATGCTCGTTCTGTGATGTTGTTGTGTTGTCCATAGCTCACCATGCTGGTTCTGTGCTGTTGTTGTGTTGTCCATGGCTCACCATGTTGGTTCTGTGCTGTTGTTTTGTTGTCCATGACTCACCATGCTGGTTCTGTGCTGTTGTTGTGTTGTCCATGACTCACCATGGTGGTTCTGTGCTGTTGTTGTGTTGTCCATGACTCACCATGTTGGTTCTGTGCTGTTGTTGTGTTGTCCATGACTCACCATGTTGGTTCTGTGCTGTTGTTATGTTGTCCATGGCTCACCATGTTGGTTCTGTGATGTTGTTGTGTTGTCCATGGCTCACCATGGTGGTTCTGTCCTGTTGTTGTGTTGTCCATGACTCACCATGTTGGTTCTGTACTGATGTTGTGTTGTCCATGACTCACCATGTTGGTTCTGTGTTGTTGTGTTGTCTGTGGCTCACCATGTTGGTTCTGTCCTGTTGTTGTGTTGTCCATGGCTCACCATGGTGGTTCTGTCCTGTTGTTGTGTTGTCCATGGCTCACCATGTTGGTTCTGTGCTGTTGTTGTGTTGTCCATGACTCACCATGGTGGTTCTGTCCTGTTGTTGTGTTGTCCATGACTCACCATGTTGGTTCTGTACTGATGTTGTGTTGTCCATGACTCACCATGTTGGTTATGTGTTGTTGTGTTGTCTGTGGCTCACCATGTTGGTTCTGTGCTCTTGTTGTGTTGTCCGTGGCTCACCATGCTGGTTCTGTGCTGTTGTTGTGTTGTCCATGGCTCACCATGTTAGTTCTGTGCTGTTGTTGTGTTGTCCATGACTCACCATGCTGGTTCTGTGCTGTTGTTGTGTTGTCCATGACTCACCATGTTGGTTCTGTGCTGTTGTTGTGTTGTCCGTGGCTCACCATGTTGGTTCTGTGCTGTTGTTGGGTTGTCCATGGCTCACCATGTTGGTTCTGTGCTGTTGTGTTGTCCATGGCTCACCATGTTGGTTCTGTGCTGTTGTTGTGTTGTCCATGGCTCACCATGCCGGTTCTGTGCTGTTGTTGTGTTGTCCGTGGCTCACCATGCTTGTTCTGTGTTGTCCATGACTCACCATGTTGGTTCTGTGCTGTTGTTGTGTTGTCCATGGCTCACCATGTTGGTTCTGTACTGATTTTGTGTTGTCCATGGCTCACCATGTTGGTTCTCTGCTGTTGTTGTGTTGTCCATGACTCACCATGTTGGTTCTGTGCTGTTGTTGTGTTGTCCATGACTCACCATGTTGGTTCTGTACTGATGTTGTGTTGTCCATGACTCACCATGTTGGTTCTGTGTTGTTGTGTTGTCTGTGGCTCACCATGCTGGTTCTGTGCTGTTGTTGTTTTGTCTGTGGCTCACCATGTTGGTTCTGTGCTCTTGTTGTGTTGTCTGTGGCTCACCATGCTGGTTCTGTGCTGTTGTTGTGTTGTCCATGGCTCACCAAGCCGGTTCTGTGCTGTTGTTGTGTTGTCCATGACTCACCATGCTGGTTCTGTGCTGTTGTTGTGTTGTCCATGACTCACCATGTTGGTTCTGTGCTGTTGTTGTGTTGTCCGTGGCTCACCATGTTGGTTCTGTGCTGTTGTTGTGTTGTCCATGGCTCACCATGCTGGTTCTGTGCTGTTGTGTTGTCCATGGCTCACCATGTTGGTTCTGTGCTGTTGTTGTGTTGTCCATGGCTCACCATGCTGGTTCTGTGCTGTTGTTGTGTTGTCTATGGCTCACCGTGCTTGTTCTGTGTTGTTTTTGTGTTGTCCATGACTCACCATGTTGGTTCTGTGCTGTTGTTGTGTTGTCTATGGCTCACCATGCTGGTTCTGTGCTGTTGTTGTGTTGTCCATGACTCACCATGTTGGTTCTGTGCTGTTGTTGTGTTGTCCGTGGCTCACCATGCTGGTTCTGTGTTGTTGTGTTGTCTGTGGCTCACCATGCCGGTTCTGTGCTGTTGTATGGTTGTCCATGACTCACCATGCTGGTTCTGTGTTGTTGTGTTGTCCGTGGCTCACCATGCTTGTTCTGTGTTGTTGTGTTGTCTGTGGCTCACCATGTTGGTTCTGTGCTGTTGTATGGTTGTCTATGGCTCGCCATGGTGGTTCTGTGGTTTTGTTGTGTTGTCCATGGCTCACTATGTTGGTTCTGTGGTATTGTATGGTCTATGGTTTATCATGCTAGGTCTGTGCAGTTATTGTTATATCCCAGCTACAAAGAAGAGGCAGGTATACTGTTTTACCCTTGTCCGTTCATCTGTTTGTCTGTCTGTCCATCCGTAACAAACATTTCTGTCTCAGTTTTCTAAGCAACTATAGGATGCAGAAGCCTGATATTTTGCATATTGCTTTATCCTAAGTACCATATGGTGGGTAGCGATTTTATGCTCCTGGGTCATCTACTTCCTGTTAACAGAATACTTAGATTTTTACACATAGTTGACAGACATGCAAAATTTTATTTGCAGTTTTGTCAGCAACTATATGATGTAGAAGCCTGAGTTTTTGCATATTGCTTTATTCTATAGTAGCATGTGGTGTATAGCGATTTTATGCTCCTTTGTCATCTTCTTCATCTGCTCCTACAGAATACTTAGATTTTTACACATAGTTGACATACATGTAAACTTTTTGTGGAATTGGGTATCACTTGTGAGCATGAGCTCACAGTCCACACTTGTTTGTTTTAATTTAAGACGAGACAGTTTTTTCCATCATAGAAAATTTGTTGATTCCACATTAATAATGTGTCAGTATTATCATAAGACTAATGTTCCAGTTTGATATTTAATTTTGAACTTAGGAGATTGAATTATTTAAAAAGTTTCTATTATACAGTAAACCAGTCAATCTATTTTACAGCTGTTTAGAGAAGATCACAGGATACAGAATAGTTGTAGATAAAATACAGACCCATGAGAATGAGGCAGGAAAAGCTGAAATTGATAAGTAAGTAATACAGACCCATGAGAATGAGGCAGGAAAAGCTGAAATTGATAAGTAAGTTATACAGACCCATGAGAACGAGGCAGGAAAAGCTGAAATTGATAAGTAAGTAATACAGACCCATGAGAACGAGGCAGGAAAAGCTGAAATTGATAAGTAAGTAATACAGACCCATGAGAACGAGGCAGGAAAAGCTGAAATTGATAAGTAAATAATACAGACCCATGAGAATGAGGTAGGAAAAGCTGAAATTGATAAGTAAGTAATACAGACCCATGAGAACGATGCAGGAAAAGCTGAAATTGATAAGTAAGTAATACAGACCCATGAGAACGAGGCAGGAAAAGCTGAAATTGATAAGTAAGTAATACAGACCCATGAGAACGAGGCAGGAAAAGCTGAAATTGATAAGTAAGTAATGACAAATACAGACCCATGAGAACGAGGCAGGAAAAGCTTAAATTGATAAGTAAGTTATACAGACCCATGAGAACGAGGCAGGAAAAGCTGAAATCGATAAGTAAGTAATACAGACCCATGAGAACGAGACAGGAAAAGCTGAAATTGATAAGTAAGTAATGACAAATACAGACCCATGAGAACGAGGCAGGAAAAGCTTAAATTGATAAGTAAGTTATACAGACCCATGAGAATGAGTCAGGACGAGCTGAAATTGATAAGTAAGTAATACAGAAAATCATCCTATAGTGATTTTGTTATTTTCTGTTCAGTACACACTTAAATGTTAGATACATGTATGTAATACAATCTTCCGATATTGTTGGCAACCTTTGTGCCCTTAGTAACGTTTATTTACCAAGTAATACAATCTGTCCATATTGTTGGCACCCTTTGTGCCCGTTGTACATTAGGATTTGTTATTTTTTACAGAATTGATATGTTTATACATGGAGAAATCATTGAACCATTCAGGATAGTGGATGCTTCAGAACTTTTAAGGTAAGTGATGTATCAAGCCTGAGACCAATAGCATCACAGAGACATTGGTCAAAGACATATTATTACCACAATTCAGAATATTGGAAAATAAAGTAAGACACAAACTTAATATACAACTTTAAAATGCAGTTATCAAAAAAATAATAAACTGCATAGGCATAGCAAGCGGTACGGCCGGTATGGATCGGACCATACCACTTTAAATTGCTGGTACGGAAAACCTTACCAGTTACCAGTTTTATGCAAATTGAAATAAAAAATGATAGAATTTCATTACATATACTCTTTAATTTGTGAAACATTCATCATAAATCTAATTTCAAAAAAAAAAATTTTCAATATAAAACAGCGACCGGTTTGATCTTGAGTGCAATTTGGTAAGTGACAAATAATTGCACATGGAAAACCCTTATTTATATTTAAACATTTACAGTAAACGGGTTGTCGACCCCGACACTGACTGTACCACTATTTTAACCGACCGTACCACTATTTTTTTCTGCTTGCTTTGCATATGGACTGTATCGACTTACATTAGGAAATTACAGACCATCAATAAACCTGTTCTGCTCATAAAACCAATAAATTTTAGAATTCAGGAGTTAAATATGGGAGGTAACTCTATTTGACAAGGGAGATAATTAGATATGTTTTACATTTTCCAGCAAGATAGATAGCAGTGCCAGTGCTTTGGTCAGTGACTAATTAGATATGTTTTAAATTTTCCAGCAAGATAGATAGCAGTGCCAGTGCCTTGGTCAGTGACTACAATATTGTACAGATTGTGGTAAGTTGTCTACAGTATTGTACAGATTGTGGTAAGTTGTCTACAGTATTGTACAGATTGTGGTAAGTTGTCTACAGTATTGTACAGATTGTGGTAAGTTGTCTACAGTATTGTACAGATTGTGGTAAGTTATCTACAGTATTGTACAGATTGTGGTACCGGTAAGTTGTCTACAGTATTGTACAGATTGTGGTAAGTTGTCTACAGTATTGTACAGATTGTGGTAAGTTATCTACAGTATTGTACAGATTGTGGTAAGTTGTCTACAGTATTGTACAGATTGTGGTAAGTTGTCTACAGTATTGTACAGATTGTGGTAAGTTGTCTACAGTATTGTACAGATTGTGGTAAGTTGTCTACAGTATTGTACATTGTACATGTCTCCCACAACTGTGACATTGTTTGAATTCCTCAATGTTGATTTTTATGAAACTAGTAGGGTCCTGATTTTAGAGTATTGATAACTTCTTCCTCATTTCAAATTCTTATTATTAGCTCACCTGACCCAAAGAGTCATGTGAGCTATTGTTATCACTTTGCGTCGTCGGCGTCGTCGTCGGCGTCTGTAAACTTTTTACATTTTAATCTTCTTCTCTGAAACCACTTGGCCAATTGAAACCAAACTTGGCCATAATGTTCATTGGATGGACCTTTACAAAGTTTGTTTTTTATTTTGATTGGTAAACCAATATGGCCGCCACCTCAAGACTTAGTTTAACATAGGACCCTATGGGAAAAAAGTTAAAAAGGGCTTCTTCTCTGAAACCGTTTAACCAATCAAAACAAAACCTACTAGCAATATTGTTGAGATGGTCCTCTATAAAGTTTGTGTTTTAGATGGGAATTGGAAATTCAAAATGGCCGCCACTGCAGGACTTAGTTTAACATAGAACCCTATGGGAAAAAGTTTTAAAAGGCTTCTTCTCTGAAACCGGTTAATCAATGGAAACAAAAACTTACTAGCAATATTGTTTGGATGGTCCTCTATAAAGTTTGTGTTTTTTATGGCAATTGGAAATTCAAAATGGCCGCTACCGCAGGACTTAGTTTAACATATGACCCTATGGGAAAAAGTTTTTAAAGGCTTCTTCTCTTAAACCGGTTAATCAATGGAAACAAAAACTTACTAGCAATATTGTTTAGATGGTCTTTTATAAAGTTTATGTTTTTTATGGCAATTGGAAATTCAAAATGGCCACCTCCCCGGCAGGATTTAGTTTAACATAGGACCCTATGGGCAAATAAAAAAAATCTTCTCTATACAACTGGTTAACCAATGAAACAAAGCTTTCTAGTAATATTGTTTGGATGGTCCTATTTAAAGTTTATTGAAAATTACAGGACTTACTTTAACATCAGGGAAATGCCATCTTCATTGCTTATAAAATCAGGTGAGCGATACAGGCTCTTAAGAGCCTCTGGTTTCTAATATATTTTAAAGGGAGGTAAAATTTGGAATTTTGTCATGTATAATTCATGTCACATGTTTTGTCTTTTTATAGATATCAAAAAAAATTAAAAGCTGCTACAGTCATGGCATACGGTAAGAGTTATATATATATATATATATAGTACAATATCATAGTATAAATATTAATCAACAGGAAGAAGAAAAATGGCAATCATCACTTCTGAAATTCTCTATTCATGTCATAGTATTAATATGTTTAGATTGTGCTCAAAAGTTAAAATACCCCATATTAAAAAAAAATATATTTTTCCTTAAGAACAAGTCTACCCAGGAATTATCATTGTTTTGATGTTTTGGTACAAATAATTGGGACTGGAGAAATACAACAATTTTTTTTGTTAATATTCAAATTTATATCTCATTCAAATTAAACTTTACAAACAATATTAATTGTAAGAGTAAATTATCTCCCTTTAATTGGGACTTTATTGCTATTTGTGTGCATACTAGTATTTGTAAATTTAGCACAAAGAATTTCTAATGTACATCTCAGATCACAGTGTTTTTTTACACTTATTTAACCACAGGCTATAAATAGCTTCTACATAAATTTTTTATTATCTATTATATATTTTATTTTCATTTTATTAAAATAATTTGCTTTTCGTCACTATATTCTGTTCTTCTTGGTGTCATTAATGGTCTTGACACGGGTGATGGGAAACAATTTATTTGGGCGATCAGGGTGTTGGAAAAACGGAAATAAATGATTGTGGGAGAAAGGAACTGGATCTTTCTTTTCACCACTTACTAACATGGACTGCATGATGGGCAATTCAAATAAAAAAATCATAACTGATTTTCGAATAGATCGAAAATGATTTGTTGATGCTATTTATTATACTTGATGCAAAAATACTGTCTTTTTATTGGACAGTAACTATGTGTTAATTTCTACTGATTCCGATTGTAGCCCCACCCAATATAGCAGCAGGTGTTAATTCCTTATGCTTTCCTCCCAACGGGTGATATAAATAAAAATCAACACCTGCTCAGACCAGAGATTGCCGAACCGAAAAATTATCACCTGCTCCAGCCATAGTTTACGAGAGATATATAAAAAAATTTCACTCACTAAGAACAAAAATTGCCAACATGGAAAATTATCAGCCGCATGAGCTGAAATTTACTTACAGGTCATGTTTCTTTCTGTGCAAACATATCAAAGACACAACAAATACATGAAAATGGGCAATTATTATTTGGAAAAACAACTAGCAGACAAATAAGTATTTTCCATTAAAAATATAATTCAGTACAGTATCTATGTGGTAGTTTACATTTCGACTTCATATAAAAGGCATTAGTATAATAAAAACCATACTGCCTTTGAACTTGGGTGTTATGGTAGATTATCACATGAAGAAAAAATTATCACCCTCAACTTCATTTGGTGATAATTTGTTCTTCATGTGATAATCTACCCTAACACCCTCGTTCAAAGGCATTATGATTATAATAAACTAGGCAGAATATACTAAGTTCTTTATTGTCAATTGATATAAAATACAAATTGCAATATACATGTTATTTTATAAACACTGAACTGTACAGGAATTGTTGTTTTCAATATGTAACATAAATAGAAGCAGTTCTTCCTGTTGTGCTATCAATAGAGGTCTGTTTTTGTGGCATCTTTTTATGAAAAACTTTAATTTATTTGCATACTTCTATAAAGAATTTAAATTTCTCTTGTAATAAAATAAAATAGTTTTAATTTTCTATGTAGAAACGAAAGATTCAGATATGCAGAAATTACAGTTACCTGGTACTAATCTCCACTCGTATGAAAAGTAAGTAGAACTGATAGTCTACATGGGGTATATAGATCTTACATACTATATAATTGTTTTTTTTTCTTCTTTGAACCATCAGTTGTTCATATTAATAAATGTAATTTGTGTATATTATTTCATATCGATGATGTAACAAACCATTTCATTGGCTCATTTGCAGTCTGTATTTTTATCTACAGTTAATGTGTTTAAGAATAAAAGATTCAGCAGTGCAGTATCAACAAATGGCTGTATCTAATCTACTGTTACAGCCTGAAGTTACATACAGGCCAGGCTGTAACGGTGATGCAGCCCGATCAAAAGAGATGATTAGAATTTTAAATTTTCATGTGACACAAAACAAAAGAACGACAATAGTTATAGGATAATTAATTGGGCGGAGTGAATATCCAAAATATGATCACTTCAATGCTGGTGTCCAGTTCTTTTCCCCACTGCAAATTTTTCTACTGGAGGATAAACATGCCTTTCAGTAATATTGTCATAAATGAATCTGATATTTTTACTGAAAGTAAGTTTCTCTAAAAAGATATCCTTTATGGTAAAGTTTGCAGTAAAGTTAATGTCAGTGTTATCCCGTATACACTTTTTTATCTCCATAGGGATATTGGATATCAAACTGTAATATCGCATAAAATTATTTGTCTGAACCCTTTGTTTTATCTGTTCAAATGTGAGAAAGTCTCTCTTATGAAAGTCTACGATGTGACAGAGGTTTTGTATTCCAGCCTCACCCAATCGGTTATACAGAGGAAAATCCTCTGTTGGTATGAAATTTCAAATATCAAGAGAGAGACTCTTTAGTTCATTTTTAACATGTGGCTTAGATAAATGTAAGGCATAGAAGACATCCTTCCAGAAAGGATTGACAAGTTTATAACTGATTTCTAATAGTTTAAAATTTTGTAATGAAAAGCATCTTTCACCTCCAAAACTGTTTAATGTCAGTTTTAAAATTTTTTGCCAGTCCCCACTTAATTTGCAAAGAATCTTTTCACCCAACCAATTTTAAGATAAAAGTTAAAGGATTCTAAATGGACCATTTTCAGCCCTCCATTATTTTTGTGTGCAATAAGTGTATTGTGCTTGATCTTTTCAGTTTTCCCATCCCATAAAAAGTTTAAAAATGCTCTGTTGATTTCATTCAGCATAGATTCAGTTATATTAGGCAGAGAGGTAAGCAAGTGGATTAGTTTAGGGAGTGCAAGGGTCTTAATGACTGTGACATTCCCAAGCAGAGTAAGCTTTCTATGCAGCCAACTTTTCAGCACTTCAGAAATATCAATGATTTTTTCTCTGAAATATAAATTGAGCATAGTATCTAAATGTAAAGAAAAATTTAACCCTAAAACCCTCATGGAGAACACAGTTGAAAGACATACGTTGTAAATTTGCATATCAGTTTCTGACCAATCAAATTAAAGTAATCTTGGGAAGTCTCAGGTCATCCCATCAAATAAAATTAATGAAAATATGTAATAAACACATTGAAAACAAAAGATTTTTCTTTTCTTCATGAACATTCGTAAAAAATAATTGCTGATTGTTTTATTATCAGCACTACCAGTCAGACCAGCTACTGGGCATGTACTAGTATACTGGTCCAAAGCCTACATTTATTAGACAATGTCATTCGGTCATGCGTTAATGTCAAACCCTGCAATATCACAATTCTTTTGGGTAAGTGGTCTGACAGAAAACAAATTTTGAAATTTCTGCCAATCTAAACAATCTGAACACATTAGCAGTCCTGGCAGCCATGCATGTTGATTCCCAATCAGCTTGAAAAATTCTAAATACTAAAAGAACTTTCCTACATAATTTAGGTTGAACTTAAATTTGTGTAACATTTACAGAAAAGAAGCTGTTTGCATGTTTTACCAATAGGATCGTATGTTAAACTAAGTCTTGCAATGACCTCCATCTTGGAATTTGGATCGGCACAAAAAACTCTAACTTTGTAGAGGACCATCTGAGGTACATTTCTGCAATATTTTAGATCAATCTGCCAAGCCATTTGTGAGAAATTTTTTTTGAAATGCAGCCAATCAGAATGCATTAATGGCCCTGGCAGCCATGTTGAATTTCCAATTGGCTCGAAAGAAAAACTCAAAATAATAAGATGTATAAACTATCCAAGCTATATTCCTTTATAATTTGGTATCATCCTGTGGAACAGCTGTGGGGAAGAAGCTGTTTGCATGCTTTTCCCATAGGGTCATATGTTAAACTAAGTCTTGAAATGGCTGCAATCTTGGAATTTGGATTGGCACAATAAACTTTAACTTTGTGGAGAAAGATTTTTAAAATTCAGCCAATTTAATGGTCCTGGAAGTGATTTTCATACCTTTTTTTCAAATGGGGCCTCGGGACCCTGTTAATTGGTAAAATAATTGGTAAAATAATGGTGACACATCTGATTAAACGAGTGTGCGGAACTTGTTCCGGGCACCAGTTTAAGCTGATGCTTTATGCGGCACAAGTGATCATATTTTGGATATTCACGATGCCCAATTGATTTATCCTATTTATTATATAGATCAAAATTGTTTTCGTAAAATTTTCATGCTTAATCCTAAATTTTATGAACGGGGGATGAATATCTGTATAGTACAAAACCATTGTGACGTTTTGGCGGGAAAAAACCCGAGAGTGAAAATAAACGATAATTTTCACATGTGATTTACCGTGATTTCTGTCACTCGGAAAATTCGATATTTCATCTCTATCTATATAATTAATAGAAAATTACTAATTGCAGTAATAGTCACTTGTAAAACCTGTACAATATCATCAGAACAAAAAATATATTATTCAACACACATGATACAAAATTACAGGTAAACAAAGTTAATTTTGTCTTGTATACTATTGAACTTGTTTGTTTTGTAATTTTTTCAATGAAATAAAAGTACTAGTAACTTGTGTGTTTGGCCGTATAAGAATTACGGACTTTAGAATGACATGATATGGACCGTTAACTTGTTACACCCCTCGCCTAGATAAACGGTCCTTATCTGGTTCCTCATCAGTCTGTAATTCTCAATACGGTCCTACACACGAGTTACAATTACATAATTATTGTCAGTTTTTGTGACAGTCCTCCACCATATTTACTGATAGTGTCAGTACTGCCATGATGATGTGATACCAAGAAATGTCGGTCATTGTTATGGATAACAGGAAGATTGTTCCCAATGTGATACTACATGTATTTTTTTTAGCAAAACTTATTTTTTAATTTAGAATACAGTGTATAAGCATATATGTATGTCATACAATTTAATCTACACTTTGAATGGAATTATTTTGCGATTTTGCTAATCATGCATATTTTTAGAGTTTCGTTTCACTATATGTGTCCTGTGTTTTGAGCGGTCATTGTAATGGCTGATTAAACACCAATCTTACAATGTATGTAAGATAGAGTTATTTCCCTTGTCTTTGCCAAAGTTAATGATCTAAACAATTTGCATTTGTCCACTATAAATACACACTAATTACAGTACTTGAGATTGAAGACGCAACACTTTTATCAATCCGTCAGCGATCCGTCAGCGTTCCAAAATCCGTCACCAATCAGTTATCAATCAGTCAGATCAGTCAAATCGTTCCCAATCCGTCAGATCGTTCCCAATCCGTCCATCCGTCAATTGACGGATTTGGAACGATTTGACTGATCTGACGGATTGATTTGGACTGATCGCTCCAATCCGTCAATTCAACTTCCGGTTAGTAAAATTAATATTTCGAAATGTGAAAATTCGTTTCACTCGCAAATATTAGAAGTATAAAAATGTCAACTGTTATGTCCTCATTGATGGATCGTTTTATCTAATATTAAGGCTAAAACTGGTCTAAAGTTATTAATAAAAAAAATGGAAATTCCCCAATCTATTACTAATGCATCTGTGACGAAATATAAACATTACATAGTGTAACAAAATAATTAAAACAAAGTAAATTTAAAAACGCACACACACAATGACTTTAAAAAAGCATCTCGCGTGCCAAGGCGCACGTCGGTATTTTGAAAGCGGAAAACGTCTAGTCTAAAGTTATAAATGATAAATGGAAATCCCCCCTCCCCGAAAAAAATCTATCACTAATGCATCGTTGACGGCATATAAACATCACATAGTGTCATTTTATTAAAAAAAGAAATGAAAAAACCACACACACAATAAATTCACAAAATATTTGACCTCGCATGCCAAGGCGTACATCTCGTATTTGTCTTAGAAAAGTTTTAAAGCGGACAAAGCGAGAAACACGAAAAACGCGAAGGCAAAATCGTAACATTTTTCCACTTCGCCTTTTCGCGTCAGCATTATATGTATGTTTGAAGTTTGTTTAACACTATTTTTAAAAAATTATATTAGTTTATATCATATGACGTCGAGTGTTAATTGGGAAGAGCTGGAGTACCCAACGAAACAGCAAAGTTTCGACAGGAAAACTGGTGCTCTTTGCAAATTTATAGGGATGTGTCGAGCACACCATCTCGCTCTAAGGATCAAACATACAACTTGGTGATCAATAATAGGTTACTGATACCTTAACCTCCGAGGTCGTGTTTTTTTTTATTGTAAACGCTTAAAAAGATCTTTGGTTGTGGTTTGATCAGTTTTTTTCTTTGCCACAGTTCCTATGAATTCCGGTGTATAATACTGAATAAGATTTACGACAAAAGCGAAAACATCTATTTATATATTTTATTAACTACCCCATAGTGTCACATGAATTTACACAGAATTAAATAAAGAATAAACTTAAGTGCCACAGTTCCTAAAAATTCCGCTGTATAATACTGAATAAGATTCACGACAAAAACGAAAATATCTCACTGTGTCACATGAATTTACAGAGAATTAAATCTCAAATAAAGAATAAGGGGCCTCTTTGGCCGAGTGATCAAGGTAGTTCGTCTACTATTGATCACGTGGTCTGTCAACACAGAGATTGTGGGTTCGATTCTCACTGCAGGCAGGGTGTATTCGACTCCAATCTTAATTGACAAGGATTTTCCTACCGCAGGTCAGGGGTTTTCTTCGGGTACTCCGGCTTCCTACCCCAATAAAAACACCACTCAAACAAACAAACAAATAAAGAATAAACTACTGTGCCACAATTCCTAAGAATTCCGGTGTATAATACTGAATACGATTTACGACAAAAGCGGAAACATCTATTTATATATTTTATTCACTATCTCATTGTGTCACATGAATTTACACAGAATTAAATCTCAAATAAAGATTAAACTACTAACAGCGTTTGTATATCGAAGCTTATAAGTTAAAAATGCGAACAATTGTTTATTTTACGAAATCTTTTAAAGTCATTCCACAATTAATGATATATAAGTATAAATGGTTTCCTTTAAATTAGGAAGTACTTGAAATTGGTTGATAGGTTTAACAGAGCTGCCCAGCGCGTCCTAAGCTGGCGGACATGGGATGTTCTCCCGTTATTTATATTTTTTTTTTGTGGGGGGGGGGTGGGGGGGTGGTTCAGGTCATATTAAAATTGCCGCGAACCATAGTGACATGTTTAGAGAGTGTCATTGCACGCTCCTTGTACGAAAAAAAAGTAAATCTTACTCCCCAACCCATGCCCCATATTTTTCAAAATTGCCCTTTTGTCCATCTTTCTCTAATTGATTAAAGGAGCCGAGTGGTGATGTAAGTTCATCAACTATTGATCACGTGGTCTGTCAACACTGAGGTTTCGTGTTCGAATCTCACTGCAGGCAGGATGCACTCGACTAAATTGAAAGGGAGCCAGTTTTCCTACTGGAGGACAGGTGTTTTATCCGGGTACTCCGGTTTCCTTCTCAAATAAAAACTGGACGCCATGATATAGCTGAAAAATTGCTGAAAGTGGATTAAACAATATTTAAACAAGCAAACAAATCTAATTGATTTATATTTAACTTATTCTCGTTATGAATAGAGCTGAAATACTCTCGCTGAAAGAAAAGCAAACAATCAATCAATACAATAAGTTATTGTTTAAATTGAATGACACTCTTTTAAAGGCAAGTTTTGAAATGGTTCTGTTTCATTGATATGACACTGTAATGACAATGTTAAGACCTAAACAATTTATAACGTTTTGTTAAAAAAATTACTATTTCGTACTGAAACAAATGTCTATCTGTAACACATTTTTACGCTTAACCTCAGTATTCGCAGACAATTCTCCCCGGCGTTATTGGGGCCTAGGTGGCTGATTGGTTAGTCATCTACTAGTTGTCACATGCCTGTCAACAGGTTGCGGATTTTCGAACGACTGCAGATAGGGTGCCCCCGACTCCACTTTATTTGGCAAAAGACTGTCGGTTTTTTACCTGTACTCCGGCTTTCTCCCACCCCACCCCCAATAAAAAATGGACGCCATGACATGAAAGAAATGGAACAATCCAGCGTAATTGTATGTATACTTTTCTAAACAAATTTTATCGCCTGTCCAATAAAACTTGCGACAAGAATTGCTGTATATTTTACAATACAACTTTTGTTTAGTAAACAATGCGTTTTGATTGACAATGATTGTTTAACAGTTGAACAATTGTTATACACAACAGTTTTATAATTGTATTTAAAATGTTGTAGATAAAAAAAACACGCAGGCATACATTTAAGTAACTAATAATGATGTCAAAAAGAGGCCACGTTCTTTCCTAAATGTGAAATAAATCTGTTACTAATTGGGGGAGTCGGGTCGGCTTAATATATGACAAAAAATATACATGTAACAGGTCGCAAAAAATCACGAGTAGCGGGAATAAAAAAAGAGAATCAATAATGGATTACGAAAAAAAACATTTACCTCTTCGTTACTGATGTGCCTTAAATAGAAGTTTTTGGAGGTTTACAGGACTCGGTTCCCTGATATGTCCTGCTTTAAAGAAATGTGCTTAATTATATAATATAAAGAAAAAAAATTTCTTTAAATATGTTTATTTATTCATTTAGAACGAGACATTGTATTAACAATTATTTTAAACGCATGTTTTTATTTTATTATAAAAAAGGTATAATAAATACATATATTATATACAAATGACGCCGCAGAATCCATTTTATCTTTAAATTATTAATTTAAACGAATCCGTCAATAAACTAACCGATTTATGCATATAATTAAATGACGGATTCTGGATCGCACTGATTGGACTGATCGCACTGATCGCTGACGGTTACCAAGGTAATGACGGATTCATAATTTTTGACGGATGTCGTCATCATTAATCAGTCAGCGATCAGTCAGCGTTCCAAAATCCGTCAGCAATCAGTTATCAATCAGTCAAAGTGTTGCGTTTACGGGTGCAAGTACTGTACTAGAAACATGATGGTATACAAATATTTAGTTTATTTTGAGTAATAACAAATTGAATAACTATAATGACCTTAATCATGTTAATCTTTATATATTTCTTACTTGGTTCTATATTTTATTTTGACTATGAAGTGGCAGAAGTCATGTTTACATGACCGAGACACGATTTTAATGGGTAACATTCTCTGTTGTTATATGTTATTACTCTACATGTTGCTGGTGCAGCATGATTATCTATAAATAACATAAATTTACATATAAGCTTTGAAAGCATGCTATTTTGATGCATGTTTAGCATACTGGTTCAATATTCCAAAATTACAGGATTTTGTTATTGATGCTAAATTTCAAAAATTATTTCTGTTTTATGATCCTTTGTTGATTTTGTCCTTGTGCATGTGTCAACTGTTATCTTTATGTCGTGTTTCAGTGTATGTTTTACCCCAAATTTTATCAACTACTTGTTTTCACATTATTTATTTCTGTTTAATTTTCTAATTAACAGTTTTCAATAAAACTGTAAAACCATCAAGACTTTGCATATTATAATTAGCGGTTTCAGTAGACTGCCATATACCATTATGATCAGTTTATTTAAGTCACTTGGCACATCTATCTGTGTGGCGACTTAAATAGAAAATAATTTTTTAAAAGCTGAGTTTGAACGACCTGGAAAGAACTTTGACATTGTATATTTATTTTCTTTTGTCTCAGTTTATTATAGGATTAAACGCTTATTTTCGGTAATTCATCGATGTATGAACGAGGTCGACTCACTCACAAACAAATAAACGGCCGAAGGCCGTTTATGATAAGTTTGTGAGTGAGTCGACCTCGTTCATACATCGATGAATTACCGAAAATAAGCGTTTAATCCTTATAATTCTTCCAAAATAGTTTTTATATATTTAACATTCTTGTCCCAAAATAAAATTGTATTATAAGTGTGTGACGCGTAGGAATATATACAACGAACTGAAGACGAAGACGTGGTCGGTCTGAAGTGAATAACTGACATTGACAACAGATACAATTTACGATTTGCCGAGAAGATTATTAATAAAAACAAAAGAAGACTCAACAAAAAACAATATTCCGTATACTAATGTTCGTCATTGTACCCGCGGTTTATATTAACGTCATATGTAACGTCATATCTGTTCAAACGGAACGGAAACCTAGCTAGACGTTCTTTCTTAAATACGAAGAGGAAAAACAATAGTTGTCGTTTGTTCAATGGATTTATCAGTAAAAATTGCTAGAGCTGTGCAGAGACATGGAGTTGGTAACAAATTCGTGCATCTTGCTATTTCGTTGATTTGTTGTGACCGCGAACAAAGGTAATTTTACCGTTACGGCTATTGTGTGTATTTGAAATGATTCATAATTGAAATTACAAGAAACGCAATTTCAAAGTATCGTTTATACATGCCTTCACACTCGCATTTCATCCACATTCGAATTCTGCTATTTCCGTCATTCAGCAATGTGTACAATGAATCCAAAACGAAGTGTACTGTTAAAATATTTTCTTGTATGTATTTGTCTATAAAACAAATGTTTGCAGCTGGTTCAATTAAATAGCTTTCCGTTTAAGCAATGCATCGCTCAAGATATTTGAATCGCCAAAATTCGAGTGTACTGGCTTAATTTATTGTCTGAAGCATAAACGACACATGGCCGCCATATTTGTTTACTTTTAGCAAAAAAAAGTAGTTCCCCAAAAGTCGTTCATGAAAGTATGAACGGATCTGGGAAGTACTGGTTTATGGCCTTTTGACCAATCAAAAATGACTATAAACGTAAACGAATCTAAGATAAGAATTATAATCAGTTTTGTCTTTTTCAGTGCTAACCCTATATTTTTGGAGAAAATTTTAATGGAAGAAGCTGGAGAACAAGCGTAAGTAGAATTTTAATTAAGTCACTAGTACTTATATAATTGGTACCTTTCAAATTCACAACAAATTACATTTTAAAACAATTTTTTTTAAATTAAAACACTTAAGAAATTAACAGAACAAAACTAGTATTGACTAATTGTCCATTCCTTTGAAGATTTTAATTTAATAAAGTATCCCCATGTTGTCTTTGTCAGTGGAATCGATCCATCCTAAGATAAATAATAAAGTATCAATCCCTCCTCAGATATATAATAAAGTATCCCGATGTTGTCTTTGTCAGTGGAATCGATCCATCCTAAGATAAATAATAAAGTATCAATCCCTCCTCAGATATATAATAAAGTATCCCCATGTTGTCTTTGTCAGTGGAATCAATCCATCCTAAGATAAATAATAAAGTATCCCTATGTCGTCTTTGTCAGTGGAATCAGTCCAGATATATAATACAGTATCTCCACAGATCCATATCTCCCATATTTCGTTGAGGACACAATACACTTATTCAGACTAGTTCCATGTCTTTCAATTTTGTTACATGTGACTACTTATGTTTTGTACAAGCGTTAAATGTGATAATTTCACGGAAAATTTTAACGCTATTCTTTAACTGCATGGATTTCACAAAAATCCTTCTGTTTGAGTTTTACCTCAGATTTAAGCTGTTTTCTATCATAAATCCAAGTCAAGGTATAGAAATATGGACCCGAAACGAATCTCTTTCAGTCCTGTTAACATCAATTTTTTATATCTGGATATAAAGTAGATGGTCTTGGGTACCTGATCAATTGGGAGATGTTTATTCCATATACTGGTGCTGGTGGAATGTTACAACACAAACATTTTAAAAATGCCAGCTACCAAAGTTCTTAAACCACAGCTCACAGTGATGATGTCTTTTCTCTAAACAATCTTATATATTTCAAAGAGCTTTCTTCTTAACTCTTTGACAAACGTGATGAATTCTACTTTTCAGTCATCAGCTTTCTCTTCTTGTGCAACATTCTATCCGTATCAGTGTATGGAGTTTACATTTCCAACATTGATATGTTACTCCAGAGCTTCTGGGGTATACCATGATTTTCTTGATCAAGCTATTCGATTAAGGCTGAAACTGCCAACCCAGGGTTTATCAAATGTGTTGTTTTTATTAAAGAAATTTTATGGAAGTTTGTTTAGTATCTTCCTTACTGGACTTGACTTACTCAGGATTGCCTGCCAACAACACGACTGGGGTGCTGCAACAGGCAGGAATAGCTTACAATTCCAGAGAACCTGAGTACATTCTCATTGTTGTGAGAGTTCATGTCTCTGGTTTTTGTTTGTGTGTTATTTTATTCTATGTTGGTTGTTTTGTGTTCCATGACTTTCTATTAGTGTTTTGGACTACATTATTTGATTTCCACTTTAGTATTTCTTTGCTTATCTCTGCTTCTGTCATGTACTTATAAAGATTCATATTATATTTCCACAATATTCTCATTACAGAGACAGTGACTCTATAGATGACAATGCTGTCGGACCTCCTAATTCTAATCCTTATGATGAACAAGAGGCTTCTTTAAATTTTACAGAGGAAAGTGACAAATATAATGACATAGGTTCTCCAGACATGAACATAAAGGCTGATTTACAGGCCAGGAATGCATTCAAAAATAACAATAACTACACCAAAAATGGTGGGTATAAAATCTCCAATGGAAAGCTGGACAATGGTGCTCCTGACACGAAGATTATTGAAGGTCTCCAAACCACCGAAATATAATGTGCTTTTATCTTTGATGCCTATGAGTTTCTTGCCAGGTGTTTTGGGGGAGTTTGGAGATGCTTTCATTCTAAAAACATTTCTGTCATTTTAAATTGTAGGACATAACTACATATCAAAAGTCAGTGCTATGAGTTAGAACAATGCATTATTATTAGGCTAAATGAATGATATGTTGTGTTTCCTTAAATCAATTAATATTTGTTGTTAATCTGTAAATAAGCACACACTATTATATTTCGGCCAATGTGATCTAAATAGCTTTTATTAATAATTCAGTACATAATGAACCACAGAATTATGTGCACTTGGCCTAATAATTGTCTTTCACTAAATAAGACAATATGTATATTTATTATTGTGTTATGTGTCAGCATTATCTTTGTTTAATTTTTAATCAAATGTTTAGAACGGGTAAACAGTGTAGAACTTCATCAAAATTTGTTAATTTTAGAATTTAATTTGTAAATTATTGTTTGTTAATGATGATATCATTTCATTTTGTTCACGCATGCTTATAGAATTGAATAGAAGTCTGAAGATAAAAGAGATATAGGTTTTATAATAGTTTTGATGTTGACATTTGATTAGTTGTAAGTGTTATATTTCAGTTTAAAGTTAAAGGGGGATAATCTTGAGTTTGTATTGCGTGGCTATTATTGTTACGTATATTGTTATTGACATGCTCAACGTCTGCCAAATGTTGTCCAAAATGTTGATAAAAACTAGAATATTCATTGGTTTTATTATGAACAATGACCAAATTTATAAAATGAAAGATATTTTGTAAGAAAACTTTAAATTTAGCTTACCCTTTTCCATAAATGAAAAACAAGTTCATACATATTTAAACTATTATGAAACTGAATTTCTCAACTTGTTTAAAGGAAATTAAATAATTCTGTTAATATTATTTTAAATAGTCTAGATCAGTCTAGGAAAGAAATAAAATATCATAATTTACCTAGTTGTTTTTGAATTGTTATGATATTAAATATTTATTTTTATACCTTTGTAAATATTGACTTAATGTGTACAGTGTATGTGTATGCTTGACTCAATGTTTTGACTGAAGTCAGAAACACATATTACAATGGCATCAGACTATGATTGAAAATATTTATAATTTGTCAGAAATAATGCTCAATTAACTAATTCAATTAATGTAACACAAAGGAAAAATAAATGTGTGTTCATATAATGACTTAAAAGCCATCTTTTCAATAGTAAACTACAGCAAAAACCAAGACTAGGCTTTACAAATGATATCTATAAACGACTTAACAACTGTAGCTGCATTATACAAAGGAATTAATTGAAGGGATGATGTAAAGCTGCCTCATCGTATACTTTTTTATGTTTTCCTTTTCTGTTATGCAATTATTTTCTTTATTTAACATTTTAGAGGTTGTATATTTAAGAAATCCTTCTACAATCCTTTTTTCAATCAATTTTACCTTTATATCTGGTCTTACCAGTTTTTATTCTTTATACTTTTTTGTTAAATGTATTTTGACCTTTTATGGTGCATTTGATAAAAATTTTATTTTACTTTAAATAATTATCGTTAGAAATCCTTTGTACATATTTATAACAAAACAAACGTTCCTTTTTTGTCCAACTTAATGTGTTATTACACATGCTTCTTAAAGTTTGATTTGTTTCTTAACATTTGAATCACAAGTACATGCTTAATGTCATGTTTTAATTTGTTTCATAAGATATAATTATTGTGCTCTGTATGACACATAGTTCACATCATGTAATAAACAATTCCCAGAAATGTCGTGTTCCAGACAAAACAATGAGATATATCAATCAATTAATACTATAAGCAAAAAGATTCCATAATTGGTGAATGTTTTCATGTGTGACCTTATATATTTTTCTCGTAAATGTGTTTTCGTGATTAGCTTTGTTTGTCGTGTCTACTGATAACATGTTTCAAATCTGTACATTGCTATGATTTCATTATTTTCCGGTGTTATATGTCTCTTAATCCGAGGTCTGGGTCTTGTATATATAAATTCAGTTTCAATATTTTACAATTTAAATCAGTTGTGCTGTAATTGTCATTTATATAAACTACTATTTTTACTGGCCCTATACCCGATAGTACAAGAAATATGTTTCATTGTATATTTCTGTATGAACATTTTCTTCTAAATTATTTGTAAAACTTTCCCTTTTTTCCATTCATGTTTTTGTGAGAGCTTCACACTACAGAGACAGAGCAGATATTATATATGTTTTTATCATGAATGTTATGATGTTACATGGTCCCTTGTGGACTGTCTAGAGATACATAGATATATTGTAGTCCTCAGAGGACTGTTTAGGTGCTATAAATAGAATGATTATCACATTTTTGTACTTCATCAATGCCATTTTTCTATGCAGGTGATTATGTTGAATAAACTATTTAGTAACACATATTTTGGGAGTTTTTTTAGTCTGTTGAACCCTTGTGTATTGGTTGTAGAAATAAAGGAAGAAGAACAAAAATCATAAAGCAAGATAAAAGACAACCACATAGTGTGATTTTGAAAAAAGACGAAAAAAGCATCAGTCATGAAGGGGGGTGGGGCAAGATCTTTTCCGTTGATGTGTTTTAATAGTATTGGCCTTCAGTGAGATTCTCCTTTTATCTGTTTTGTTCTCGATTTTTGAACTCGCTGTTTTCTGTTTTCTCACGTAAATTACTGTTATATGTTATCATTATTATTAAGAATATACTGGTATCTGTTTTGGGAAAAATGAAAAACATGTTAACCTGTTAATGGACCCCCTATAGCCCCCTTCAGTTATGGAGAAAAAACTAAGAATACTGACATGACTGAAGATGAGAAACACTAACATTACTTAATACTTGGAGTGACTTCAGGTGATCTGGGCAGTCAACCAGTTAATGTACAGTACCTCTGTAACACTTGTACTTTTCGACTTCACAATAATATGATCACAAATTGCTTTAAAAAATAAAACGTCCTACCGCATGTCGGGGGTTTTCTACGGGTACTCCGGCATCCCCCACCAATAAAAACTGGACGCCATGATATAGCTAAAAAAATTGCTGAAAGTGGCGTTAAACACCACCAAACAAACAAATAAAAATAAAACCTGGAACATAACATGCAACAAGGCAAGTGTTATGATTACTACTTTAAAACAAGCATATAGAGAAATACCATTTGATAATGTAATACATTTTACTTTATAAAGCTGGAGGATAATAAAAACGCATAAGAGATTTTATGAATGTTTATTATGACCGAGATATTATTTTCCTCTTTAATAAGATATTACTTTAAAACATTCTTTGTTTCGGACAGCATCACCAGATACTAAAAATATTCGTAGGTAATCCACAGGCAATAGAAGTAATATACAAGAAGTCACATAAAGAAAGACAGCATATGTTTAAGTCTTAAAATCAGATATAAAATTCTCCTATTCTTAATAGGCTTTTGTTCAGTATTCAGAATGATTAATTCTTCGTTCAACATTTACATTTCCCAGCTTAACATCCGATTTGTAAAGTTCCTAGTTCAACATTCGCAGTTTTAGGTTCAACATTTGTAGCTGCTAGTTCAAAGTTAAAATACTTAGTTTCTCTTTCAACATTGTATGTTTCAATTCAACAGAAGTAGTTTTTCTGATTCTTAGTTCAACAGTTGTAGTTTCATAATAAATATTGTAAATTGTTAGTTACTACTTAAACATTCGCATTTCCTATTTCAGCAATCAAATTTTATTTCCTACTTTTACATTTAAAGTCCTTTGATCCACATTCCTAGTTTCTATTTAAACATATATATGTCCTAGATCAAAATTCGAAATTCCTGGTTTAATGTTTAAAATTTATATACACCTCGCCATAAGTTAAGTAACACCCTATTATTTTCCAGGGATTCATTTAAGATTTTAAATATTTTAATATTTTTTTAAGAAATGACAATTTATTCAACATTAATGACAAATGAAACATACAAACAACATGTTTACAGTCGCTTTACTTATTGTTTGATGAAAAAAATGTTCAAAGCAAAGATGCAATATAATTGTGTTCTTTTGACGGAAAAATTTGGTTGGATACACAGGAAATCATTGAAGCATGACCAAAGTGGGCCCCCTTAGCCCGTCAGTGCCCCCCTTTTTCGAAATATCTGGATCCGCCGCTTGCTTATTTTGGCCCTTTGAACTTAGAATGTGCTGAAAATACCCAATAATTATTATCTTGTCAGCACAAATCCTCTGTAACTACTCAGTCACGGTTAAAACCCGAAATAAAACTAATTTAAAGAACACAATTATATTGCACAAAACCCGCGAACTTGATAGCACGTGGCTACGTTTATATAAGAACTATTCTGATTGGTAGACGATTATATCACACGCAATCTGATTGGTTATAACTATATTAAATTTCGAATCTCGAATCTAAAATCTCGAATTTCGAATTTCGATTCTCGGATCTTGGATGAGCCTTCTGGGCTTTTGTACGGTGAGGTCTTGCGATGTCATCCATAAAGATGGGTCTGTTACCAAGTGCATGATTGTCAAAATGTGGCACAATAATAGCGTTAATGATGTCATTTCGATATTTCTGCCCCGTCTTTGTCCCATAAACCACATACAAACTCAACTTACAGTCATATGAATAGACTCCCCATACTGTAACACCACCACCGCCAAACGCTGTAGTGCCTAGGATGTTATGGTTGTAAGTGGTGCCTCGTGGTCTCCAAGCGCGTGCGTACGCCCATCAATATGATTAAGAAGCAATCTGCTTTCGTCGACCCAGTGTACTCGTCGCCAGCTTCGAATATTCCAATGGCGGCGATATCGTGCCCACTCTAAACGTGCTTGGCGATGTCTCTGTGTCAACAGTGGAAGTTTCAAGGAAAGACGAGCTCTCAACCTTGAATTGTTTAGGCGCCTGTTAGCTGTTCGAACGGCGACTCTGGTTGCAATATTACAATCGTCACGAAGATATCTTGCAGTGGCAAACGGTTGGCGTTTTGCTACACGAACGAGTGCTCTATCCTCCCTTTCATATGTTTTTTTGTGGTCGACCTGACCTAGGACGTTCCTGGATAGTTCCATCATCTCGATTATTACGTATTCCAACGATCTGCTACTTCTCAGCTTCACTTAATTTCCGTCTAGGTATTGTAAAAATGTAAAGAGGAAGTCTAAAAAGACCAGGAGATGAACAATAAGGAAAACAAGGCTTTTAGGCGTGCTCGACTACCGTATGACAAACTGGCTTTGCTATTTAAAGATTTAACTGAGGAGTTAATTAAAGTAACTCCAGTGCTCGAATAATGGCTTTAGTACATAAATGACACAAAGTTAATATTTTGAAATTACAAGAAATTGCAGGTGTTGCTTAACTTATGGCGAGGTGTATAGATTTTTTTCAGTTCCGATTTCAACATTTGTATTTCCTTGTTAAATAATCGATTTTTCAGTTTCTAGTTGAACATTCAAAGTGCCTAGTTCTATATTCAAAGCGTTTAGCCCCTCGTTCAGCATTTTTGCAGTTCTTAGTTTTATTTTTAGGTTGACTTGCACTGCATGAATTGCCTGTTTGGTATAGAGATATATGTGATACAGTTTTGTAGTGGCTGCAATAAGCCTCCTTTTTCTTAAAGTACAAAAGAAACCTTTACCGTAGTAAAATAAGCCTTCTTGTTCAAAAAGAGTCTTTATTGTACAGATAGCGTGGCCGTCTCTAAACAACTTGATAACTATTGTTTGTGGCCAGACTTGCAGTATTGACCTCATAAAATGAGATAGATAATCCCTAATCGTCAGATAAGGAGACTAAAGACCTGTGTTGATCGAGTCTGGCTACCCCTTGTAGAAGTTTGTGATAGGAAAAAATTTTTACAAGATGTTGATGAGACACAAAGAGAATCCAATCAAATGAGCTTTCTTGATAAAAGCACTTGAGAAAGCAGTTAACTAACTGAACGACAACAAAGTAGAATTAGGTGTTTACCAACGCTGAACGTCGACTTCAAGTATAGCACTTAAGGAATATCCACTTCCTGTGGATAATACCAAATTAGCTATCAACGTCTAGCTAAACATTCTGCAGAAAAGATTAGCTAAGCAACAACGAAATATCGAGGGACCGGATCCATTACAGACATCGTAAGGTTTGGATCTCTTCCCCAATGTAACAGCATTTAAAAATACCTTTTTCAAAAGCTATAAGGCCAGTCTCCATATGCAGCTTAACACCCGGTTTAAAGATCGTATTGAACGCTGGCTTAAAACAACGGACTGAGAAAATATAAATACATGGTAACTAGTCATGAAAGATCTTACTTCGTCATCAATGAATCTAAATCAAATTTTTAATATACTATAAGTAGCTACATGGCTTATATACAGAAATTACAGTTATCCGATGCTAATCTTCAATCTTATGACAATTAAGTATAACCGATAGGCTCAACCAAATTTACTGATGGTGTCAATACTACCACTATGATATACCAGGAAATGTCGGACATTATTATGAGGAAAGATCAACACATTGTGCCTGATGTGATATGATATGTTTTTACCAAAACTTATTATTTTATTTAGATCACAATATCATTAGTATGTCATGCAACTTTATATACAACAAATATACACCTTGAATGGAATTATTTTGAACTTTTGCTAAGCATGCATATTTTTAGGATTTCATTTCAACATATATGTCCAGAATGTACTCAGTCGTGCATTATAGAGTTATTTCCCTTGACTAATTACTAGAAACATGATAGTATACAAATATTTAGTTTATTTCGAGTAAGAACAGATTCATAAACTTATTTTTTTTATTATGATCATATGTTGATTTTGTCCTCTTGCATGTGTTAATTGTTATTGTTATGTTGTGTTTCAGTGTATGTTTTACCCCAAATTTTATCAACACTTTCTTTTACATTGTTTATTTTTGTTAAATTTCCGAATTAACAATTCTCAACAAAAATTAGCGGTTTCAGGAAACTGCCCTATACCATAATAATTAGTTTATTCAAGTCAACTCAGGTATCTATCTGTGTGTTGACTTCAAATAAATTTTAAAAAACTGAGTTTGAACGACCTGGAATTAACTTTGACATAGTGTCTTTATTGTTTCTACATGTATTCTTCTTTTGTTTAATGGATGCGTAAGTAGAATTTTAATAAAGTCACTAGTACCTATATATTAAATTCAAAGCACATTACATTTTATAACAAATAACTAAAATTATAACACTTAAGAAATTAACATAACAAAAGTAGTATTGACTTATTGTCATTTCATTTGAAGATTGTTGATTGATTGGTGGTTATTCTTTGAAGTTTACATATTAGTTAATAATACAAAACAATAACAACCTCGCATAATATTTTAAATAAAGTATCCCCATGTTGTCTTTGTCAGTGAAATTATTCCCTCCGCAGATATATGTTAAAAGTAATACAATTCTTATCTGTACATACACATATCCATATCTCACATATTTCGTTGAAGACACATTACACTGATTCAGACTAGTGGCATGTTTTTAAATTTAAGCACCTGTGACTATTTATGTTTTATGCAAGAGTTATATGTATTAATTTCACAGAAAATTTGAACAAGTTATTCTTTAGCCGCTTTAATTTCAGAAAAATCCCTCTGTTTGAATTATACCTCAGATTAAAGCTGTTTTCTATCAAAAACAGTAATTCAAGTTAAGGTATAGAAATATGAACCCGAATCATTCAAGTCAATATGCACGACTTATTAAGTTATAGAACACTTAATCTATCTTATGATCTATAAGATTTTTTGACCAAGTATAAATGATTCAGGTCGCGTCATCTCTGACTGTACCACTTAATCTATCTTATGATCTATAAGATTTTTTGACCAAGTATAAATGATTCAGGTCGCGTCATCTCTGACTGTACCACAGTATACCAAGTATTAATCTAGTAACGTTCAGAATATTGCTGAAATGTTACTTGCTGGACGTTAAACAACAATTAATAAATCATTAGTCTAGTAACATACTGTTTCATTGAAATCTGGGTAAGAAGTACCTGATCAATAAGGAGATATAAATTCCATATGTTGGTGGCTACCCAAGTCCTTCAATCACAGCTTACATTGATAATGTCCTTTCACTAAACAATTCCGAGTTGGTGACTTGTTGTATCTGATTTATCCGAAAGAGCTTTCTACTAAACTCAACGACAAACATGATGACTTTCCAGACGTCAACTTTCCTTTCTTTTACAGCAACATTCTATCTACACAAGTGTATGGTTTTTCAATATTGATACGTTACTCCAACATTTTAGAGAATAAGACGATTTCCTGGTTCATGGCTGAAACTGCAAACTTGAGTTAGCTCAAAAGTTGTTGTTTTTGTTGAAGAAATGTTATGGAAGTTTGTGTAGTATCTTCTTTTACTGGACTTGACTTACTATGGACTGACTACCAACAGAACAAATGATGTGTTTGCAACAGACAGGCAGTCCTTCATTGGAATTTGATTACCACCTTAATATTTCTTCTCTGCCTCTGTCACATACTTGTAACGATACATATTATATTTGCACAATATTTTTATTACAGAGACAGTGACTATAGATGACAATGCTGTTGGAGCTTCTTTAAATTTTACTGAGGAAAGTGACAAATATAATGACATCGGTACTCCAGACATGAACATAAAGGCTGCTTTACAGGCCAGGAATGTCTTAAAAATAACAGTAACTACACCAAAAATGGTGGGTATGAAATCTCTAATGGAAAGCAGACAATTGTTCTTCTGACACGAAGATTATTGAAGGTCTGCAAACTACAGAAATATAATGTACCTACATCTGTGATGCCTAGGAGTTTCTTTCCAGGTGTTTTGGGGGAGATTGGAGGTGCTTTCATTCTAAAAAAAACCAAAACAATGTCTAACAATAAGCTGTCCTTTTAAATCGTAGGACGCAACTACATATCAAACGTCAATGCTATGGGTTAGATCAATGCATTTATATTAGGTCAAGTAATTGTATGTTGTGTTTCCTTAAAACAATTTATATTCCTGTTGCGAGTCTGTTAATGAAGCACACAATTTAATATTTTGTCCTATGTGATTTAAATAGCTTTTATTAATGAATCAGTACCATAATGGTTGGATTTTGTAAATTGAAACACAGAGTTATGTGCACTTGGCCTTATAAGTGTGTTTCACTGTAAATAAGACAATATGTATATTTATTATTGTGTTATGTGTCAGCATGATCTTTGTTTAATTTTTAATCAAATGTTTATAACGGGTAACCAGTGTAGAATTTAATCACAATTTGTTAATTTTAGAATTTGAATTTGTAAATCCTTGTTTGTTATTGATGAGATCATTTCATTTTGTTCATGCTTATAGAATTAGTATGATTAAATCAGAATAATTTTTATCAAATCTGAAGTTAAAGAACAGTAGATTTTCTAATAGTTTTGATGTTGATCTTTGCTTAGCCATAACTGTTATGTTTCAGTTTAAAGTTAAAGGTTGATAATATTGTATTGAGTTTCTTTTATTGTTCAGTATATTGCTATTGACAACTCTCAACATCTTACAAATTTGTCCAAAATGTTCATAAAAACTGGGATATTCATTGCTTTTTATGAGCTATGACAATGATTATAAAAATAAAAAATATTTTGTAAAAAACTTTAAATTGAGTCTACCCTTTTTTACATAAATGAAAAACTAGTACATACATATTTAAACTATTATGAAACTGAATTTCTCAACTTGCTAAAAGGACATTTTATAATTTTGTCTCAATAAAAAGTCTGAATATTATTTTAAATTATCGATATCAGTCTAGGAAAGAAATAAAATATTTTAATATGCGAAGAGTTTCTGTTATTGTTATTATATTAGATATCTATTTTTATACCTTGTAAATATTGACTTAATGTATAAAGTGTATGTGTATGCTTTAATCAATGTTTGAATGAAATCAGAAACACGTTTTACATTGGCTACAGACTACAATTGAAAGGATTTATAATTTGTCAGAAATAATGCAAATTATTTTGTTTGTTTTTTTTTATTGTTTTTAAACGCTATTTTCAGCAATTTTTTTTAGCTATATCATGGTTTCCAGTTTTTATTGCGGGATGAAGCCGGAGTACCCGGAGAAAACCACCGACCTGCGGTAGGAAAACTGGCAATCCTTGTCAATTAAGATTGGAGTCGATTACACCCTGCCCGCAGTGAGAATCGAACTTGCAATCTCAGTGTTGATGCAAATGAAAATAAATAAATATTTCAACATTGTGAAAATTAATGCAAAACAAAAACAAAGTAAAAATATATGTGTGTTCATAAAAACACACCTTTTCAATTGTAAACTACAGCAACTACGAGGACTAGGGTTTACATATGATTGTCTCAAATACGATCTGACATGTTTGCTGAGTCATAGGTAGTGATTCCTATTCCTGGATTTGACTTTTCCCTAGACATGACAATGAGTAACTCGACGGGTGTCTAATTAGAGGCAGGCACTGCTTACTCGTCCGGAGCACCTGAGTGCACCCATGGCTTTTATTGGGTTCGGGTTACTCTCTTTCTGTTTTTTGTGTTGCGTTTTGTCTATATCCGGATTTGTAACTGTCCCTTGACTTTTGGCTCTTGTTGTTCGGTCGGTTTTCTTTGCTATTTTTCTTAATAACTATATCTGCATTATAAAAAGGAAGTCAAAGAAGGGATAATGTAAATCTGTCTCATCGTATACTTACCATTTTTTGGTCCTTTTCAGTTATGCAATTATTTTCTTATTTAAAATTTAAGAGGTTATATATTTAAGAAATCCTTCTACAATCCTTTTTCACGCAGTTTAACCTTTACATCTAGTCTTACTAGTTTGTATGGTCTATACTTTTCCATTTCAAGTATGTTTACCTTTTGTGATGCAATTTATAAAACTTTCATTTTACATTGAATTTTTATCCCTAGGAATCCAGTCTCAATGGTTTACCATTCAAATCAATTGAGTCTTGTATTTATAAACTAATACATATCGTGTCTTACTAGATAGGACGAGAAATATATTTCATTCTGTATGAACATTTTCTTCTTAATATAAATTATTTGATAATTTCCTTTTAATTTCTACTGCATCAGACTTTTCCTTTTCGCCATTCACATTGTTGTGAGAACAAGAGAGCTTCACCCTAAGGCGATCGAGTTGATATTAAGTATGTTAGTTTGAATGTTACATTGTTAGTTGGTCCCTTTTGGGCATTCTAGAGATACATAGATGGTATGTAGTCCTAAGAGGACTGTTTAGGTGCTATAAACAGAATGATCACATTTTTGTACTTCATTAATGTCCTTTTTCTATGCAAGTGAATATATGATCATATATTGTATAAATAATTAAGTAACAACTATAGTTTTTTTCCGGTTTTTATCTCTCTGTTGAACTGTTTTGTTATGGATGTAGAAATAAAAACCAACCACATGATTTCGAAAATAGACAAAAGACAACCTAAGTCATAGAGAACAAACTAAAAATACTAAAGATAAGAAATACTAACATTATACAAAAACTGACTATGATATTGATCACTATCGGGATTCCTCAACCAGTAACTATTTTATTACATGAATAATACCAACAAATCCTCATCGTAGCAAATCTATTAGCACGCGTCCATTTCAGTTGACAAGATTTTTTTATTACAAATACGTATATGAATCAAATCAGAAAACAAGTTAGTATTGGAATTTGTTTGACACTTTGTTCACTAAACTGTGCAGCAGACAGAAATAACCATATTTTGATGCAACTTTAGCACTTTTGCCGTTTAACCTGACCCACAAATGGTTTTTAAACAAATCAAAACAACTGTAACGTGCAACCAAATGTTGCGAGTTCGTACCGAAATATATCGGGATTCTGTTTGTTGATTTAACAATTTATAAACAACACTAAAATAAATGAATTTAAAGAATATCCACCAGTTTTCAAACACTGTTCCAATATAATTATTTATATCCACAGTTCACAAAGCAAGTAGCACAATTCACTTCACAACCAGAATAACACAATGCACAATATTACAAGATGCACAAACACCATGTATCAGCACAATGCAGGAATAGAAATATCACAATAACTTATCCTTTATTAAGACACAGTGCACAATGTCACACGTGAAACTATATCATATTCACTGGGAACATCTAATAGAAATCTCCTCTTTACACTTTCACGAATGAAGAATCACTTTGCCACGTAGCACTAACACTTATTCCTACAGTTCCTGAAGAATTTAACACAATGACCTTCAAACCACTGTAATTCACAATTCCAAGTGTTTACCTAGGCTACTTACCGTTTTCCTAGAGAACTTCTCTCTTTGACGGCCACAGAAAAACTAACACTGAATCGGCTGATCAGGTGCCTTTTATACTACCTATTTGGAAGAGCCCAAGTTAATATTTGAGGGTTGTCAGGAAGTGACACTAGATATTCCATTCTATTGAACATAGGGGTGTTCTCTAATTTATTAACAAATAAGCCGTTTCATTCCCCAGTAACTTTACGACACAATTTGTAAACAATAGATTTTTGTCACATTTCCCACGCCTCAACTTCATGCGTCCCGCATGACTACACATGTTGATTTTATCAGTACCAATGGTCAAACCCAAACTGGTACCAATCCCGATACCGAGAAATGATCATCAAGGTGCTGCATCTAAACCCCACTTTAGGTATACACAGATATTACCCAAGTGAACATTATAAAAAACAATTGAGATTCTTCAACAATCTCTTAAGACATTACCGTCTTCCCTATGACCATAATAAGTCAAGAACTATTTTATAAAATATCACCAGCACCTGTTCCTTATCAACATAAACATATCTAAAAGAGGCTTCCGAAGCACTTTACTTCCTGACAAGCAACTTATAAACCTTAACTTAAATCTTATCTCTTCACATTGTGAACAGGAATCGCTTATTTTACCACTGAGCACAGAATCCACAGAATTAAAGCAACTGATAACTATATTAATTGAAATTTTGTCCACGGCACTTAGCCAAATAGAAATTTAGAATGTCACTGGAAAAGTTTGATAAAAATCCAGTATGAAGAAATTTAGCCTAACAACCGGCCACATACGGACCACTCAAAAGAGCTTGTTGAGAGGGATCTTTAACGTGCAAAAGTTGTGACGATTCTTAAACACGAAACATCGGTTTATAGTCTCATTCCAATGACTTTCACATGTAATAATAAAACAACAAATGGCACAAAAATATCAAAACAAATCTAGAAATAATTTTATATTAATAACAGTCTTCTGTTATACCAACATTCGAAATGATTTACAGTCTTTTCACTTCCTTGTGAATACAAAACAACATACAAAAATGTTATTTACAACAGTACTGCCTGTACTTACAACTGATCATATTTTTTAATTCTTGTCTATTTTTTTCTAATATTCCCTTCTCATTCTCTATAATAATCTTTCATCCAGACAGGATCACGCCTCTGTCTCTTGCTCACAAATGGCTTTTCTTGTTCTACACATATATCTTCTACAGTTTCTACCACAATTTCATCATTGTTATCATCGACTTCCATCGTTTCATTCTCTCTCACTTCCTGTTTGTCAGACTCGGGTTCCATTTGTTCATCGATGAACTCTTGAGAATATTTCCGACGTATTCTATCAATATGCACTACTTGACATTTGTTTCTAAACCCACAATTTACACGATATGTTACATCCGAGCACTGTCCTAATATTTTAAAAGGACCTCTCCAGAAAGATGTAAACTTTGCAGAACATCCGGATTTTCTAACAGGGAAAAATACATACACATCATCTCCTTCTTCAAATTTTTCCCAAGAAAGTTTTCTATCATGATAGCGTTTTTGTCTTTTCATTGCAGCACCGGTATTATCACGCACTGTGGAATGGGCTTTTTCAATGTTCTCTTTCATACTCCAAACCCATTTATCAGAAGGTGTGGTTGTGATTGCTTGAGGCATTTCATACATTAAATCAACCGGTGTTGAGACCTCTCTGCCCATCATTAGGTAATTTGGCGTATATCCGGTGGTCTCATGTTCAGCACTGCGGTATGCCATCATCACGTAAGGTATGTACTCATCCCAGTCATCATGATTTTCGTTTACGTATGCACTTAGCATTTTGGCAAGTGTACTGTTAAATCTTTCTACCATACCATCCGACTGAGGACGGTATGGAGTTGTCCTAGTCTTCTTAACATTCAAGACCCTACAAACTTCCTGGAATAATTTGCTCTCATATTGACGACCTTGGTCCGAGTGGATATATGAAGGTACACCAAATCTTGTTACGACCTCTTCAACTATTATTTTGGCCACTGTTTCTGACTCCATATTTGGCATTGCAAAGCTTTCCGTCCACTTCGAGAAGTAATCCGAGACAACAAGGATGTATTTATTTCCTCTTTTTGTTTCTGGGAGCTCGCCGAGTATATCAGTTGCTATTCTCTCCATTGGATAGCTAACCTGAAAAAGTTCCATCGGAGCTCGCTTTGAGGGTATGGGACGTTTCTTTCTACAACAAAAGTCACACCCTTTAACATAAGTTCGCACATCAGTTTGTAACCCTGGCCAATAGAATCTTTGGCGTACTCTATCCAAAGTTTTCCGAACCCTAAATGGCCTGACGTTTTGTCATCATGACATTTTTCCAACACATTTCTCCTTTCCGAAAAAGGAAGAACAACTTGGGATTGGTCACTTAGTCCATTACTACCAACATAATTTCGATAAAGAATATCATCTCTGATCTCAAGGAGGTCCCATTGGCTCAGAAGACTTCGGATAACGAAACCTCTTCCAGACACTTCATTGAACTTAGGTCGCTGTTTATCTCTCAGGCATGATTTGATATAGGAAATATCCTTGTCATTGTTCTGTAATTCTTTGATCCCAAGCACATTCTGTTCACCTTCACATGTTGTTTTCTTCTCATCTCCATTAAATGTTCTAACCTTAGCATCCTCTTTTCGAGGGAGTTCTTCTGGTGTTGTTTCGTACCCACATTGTTTACAGGGAATTCTACTTAAAGCATCGGCATTGCGATGCTGTTTGCCAGGTCTATGCTCTATCTTCATATCGAACTCACTGAGAACCTCTAACCACCTTGCCAACTGTCCTTCTGGATTTTAAATTGCATTAGCCAACGTAGTGATCCATGATCCGTTCTTACTGTAAATTGACGTCCTTACAGATAATGTTTATAATGCTTGACAAAATGGACAACTGCTAGAAGTTCTTTCCTTGTCACACAATATCGTCGCTCACTTTTGCTCAAAGCACGGCTAGCATAACCTATAACAACCTCAGAGCCACTGTCGTTAACTTGCGATAAAACAGCACCAATTGCTTCGTTGCTAGCGTCGGTGTCGAGAATGAAGTCTTTAGTGAAATCAGGATGAGCTAGAATAGGGGCATTTGTGAGATGGCTTTTTAATTTCTCAAAGGTCTCTTGGCACTTTGTATCACAAACGAAAGATCTACCCTTCTCAGTCAGAGAATGTAAACATTTTGCCACACTTGCGAAATTTTTGATATACCTCCTGTAATAGCTGCATAGTCCCAGAAATGAACGGACCTCTGTGACAGTTGTCGGAATCGGCCACTCCTTTATAGCTTGTATTTTCCTTGGGTCTGTTGCAACACCTTGTTCTGATATGATATGACCCAGAAATTCAACTTCCTTAGCACATAAACAGCACTTTTTGGCTTTAAGCTTGAGTCCAGCTGACTTGAGTTTTTCGAATACCCAATCTAGAGTTTTCATCATATCATCGAAAGTCTTACCTGTCACAATAACATCATCTAGGTAAACAAGACAGATGTCCCACTGCAATCCTGCCAGAAATGTCTCCATCAATCTTTCAAATGTACTTGGTGCACAACATAGGCCGAATGGCATCACTTTGAATTGAAACAATCCCCGTTTGGTGGCAAAAGCCGTCTTGTGTTTGTCTTCGGGATGCATTTCGACTTGCCAGTATCCTGCACATAAATCTAACGTGGAAAACCAAGCACTACCAGCTAATTGTTCAAGAGAATCGTCGATTCTCGGGAGAGGATATGCATCCTTTACTGTCATCTTATTCAATCTCCGGTAATCAACACAAAAACGATATGTCCCATCCTTCTTTTTAACTAGAACTACACCAGCCGCCCAAGGACTGTTGGACGGTTCAATAACAACCTTTTCTAGCATTTGATCAACACTTTTATCAATTTCTTGTCTTAGGTGCACAGGGGTGCGTCTGGGAGGTTCTTTGTGGGGTTGGGCGTTACCGGTCTTAATCCTGTGTTTCACTAAACTGGTTTTACCCAGATCCTTGTCGGTTTCTGCAAATAAAGACTCATATTTCCATAATAGCCGTTTTAACTGGTCACATTGACTTTCATTCAGTGTCTTACTAGCACTTTCATAGAGTGTTTGGATGTCACTACGAAACGTTCCAGGGAGCTTTGTCGTCAGTGCTGGTTGTGTTGTGTTGCAAACTGAATTAATTCTGCTAAGTTGCCCGATGGTAGAACCTTGGTATATTACTTGCACTTCCTGCTTTGTATTCATTATACGCACTGGCACATATTCAGCAGATTTGACTAATGTCCTTGCAATCAAAGGCCCGTCCTTTTGTAGATTTTTTCCTGTTGGTTCTACAAGACCTTCAAAGTCACTTATTTTATCATTTGGAGATATACACAGCTTTCCATTCACTAGAATTTCTGATGCGGGTGGAATACTGATAGTCTCAGACGAAACAATTCTGAAACATCCAAAAGATCCATGAAACATAATATCTATTTCATTATTACCGACAATAAGCTTTTCAGCCACTACATCCACTACACATCCATGCTGTCTAAGGAAATCTAAACCTATGATTCCATCCGCTTTGATTTCACCTATAATGACATCGGTCTGAAACACTTTGTCACCGATTTTAATATCATATGTACTCTTGCCGTAGTGAACTAACAATCCACCATTTCCCGATTCAATCGTTTGATCAGATGCCAAAACATTAGGTTTGTTCTTGTTGGATAAGGCACTATGCACTCTGTTTGAAATGATTGTTAATGTCGCTCCCATATCAACAAGTAATTTGCACTTTTGCTTATTAACTACGCCATCTACATACATACCTGCTTCATCCATTATTGAAACATGTGATCTCGAACGATTCTTTCTCCCATTTATACCTCTTGTTGAACCGCTATCACGTTGCTTCCCCTGCTTTTGATATTGTCCGAATTGCTGCTTCCGTGGCTGAGGACAACTTCTTTTAAAGTGTCCTTGTTCCCCACAATTATAACATTTAACCTTTGACAAATCAAATGTTCGTGACTTATTATTGTTTTTCAATTTCTCAATCTCACTTGACATGTCTTTAATCATGTCTAACATTGCTTTCATAGCCTTTTCCATTTCTTTAATGGCACCAACATTTTCTTTATCCTGAGCTATGTTGTCTTGACATGTGGTTCGTAGATGTCCTCTAGACACCCTATTACTATTTTCTGCCTTATTGAAAGCTTCAAGCTCCACTGCTAATCTTATGGCTTCATCTAGATTCACTGGTCTAGATTGCTTTATTTTCAGTCGCATATCTGCATCGAACAAGCCATCTATAAATTGATCCTTTGCTAACGTTTCACGCACTTCTCTTGGGGCGGTGGGGTAGGCTAAATTCGAAAGCCGCCGAGTTGCTTGGCCCATTTCTGGCAATGTTTCAGACGCTCTTTGTTTTCGCTCCCTGAACTGAACTCTGTACAGTTCAGTTTGGCTTGTTGGAGCAAAACGCTCCTCTAATGCGCTAACTAATGTCTCAAAGTTACTTCTCATGTTCGGATCTAAATCACCTAATATTGTTTGCGCCTGGCCCCTAAGAGACACAGCGAGAAAAACACCCTTTTGATTTTCATTCCATTCATTTACCAGCGCAACCATATCGAAGTGTGACCTATAGTCGATCCATGACGTTAACCCATCATAGGTAGCCGGTTTGCATTTGATCTCATTATTTTGTCTCACTTTTTGCTGATTATTGTCACCATACACTCTTTGTCTTACATCTTGCACATTCGCACTATTTGCTTCCTTTCTCAGGCCAACAACACTTCCTATTTCTGTAACGGTTCTAGCATCACTTTTGCGCCCAGTGTCCTTACCCTCACTCTTTTTCACTAGAGGAATATTTGGTTTTGATAGGGGTAAGGTTTCTCTTTCACTAAAACTCTTATTTTGCATAACGTCACTAAAACGCACTTTTGGTTTTGTTCCACTCTCCTTCTCGCAATTATCAATATGTGTGTCAACACCGCTAACTAATCCCGAATCAACCTGTCTTTGCATTGAGTATCTCTTACTTGTCAAGTTTTTGGGTGTAGAATGTGCAAAACTATGTCTTAAACTATTTTCAAGCTTTTCAATAGCATCAGTTATGTCTTCGATTTCAGTATCAATGGTATTCTCTGCCATGACTTAATTAAAGACACTACTTACCTTTCACAATGTCTCTGACAATGTGCAAGTATACACTCTGTTTCTAATCGATCGACAAAACAAAACAAAATTTGCAATTTGAACGTATTTACAAATTATACAATCTGCATATAGTCTAAATAAACAAACAAAATCTCACCACGCTGCAACCAAATTTGTAACGTGCAACCAAATGTTGCGAGTTCGTACCGAAATATATCGGGATTCTGTTTGTTGATGTAACAATTTATAAACAACACTAAAATAAATGAATTTAAAGAATATCCACCAGTTTTCAAACACTGTTCCAATATAATTATTTATATCCACAGTTCACAAAGCAAGTAGCACAATTCACTTCACAACCAGAATAACACAATGCACAATATTACAAGATGCACAAACACCATGTATCAGCACAATGCAGGAATAGAAATATCACAACAACTTATCCTTTATTAAGACACAGTGCACAATGTCACACGTGAAACTATATCATATTCACTGGGAACATCTAATAGAAATCTCCTCTTTACACTTTCACGAATGAAGAATCACTTTGCCACGTAGCACTAACACTTATTCCTACAGTTCCCGAAGAATTTAACACAATGTCCTTCAAACCACTGTAATTCACAATTCCAAGTGTTTACCTAGGCTACTTACCGTTTTCCTAGAGAACTTCTCTCTTTGACGGCCACAGAAAAACTGACACTGAATCGGCTGATCAGGTGCCTTTTATACTACCTATTTAGAAGAGCCCAAGTTAATATATTTGAGGGTTGTCAGGAAGTGACACTAGATATTCCATTCTATTGAAAATAGGGGTGTTCTCTAATTTATTAACAAATAAGCCGTTTCATTCCCCAGTAACTTTACGACACAATTTGTAAACAATAGATTTTTGTCACACAACAAATAATTCTAGTCAGGTAATAACACTTAATATTTAGGGTGAACTTCATGTATTTCGAGTAGGCAAGCATTTATTTATGCCTTATACTAATACGATTGTATTATAATTGGAAAAAATAAAATAAGAAAACATGGCACAATTCATACAACAAGGCATTATGTTATGATAACTATTTGTAAAGAAAATATAGAGAAATGCCTTTTGATCGATCAAGTAATAAATTTTACCAGGAGGATAATAAAAACACATAAAAGTTTGTAAGAATGTTAATTAAGACCGAGAATTTGCCTTATAAGACGTTTCCTAAGTACGGATGGATTCAAACACTAAGAATAACCAGATACTTAAAATATCTGCTGGTGATCCACTATGGATGAAAACAAATACAACAAATCAACATATGTTTGCGTCTAAATGAAGAAAATTACATCTTAAAAGTCAGGTCCATTGTAGTTACTATATTTTTTGTTGTTGGTTCTGCATTATCAGCGGGTTTCTCCTACTTGTTGATTGTCTTTGTTGACAGTTGTTTGGTATTTTGTTATTACCTTTATATCATTCAGTTCTTCTTTCAGCAGGGGGGATGACAATCGACAATTGCAAGAATCTAATAGTAGTTGACGACCTTTTGTTGGCTATGCAGAACAAGTGTAAGCTTGGGTTGACACAACAACGTGGACACTTACTAGCTGTGTCAGAGCAACTTCAAACTGGTACTTCCAGTCGATCCGACTGAATGCCAACGGTATCTATCTTTTACAGCAAGACAAGACGGGTGAAGTATTAAGTTGAAGAGATGGCGTTAATGCTATGCTAAACATTACCTCAAACAGTTCAAAGGAAATTCCGTTAGAGTATGTGGCTATAGAATCGAGTTTGAATGCACGAGTAATTTTGTTACAAATTCACATTTACATGTAGGTACGACGTGAGATTTCCTAAAGATGATCTAAAAATGTAATCATTATGTTGAACAAGGAAATCCGAATGTTAAACTAAATTTAATGTTATACATTTAACTCAAAATGTTGAACAAGAAACTGAAATTTCGAATGCTGTACTAGGGTCTGCAAATGTTGAACGATGAATATTATACAAGGAGCTACAAATCTCGAACAAGCAATTCAAATTATGAATATTGATCGAGGAACAAAGAGTGTTGAACTAGAAACTGCGAATGTTGAACGAGTTACAACAAATTTACAATATTAGACAAGGAACTACGATGGTTCAACAAGGATTTAGGGGTGTTGAACAAAAATAACTGAAAAATGTTGAACCAGTAACTGCGGGTGTTGAAATAGGTAGTGATTGGCCAATGATGCATTGAGGAATTTCTTGATATAATTTTAATGTGAAAGGTTAAACTTTGAACAAATCAGCGACTTAACTAACCTGTGTCAAGTTGATTTCAGAATGTTTTGTCAAGCACATCGAGATAAATCATACGAAAATAAGGATTACTATAAGCTGACAAAAACGCATTAGAAAACAAAACGTAATCATCTTACGGTTTTACACATTCAAGTATTATAGCTATCTCTAGTTTCTATTTAATTTAATACAGATATTCCCATGTAAACAGTCGAATCAATCATAAACCTACAAATAAAACAATACCAGATTTTACAAAACATTATTCATAATCGGATTTTACGAGCATACTAGCCAATCAGATTTTACAGAACATGACCACCAATACGACAGAACATGTTCACTAACCAGATTTAACAGAACCAGCTCACCGATCAGATTTTACATAACAAGCAAACCAATAAAATTTTACTTTGCATTTCAATAAGATTTTACAGAACACGCTAACCACTAAGCTTTTACGTAGCATAATTAGCAATCAGATTAAACAGAACATGATCATACTCATATTTTAGAACATCCTCATCAATCAGATTAACATAACATGCTCACTAATCAGGTTTTTCAGAACATGCTAAACAATAAGATTTTACAGAACATGCTAAACAATAAGATTTTACAGAACATGCTCAGCCATAAGATTTTACAGAACATGCTAACCAATCAGATTTTACATAGCATGCTTGACAATAAGATTTTATAGACATGCTAACCAATCAAATTATACAGAACAAGATCATTCAAAAGTATTACAGAACAAGCTTTTCAATAAAATTTTACCGAACATGCTCACCAATCAGATTATACAGAACATTATCACACATAAGATTTTACAGACCAGGTTCGCCACTAAGATTTTCCACAACATGCTAAGCTCGAACATACAATCTCATTGTTGTCCAGCAAGTGATCAGACGACTTGAAATATTAAAAAAAACAAAAGATTTTAACTATACCATAGGTATATTCTATATATTTAATAAGTTAATGTTACAAATTTACCTAAATGTAGTTACAATATAAACATTTGCCAGTACATTAATATATTAAGCAAAATCATAAAACAAACAGGATAAAATTCAATATAAAAGACACAACAGTTCTATGTCGATTGACAAAATCTAATAAAAACCTGGTAACTCAATATACATATCGAGTTACACGTCCAGTTTCTAAGAAAATCTGAATACATAGTCCATCAAAAAATTTACAAAATTCAAACAATTTGGTCAAAGATTCTCAATCACGAGGAAACCAATTTTGTACGTACACATGCAGACCAAAAATATGAGGACTCCCTCAACCGTCTCCCTTGTCGTGTTGACGTACATACAGGACCAAATCTATGAGGCCTCCTCAACCTCTCCCTTGTCGTGTTTCCGTACATGCAGGACCAAATCTATAAGGCCTCCTCATCATTTCTCTTGTCGTGTTTACGTACATGCAGACCAAGCCTATGAGGCCTCCTCACCTCTTCCTTGTCGTGTTGACGTACATACAGGACAAAACCTATGAGGCGTCCTTACCTCTTCCTTGTCGTGTTTACGTACATACAGGACCAAACCTATGAGGCGTCCTCACCCTCTCCCTTGTCGTGTTGACGTACATACAGGACAAAACCTATGAGGCGTCCTCACCCTCTCCCTTGTCGTGTTTACGTACATACAGGACCAAACCTATGAGGCGTCCTCACCCTCTCCCTTGTCGTGTTTACGTACATACAGGACCAAACCTATGAGGCGTCCTCACCCTCTCCCTTGTCGTGTTGACGTACATACAGGACAAAACCTATGAGGCGTCCTCACCCTCTCCCTTGTCGTGTTTACGTACATACAGGACCAAACCTATGAGGCGTCCTCACCCTCTCCCTTGTCGTGTTTACGTACATGCAGACCAAGCCTATGAGGCCTCCTCACCTCTTCCTTGTCGTGTTTACGTACATACAGGACCAAACCTATGAGGCGTCCTTACCTCTCCCTTGTCGTGTTTACGTACATACAGGACAAAACCTATGAGGCGTCCTCACCCTCTCCCTTGTCGTGTTGACGTACATACAGGACAAAACCTATGAGGCGTCCTCACCCTCTCCCTTGTCGTGTTTACGTACATACAGGACCAAACCTATGAGGCGTCCTTACCTCTTCCTTGTCGTGTTGACGTACATACAGGACAAAACCTATGAGGCGTCCTCACCCTCTCCCTTGTCGTGTTGACGTACATGCAGACCAAGCCTATGAGGCCTCCTCACCTCTTCCTTGTCGTGTTTACGTACATACAGGACCAAACCTATGAGGCGTCCTCACCCTCTCCCTTGTCGTGTTGACGTACATACAGGACAAAACCTATGAGGCGTCCTCACCCTCTCCCTTGTCGTGTTTACGTACATACAGGACCAAACCTATGAGGCGTCCTTACCTCTTCCTTGTCGTGTTTACGTACATGCAGGACCAAACCTATGAGGTCTTCTCACCCTCTCCCTTGTCGTGTTGACGTACATACAGGACCAAACCTATGAGGCGTCCTTACCTCTTCCTTGTCGTGTTTACGTACATACAGGACCAAACCTATGAGGCGTCCTCACCCTCTCCCTTGTCGTGTTGACGTACATACAGGACAAAACCTATGAGGCGTCCTCACCCTCTCCCTTGTCGTGTTTACGTACATACAGGACCAAACCTATGAGGCGTCCTCACCCTCTCCCTTGTCGTGTTTACGTACATACAGGACCAAACCTATGAGGCGTTCTCACCCTCTCCCTTGTCGTGTTGACGTACATACAGGACAAAACCTATGAGGCGTCCTCACCCTCTCCCTTGTCGTGTTACGTACATACAGGACCAAACCTATGAGGCGTCCTTACCTCTTCCTTGTCGTGTTGACGTACATACAGGACAAAACCTATGAGGCGTCCTCACCCTCTCCCTTGTCGTGTTTACGTACATACAGGACCAAACCTATGAGGCGTCCTTACCTCTTCCTTGTCGTGTTGACGTACATACAGGACAAAACCTATGAGGCGTCCTCACCCTCTCCCTTGTCGTGTTGACGTACATACAGGACCAAATCTATGAGGCCTCCTCACCCTCTCCCTTGTCGTGTTTACGTACATACAGGACCAAACCTATGAGGCGTCCTCACCTCTTCCTTGTCGTGTTGACGTACATACAGGACCAAACCTATGAGGCGTCCTCACCCTCTCCCTTGTCGTGTTTACGTACATACAGGACAAAACCTATGAGGCGTCCTCACCCTCTCCCTTGTCGTGTTGACGTACATACAGGACAAAACCTATGAGGCGTCCTCACCCTCTCCCTTGTCGTGTTTACGTACATACAGGACCAAACCTATGAGGCGTCCTCACCTCTTCCTTGTCGTGTTGACGTACATACAGGACCAAACCTATGAGGCGTCCTCACCCTCTCCCTTGTCGTGTTTACGTACATACAGGACAAAACCTATGAGGCGTCCTCACCCTCTCCCTTGTCGTGTTGACGTACATACAGGACAAAACCTATGAGGCGTCCTCACCCTCTCCCTTGTCGTGTTGACGTACATACAGGACCAAATCTATGAGGCCTCCTCAACCTCTCCCTTGTCGTGTTTCCGTACATGCAGGACCAAATCTATAAGGCCTCCTCATCATTTCTCTTGTCGTGTTTACGTACATGCAGACCAAGCCTATGAGGCCTCCTCACCTCTTCCTTGTCGTGTTGACGTACATACAGGACAAAACCTATGAGGCGTCCTTACCTCTTCCTTGTCGTGTTTACGTACATACAGGACCAAACCTATGAGGCGTCCTCACCCTCTCCCTTGTCGTGTTTACGTACATACAGGACAAAACCTATGAGGTCTTCTCACTCTCTCCCTTGTCGTGTTGACGTACATACAGGACAAAACCTATGAGGCGTCCTCACCCTCTCCCTTGTCGTGTTGACGTACATACAGGACAAAACCTATGAGGCGTCCTCACCCTCTCCCTTGTCGTGTTTACGTACATGCAGGACCAAACCTATGAGGCGTCCTTACCTCTTCCTTGTCGTGTTGACGTACATACAGGACAAAACCTATGAGGCGTCCTCACCCTCTCCCTTGTCGTGTTTACGTACATACAGGACCAAACCTATGAGGCGTCCTCACCCTCTCCCTTGTCGTGTTTACGTACATACAGGACCAAACCTATGAGGCGTCCTCACCCTCTCCCTTGTCGTGTTTACGTACATGCAGGACCAAACCTATGAGGCGTCCTTACCTCTTCCTTGTCGTGTTGACGTACATACAGGACAAAACCTATGAGGCGTCCTCACCCTCTCCCTTGTCGTGTTTACGTACATACAGGACCAAACCTATGAGGTCTTCTCACCCTCTCCCTTGTCGTGTTGACGTACATACAGGACCAAACCTATGAGGCGTCCTCACCCTCTCCCTTGTCGTGTTTACGTACATACAGGACAAAACCTATGAGGCGTCCTTACCTCTTCCTTGTCGTGTTGACGTACATACAGGACCAAACCTATGAGGTCTTCTCACCCTCTCCCTTGTCGTGTTTACGTACATACAGGACCAAACCTATGAGGCGTCCTCACCCTCTCCCTTGTCGTGTTTACGTACATACAGGACCAAACCTATGAGGCGTCCTCACCTCTTCCTTGTCGTGTTGACGTACATACAGGACCAAACCTATGAGGCGTCCTCACCCTCTCCCTTGTCGTGTTGACGTACATACAGGACAAAACCTATGAGGCGTCCTCACCCTCTCCCTTGTCGTGTTGACGTACATACAGGACAAAACCTATGAGGCGTCCTCACCCTCTCCCTTGTCGTGTTTACGTACATACAGGACCAAACCTATGAGGCGTCCTCACCCTCTCCCTTGTCGTGTTTACGTACATACAGGACCAAACCTATGAGGCGTCCTCACCCTCTCCCTTGTCGTGTTTACGTACATGCAGACCAAGCCTATGAGGCCTCCTCACCTCTTCCTTGTCGTGTTTACGTACATACAGGACCAAACCTATGAGGCGTCCTTACCTCTTCCTTGTCGTGTTGACGTACATACAGGACAAAACCTATGAGGCGTCCTCACCCTCTCCCTTGTCGTGTTGACGTACATACAGGACCAAACCTATGAGGCGTCCTTACCTCTTCCTTGTCGTGTTTACGTACATACAGGACCAAACCTATGAGGCGTCCTCACCCTCTCCCTTGTCGTGTTTACGTACATACAGGACCAAACCTATGAGGCGTCCTCACCCTCTCCCTTGTCGTGTTGACGTACATACAGGACAAAACCTATGAGGCGTCCTCACCCTCTCCCTTGTCGTGTTGACGTACATACAGGACAAAACCTATGAGGCGTCCTCACCCTCTCCCTTGTCGTGTTTACGTACATACAGGACCAAACCTATGAGGCGTCCTTACCTCTTCCTTGTCGTGTTTACGTACATGCAGGACCAAACCTATGAGGTCTTCTCACCCTCTCCCTTGTCGTGTTGACGTACATACAGGACCAAACCTATGAGGCGTCCTTACCTCTTCCTTGTCGTGTTTACGTACATGCAGGACCAAGCCTATGAGGCCTCCTCACCTTTTCCTTGTCGTGTTTACGTACATACAGGACCAAATCTATGAGGCGTCCTCACCCTCTCCCTTGTCGTGTTTACGTACATGCAGGACCAAACCTATGAGGTCTTCTCACTCTCTCCCTTGTCCTGTTGACGTACATACAGGACAAAACCTATGAGGCCTCCTAACCTCTTCCTTGTCGTGTTTACGTACATGCAGGACCAAATCTATGAGGCGTCCTTACCTCTCCTTTTTCGTATGTACGTACATACAGGACCAATCTATGAGGTCTTCTCACTCTCTCCCTTGTCGTGTGTACGTACATACAGGAACAATCTATGAGGCCTCCTCACCCTCTCCCTTTGTTTACGTACACGCTGGACCAAATCTATGAGGCCTCCTCGCCCTCTCCCTTGTCTTGTGTACGTACATGTCCAAATCTATAAGGCCTCCTCACCTCTCTCTTGTCGTGTTTACGTACAGACAGGACCAAATCTATGAGGTCTTCTCACCCTCTCCCTTGTCGTGTGTACGTACATACAGGACCAAATCTATGAGGCCTCCTCACCCTCTCCCTTGTGTTTACGTACATGCAGGACCAAATCTATTAGGCCTCTTCACCCTCTCCATTGTCGTGTGTACGTACATACATGTAGATAGTACGATTAGATCGGACGTGTTAGCTCACTCTCCGGCGCATAACTGGGTCCAGATATAACGTCATCCCCCATTTACTACACTTGTCGTCTGCCCGTCACGTATGTAAACAGAAATGATATTTCGTAAATAATACACAAGATATTATTTATTTTTATTTAGTCTATTTAAATACTTTACTGTCATGCAACCAGAAAAAATACAAAAAGTCAAATAGTACATAATCAAATAAGTATGGATTAATAATAAAACCACATGAAACGTTGTGATTATTACTAGTCAGTATGTGTTATTGCTGTGGGGTTATTGTTCATAAAACTTATACCTTCAACATGACAGCAGTAAACATAATAACATCTAAGAACTTTTACAGAGACTATAACTTCAATACGATACATTTTTGTACAGATGTTTCGTAACGTATCCTGTTTAGACGTGGAGACGGTAACTAAGTTAATAATTTTGAAGCTATATTTATTGTAGTTATAAAACATAATTAGTTGTTTAAACAGCATTACACACAGCATTATTAGTATATCCACATGTATTTAGAGTTCACCACCCACCTTTCTGCACAAGTAAATTAACTACATTGGAATTCTGTGCATAATATAAGGGTGTTTTTCCAGATGAATGTTTTTAAATTCAAAATTGCTCCTTTATCAATCAGTATAGAAACTATTGGTAAATGACGACCTATACAGGCTGATATTAGAGGTGTATAAAAGCCTGTTGTACAATTAATCAGCTCCTTTATCCATCAGTAAAGTTATTATTGATTCATTACCACCTCTACAGGCTGCTTCTAGGGGTGAATTGTCACCTGTTGTCTTATTAACATCAGCTCCTTTATCAATCAGTAAAGTTACTATTGACTCATTACCACCTCTACAGGCTGCTACTAGAGGTGAAATGTCACCTGTTGTCTTATTAACATCAGCTCCTTTATCAATCAGTAAAGTAACTATTGGTAAATACCCACCTCTACAGGCAGCTACTAGGGGTGAATTACCACCTGTTGTCTTATTAACATCAGCTCCTTTATCAATCAGTAAAGTAACTATTGGTAAATACCCACCTCTACAGGCTAATATTAGAGGTGAAGTGTCACCTGTTTTCTTGTTAACATCAGCTCCTTTATCAATCAGTTAAGTTACTATTGGTAAATACCCACCTCTACAGGCTAATATTAGAGGTGAAGTGTCACCTGTTGTCTTATTAACATCAGCTCCTTTATCAATCAGTAAAGTTACTATTGTCTCATTACCGCCTCTACAGGCTGCTACTAGGGGTGAAATGTCACCTGTTGTCTTATTAACATCAGCTCCTTTATCAATCAGTAAAGTAACTATTGGTAAATACCCACCTCTACAGGCAGCTACTAGGGGTGAATTACCACCTGTTGTCTTATTAACATCAGCTCCTTTATCAATCAGTAAAGTAACTATTGGTAAATACCCACCTCTACAGGCTGCTACTAGAGGTGAATTGTCACCTGTTGTCTTATAAACATCAGCTCCTTTATCAATCAGTAAAGTTACTATTGATTCATTACCACCTCTACAGGCTGCTACTAGAGGTGAAATGTCACCTGTTGTCTTATTAACATCAGCTCCTTTATCAATCAGTAAAGTAACTATTGGTGAATACGCACCTCTACAGGCTAATATTAGAGGTGAATGGTCACCTGCTGTCTTATTAACATCAGCTCCTTTATCAATCAGTAAAGTAACTATTGGTAAATACCCACCTCTACAGGCTAATATTAGAGGTGAATACCAGCCTGCTGTAACATTAACATCAGCTCCTTTATCAATCAGTAAAGTAACTATTGGTAAATACCCACCTGTAAAGGCTAATATTAGAGGTGATTGGTCACCTGTTGTCTTATTAACATCAGCTCCTTTATCAATCAGTAAAGTAACAATTGGTGAATACCCACCTCTACAGGCTAATATTAGAGGTGAATTGTCACCTGTTGTCTTATTAACATCAGCTCCTTTATCAATCAGTAAAGTAACTATTGGTAAATGACCACCTCTACAGGCTGACATTAGAGGTGAATACTTGTCTGTTGTATGATTAACATTAGCTCCTTTATCAATCAGTAAAGTAACTATTGGTAAATGACCACCTCTACAGGCTAATATTAGAGGTGAATACTTGTCAGTTGTAACATTAACATCAGCTCCTTTATCAATCAGTAAAGTAACTATTGAGAAATGACCACCTTCACAGGCTGATCTTAGAGGTGAATACCAGCCTGCTGTAACATTAACATCGGCTCCTTTATCAATCAGTAAAGTAACTATTGGTTCATGACCACCTTTACAGGCTGATATTAGAGGTGAATAAATTTTTGATTTACGATTAACATCAGCTCCTTTATCAATCAGTAAAGTAACTATTGGTAAATGACCACCTTCACAGGCTATTATTAGAGGTGAATACCCGCATGCTGTAACATTAAGATCAGCCCCTTTATCAATCAGTAAAGTAACTATTGGTAAATGACCACCTTCACAGGCTATTAATAGAGGTGAATACCCGCATGCTGTAACATTAAGATCAGCCCCTTTATCAATCAGTAAAGTAACTATTGGTAAATGACCATTAAAACAGGCTGATATTAGAGGTGAATACCAGACTGTTGTAACATTAACATTAGCTCCTTTATCAATCAGTAAAGTAACTATTGGTAAATGACCACCTTCACAGGCTGATATAAGAGGTGAATAAAATTCTGTTTTAACATTAACATCAGCTCCTTTATCAATCAGTAAAGTAACTATTGGTAAATGACCACCTCTACAGGCTTTTATAAGAGGTGATGATCTATACAATTTGCCTTCTTTGTCTTCTGCAGTATAATTTACATTTGCTCCCATGTTTATCAGATTTTTCACAATATCTACATTTCCACCATAACATGCAGATTGTAATAACTCATTGGTGTTGATAATATGATTAAATTTTTGCATTGATAAAAAACAAAACATATCATAATAACCTGATTTACAGACAATGTCAAGTGCTGATTCCAGGTCATGAACTGTGTCTAAGAGCTTAATTTTACTAATTAACTTCTTTCTAAACTGTTCAAATTTCATCTGGTAAAAGTTTAACACAGTAGCATAGTCCCCGTCTTTCCAGACTTCTGCACTTCTTTGGAATAATTTATCTTCATTTTCCCTTTTTATGATGATCTTAAATTGATCGTGATCTTTTTCTAAACTTTCTAGTTGCGTTCTCTCCCCTAACACGCAGGCCTTGCCATGTTTAATAAAAATCGTCTGTTGGTTGCTTCCATAATAGTGACAAAGAAAGTCAAACACTTTGTCATGAATTACTGTAAAAAATACTTCACCTTTACTTTCAGTATAGTTGAGGTCTACAACAGACTGTGTTTTTTTTATATAAGTTCCGACAAGTGACTCTAGTTGTTCTTTGACACGCAGAACTGTTGCTGCTTTAGTTTCACAACATTGATCAAGAATTATTTTCAGTTCAGGTCTCTTATTATCATGCTCATGTCCAAAATAAGACTCTTCAATTTTTCCACCATGTAAAATACAAAGAAATAATGCACACCACTTGATGTTATCAGACTGATTTTTCATTATGTTTAGTTCATCAGTATAAACATAAAATGGATCGCTCAGGAAATCTTGACTATTACCGATACTTGGTGACATTTGTTTGTACAAATAGCATGTCAGAGGTAAAAACTCAGACTTTACTAAAATATCTTTGAATCTTTTTACAGTATCACTGTCTAAATATTTCAAAGCTATATCAATTTTCTCTTCCGTTGTCAGTGAATGTTCATCACTAGTTAAATCAATGCTACATCCTTTAAACAAAGTTATATTATTAAACTGCTTTTCGCTGAAAACCTGTAACCTACAAGAGGAAAGGATCTTTGTCTTCTTGTCACTTAAGTTAATTTGAATATTTTCTTCCTCCTTAATCCATTTTTCAACATCATTCTGGATGGCTGTATATCTCCCACAAACATCATCAAAAACAAACACCTGTAAATGATCTTTTTTGTAGTGATGTTTTATTTCCTGAGGTTTTGTACATGGAACAATACTGTATCCCTGACTTCTGTGTAATAACAATGCTATATGATGTATGATTGCTGACTTCCCCATACCCGGTTTACCTGTGACTGTTATACAATGATTGGTTTCCAGTTTCTTTAGAATGACATTAACAACACGCGTCTTTACAAATACTTTATCTTTCACTTCCCATTCTTTAGTGACATTTTCATGATAATCTGTCCAAAAATCAATAAAATTTAATCAATTATTGAGGTACAAAACTGGTCATTACATCATTTTATTATTTGTTTCATTATAAATCACCTCAGCTGACTGATGAAGCTGACGGCTCTTTCACACATGCAAATGATACTTATTTTGCCAAACATTTGAAGAACTAATGGATCAATAACAATTTTATTAAAGAATACAAAACATTAGTCTCCCTCAGACTGCACCTATGAAGCTATAAATTTAGGATCCTACATTGGTACGAATGGATTATCGGATTTCTCCAATCGAGATAGTTAAATTATGTAATTTTAAGCCTGAGCCTTGGCGAGGACTTAAATTTCCATAATTTAACTATAGAGATTGGACAAATCCGATAATCCAAGAGTACTAATGTAAGATTCTGTTTCTCTAATTTTAAAAAGTAGTAAATTTGCGAAAAGAAGTACAAATTCTCCAAACCCCAATTTTACGTTCATGACTTGAATACGCTTCGGTTAAAGGAAGGTGTTTTGTTTATTGTGACGTTATATTTTTTTACCAATCAACTGCTGAGAACAACAAATTCATTAGTGACGAGAACTATATTTTCCACACCAGTCAAGCGGTTGAAATATTACGTCAAAATTAGAGAAACAATATTAATATGTTCCTCTCTGTGTTAAAAGGTAGCTCGGAAAGGGTAAGCACTTGCTGCTCCACATGTAACTCAAAAACATTGACAAAGTTGTTTACAACAATTGACAGGCCCTGGAATAAGATTTTAATGGAAACATAGGCAGGTGCTGCTAGATTTTTGCTACAAATGAATGGTCAGTTCTAGAAAGATGAAGTCATCTCAATCTGTGTCACACATGACCAATGATTTGATCTGTTTGTCATAATCATTTTTTCTTCTTCTTACTGGGTTATGACTAATTACTAGAGTTTAACCTAAGTGATACGATGGGTGCCACGCAAGCAGCACGAGTTACTTACCCCTAAAGAACACCTGGACTCTACGCAGGTTTGAAGTATGGTAAGTGTTACTTAATTTTGGGGTTTTTGTGTTGTATCTGTTGATTTCTTGTTGGGCTCCCCCCTTTTTAAAACCATGGTTTTGCCTGATTTGACATTTTGTTTTCTGATTACTCCTCAATTTTTAGATTCTTCCTTCGATCTCATTGTCAATTTCGAGGCACAAGTAAAACTTAGAATTTTATACCAAAGTCTTGTTGAGCTTTAATAATTGGATTTGATTTTGTGTTTTCATACTCTGCCTGTGGAGAAAAAGTCTGTGTTAGTGAAACGATTCTTTTACATAGTGCAGGGGATAATAGAAACTCGTAGATGCATAAGAGTTATCGTTTTTTAAAAACGTCGAAACATTGTTTAAAATTTAGCAATTGTAATCTGGATCATTTTCTGTGCTAGGTTGACTACAATTGGCAAGAAAGTTGAAGACAGATTTTGTTTTTATTTACCTCCCTCCCCCCCCCAAAAAAAAAAGACAACAACAGAAAAGAGGAAATTAGAGATTAATAGGAAATTTTAATTAATTTAATTAAAATTTTTTTTTGTGTCTAACTTGCCATTTGGCCCCTACCCCCCCCCCCTTTTACTATTTTATTTTTATACATTTTTAGACTTGTCTTTCATGTTGTCTATTAATTTTGTCCTATATTTTATTTATCTCCACTAGTTTAAAGTGCTAAGTGAATCTAATGCATAGAACCTGCAATACTCAATGATTTATATGTAGTGAAGAGGTCAATTTTACATTGTCCAACCAGGTGCTCTGAACAGAATGTATTGCTCGCCTGATTTATATCTATGAAAATGGCATTTCTCTGATGTTAAACTAAGTACTATTATTTTCAATTGTCTACTGGCTTAAATAACACTATCTTTGTTGAGACCATCCAATGAATTTTGCTGTTTGGTTTCAACTGGCTCAATAGTTTTAGATAGGAAGTCATTTTTACATTTCTATGTTACATTAATTCCTAAATTTGCTGCCATGGTCAAATAAACAAGAATACACTTTTTTGAGACCCATCCAATAATCATTCACATACAATATGTCCAATGTTCAACTTAAGCATGTAATAGTGGTCTTTTTACTGTGTTATTGGCATAAAAAAATTCTAGAGGACCATCCAATAAATATTTCTAATAAATTGTTTCAATTGGTCAACCATTTTCTGAGAAGAAGCTTTTTAAAATTTTCCGCATAGGGTCTGAGTCTTGTGGGTAGTGGCCATTTGAATTTCTGAATGGCATAAAAACAAACCTTATAGATGACCATCCAATGAATACTGGTGATAAGTTTTGTTTCAATTGGTTAAGCTGTTTCAGAGAAGAATCCTTTTCAAAAATTGCCTAAACAGCCCTATGTTAAACTCAGTCCTGTGGCCAAAATTTTGAATTTCTGATAGACATAGAAAAAAAACTTGATAGAGGAACATACAAACAATGTTGCTAGCAAGTTTTGTTTTGATGTGTTAACTGGTTTCGTTTTAAACTTTTTCCAATAGGGTCCCATTTTAAACTGTCCTGAAGTGGCAATTTTGAATTTCCAATTGGCATAAAAAATATAAACCATAAAAAGGACCATCCAAACAATATTGATAGTAAGTTTCTGTTTTGATTGGTTAATCACTTTCAGAGAAGAAGCCTTTTAAAACTTTTTCCATAGGGTCCTAAGTTACACTTAGTCCTGCAGTGGCGGACATTTTGAATTTCTGATTGGCATAAAACAAACAGAAACTTTATAGAAGACGATCCAATGAATACTGTTGATAAGTTTTGTTTCAATTGGTATCAGAGAAGTAGCCTTTTAAACTGTTTTCCCATATAGTCTTATGTTAAACTGTCCCAAGGATGGGTTTTCCAAAATAAAAAAATCAAAGAATGTGTCCATGGGACACAGATGCCCCCGCTAAATGAAGTCCCAAACAGGAATTAGTTGTCAGACAGGTCTGAAAGTCGCGTAGGACGTACAACTTGTGATACTTAACTACCCTGCCAAATTTCAAATTGTTTTCATGTACGGTTTCTGCGAAAAGCTTGACGGAAATTCGTACGGACAGACGGACATGAGTAAAACTTAATGCCCCCCCCCCCGACATTTTTTCCAGCTTTTCTTTGCTATAAGGAATTACCCAACACTTCGGCAAAAATCATTAATTTTGACCATTTAAGGGAAATAACTCCTATAAGGAGGATCTTTTGATGGTTAGAGGGAGAAGGGAGGTTCACTTCAAATTTGCTGTACCTGTAATACTTTTTTAACTATCAGTCGAAAACTCTCTCGACCCCCCCCCACCCCCCCCCTTTTTTCATTTTTTCTATTTTAATCCAACGTAGCTATGTAGGTAGTCAAGTGTCATGATTTGCACAATTTTGGTAGAGGACATCCTAAAGATGATGTGTGCAATGTTTCAAAGCAGTCCTTTCATTGGTTTAATTGAAAAGATTTTTAAAAATCAAGTAAAATTGATTAAAAAAATGTTCAAGGAGAATAATTCCTGAACGGATCATCAGACAATCTTGACCCTAAAGTCATTTTTGTAGCCCTCATAGAGCAGAACAATTAAGCAATGCTAACTTTTTCTCTAGTTCAAATAATTTTCAAGATTTTGAGGCAAAAATGTCAAAAATAATCAATTTCGACAATTAAAGGGCAATAACTCCTATAAGGAGTCATCATACAACTTCAACCCAATGGAGTGTTTCGTAGAGCTTTTGATGCAGATGAAGGCATGTCTCTTCGGTTTTCCTGTATGTGTTACACTTTTTTAAATATAAGCCAAAAACTGTATTTTACCGCTACCCCATCCTATTTTCAGCCATGGTGGCCATGTTGGTTAATCTGCAGCCATGGTTGGTGCACACTTGGTTGAGGACATTTGACGGATGATGTGTACGAAGTTTCAAAGCAGTACTTTCAGTTGTTTCAGAGGAGAAGATTTTAAAAAATCAATTAAAACCGATTAAAAAAAAACAGTTCAAGAAGAATAACTCTTAAACGGTTAATCAAACAATCTTGACCCTTAAGTCATTTTTGTAGACCTCATAGAGCAGAACAATTAAGCAATGCTAACTTTTTCTCTAGTTGTAATAATTTTCAAGATTTTGAGGCAAAAAGACAATTAAAGGGCAATAACTCCTACAAGGAGTCATCATACAACTTTGACCCAATGGAGTGTTTTGTAGAGCTTTAGATGCTGAAGAAGGAAGGTCTCTTTGGTTTTCCTGAATCTGTTATACTTTTTGAACTATAAGCAAAACCTGTATTTTGACCCCTCTGTTCTATTTTTAGCCATGGCGGCCATGTTGGTTGGTCTGAGGCCATGATTTGGGCAAACTTGGTAGAGGGCATTTTACTGATGATGTATGCAAAGTTTCAAAGCAATCCCTTAGTGGTTTTGGAGAAGATTTTTGAAGAAAAGTTAACGACGACGACGACGGACGACGACGACGGACGCCAAGGGATGGCAATAGCTCACATGACCTTTCGGGTCAGGTGAGCTAAAAAGTTACAGCCCGGACAAGATTAGATCGGACGGACGGACGCACGGACAGACTGATCACAATAGGGCGTCCGCCACAAAGTGGCGGGGCCCTAATAAATAGTTAACCCATGATGAAATTTATCAGATATATTCCCAGGTCACAGCGGGAACCTCTTGTTTGTCACTCTAGTTTTGTATTTAATTATTTTTTTGGTCTATGCATCATCATATGTATTCCTAATCAAAATAATTATTTCCTTAATTGTACTATTAATTTTGTTTTCATAATTCATGTGATTTTGATTCGCTCAAAGTGGGCACCTTGATTGGTATTAATAAACATTGTTGTTGTTGTTGTAACGAATAAGCTGTTGTAGAAAAATCAGTGAAACTTTAAAGACATTAAAAAGTATGTAGCAATTCAGCAAACAGTTTAATAGCTGATTATATGCATAAAATTCCAGGGTGTGAATCACTCCCAGATTGCTTCATTAGGAGTAATTGGACCTCTTCGTAGCTCCATCCATAAAAAAGAGCTTCATTATTGAAGCTAATTGTGACCAAGTTTAGTTTAAATTGGCACAGGAGTTTCATAGAAGAAGAAAGTAAATTTAAAAAGTTAACATATGACTACGGACGCAATGTGATGAGAAAAGCTTATCGGGTCATGTGACTTAAAAAGGTCTTTTGTTAGATTTGTCTGGTCAAAATGAACTAGACAAAGTCGATCTAGCGATCACTAATACCCCCGCATTTTGTAAAAATTTCTAAGGTTTTTCGTGGACTGTGACCTTGAAATTTGATAGATTTACACCAAAATCAATAGGCTTCTTACCAACAAAATATATAACAATATTTTACAGTTTCATTAAAATCGGATGCAAACTTTTTGAGTTATTGTCCGGAAACAACTTTTTTGTAAAAATTTCTAACGTTTTTCGTGGACTGTGACCTTGAAATTTGACGGATTTCCCCCAAAATTAATAGGCTTCTTACCAACCTGATATATAACAATATCCGAAAGTTTCATTCAAATCACATGCAAACTTTTTGAGTTATCGTCCGGAAACAAATTTTGTAAAAATTTCTAACGTTTTTCGTGGACTGTGACCTTTAAATTTAACCGATTTCCCCCAAAATCAAAAGGCTTTTTGCAAATCTGATATATAACAATATCCCAAAGTTTCATTCAAATTGAATGCAAACTTTTTGAGTTATTGTCCGGTAACAACTTTTTTGTAAAAATTTCTAACGTTTTTCGTGGACTGTGACCTTGAAATTTGACGTATTTCCCCCAAAATCAATAGGCTTCTTACCAACCTGATATATGACAATATCCCAAAGTTTCATTCAAATCAGATGTAAACTTTTTGAGTTATTGTCCGGAAACAACTTTTTTGTTAAAATTTCCAACGTTTTTCGTGGACTGTGACCTTGAAATTTGACGGATTTCCCCCAAAATCAATAGGCTTCTTACCAACCTGATATATAACAATATCCCAAAGTTTCATTCAAATCAGATGTAAACTTTTTGAATTATCATCCGGAAACCAAATGTGGACGGACGAACGGACATGAGGACCACTATATACCCCCGACTCTGTCGAGCGGGGGTATAAAAACATTCCACTGTGACAAAGTATGGAATTATTTGGTTTAACCGTCTTAAGTAAGTTTATTTTGTACATGTTTTAATGATTTCAAGAATTGTTTTAACAAACATTTCTCCCATAGATGTCTATGTTATATAAATCATCCTGAATTTGAGATTTAAACATAAACTCTGTAGAGGACTATCAAATAAAAAGTATACTTTAATCAGGTTTGCAGTTTCTGAAATTGTTCATAAGATTGATTTGTAAACATTTGAAACGCTGCCAAAATCACGCCGTGAGAGCGTGGGGACCTTCAGAATTGCGTGAGTTTTTGTCTCACGCCGTGAGATATCACATGTATGGCCTAAAAACACAACTTTACATATAGTTAAAATGCATAACACGGATATGTTGTTTGAAACCTAAACTAGTATGAAGATTTCAAGTCAACTGGACATCTAAAACTAAATAATGTTTCTGTTTCATAAAGATTTTTTATAGCTTGCTTGACTCCATATAATGTAATATTTCTGTTAAGGCATCTACTTGAATAAATATAGTACTTTATAGTTAAAATAACTAAATTCTGAGGTATTGCATGGTTATTTTGGAACATACCAAGGAGAAATGTTTTTCTGTTGTAATTTAAGGTTATATTTGCACAGTGGTTCATCCACTTCTCTAGATTTTCTAGTAGTGCTTGGACCTTTTCACATTCCCACAATAAGTGTGTCAAAGTTTCTGGGTGTTTTGAACATAAGTTACACTGTGGGTTAGTTATCAGTTTTATTTTATACAGGTTTGAATTAGTTGTTAAAATAAGGTGATTTATTTTGTATTGAAACCACTGAAGCTTTGAATTTTTGGTTATAGTGAAAGGGAGTTTGTATAATTGTTTGATTTTTGACTCTGTTATATCGAACATGGTCATGATTTTGTTTTTACAGGTTGGTTCTGATGAGTTGAGTTCAAAACTATGTAAGTGTCTTTAATCCATGTTTTGCTTTTTAGAAATATTTCTAAATTCAAAGGAATATATGGGTATGGCACAATTAAAGGGCTATATTCATCTTTTGTAAAAAGTTTTGAGTACTTATTTAAACTACAGATAATTCCATTGAATTTTAATACTTGGTTCCTTATATCTAGTCTAAACTTTTTGCCAAAATCTTCCAGTGTTGTTATCTCCCCTTTTTCATTTAATAGGTCATTAATTATATGGACTCCTTGCTGAGACCAACTTTTATAAAATACACTTCGTTCATTTATTTTAATATTTTTATTATACCACAAAGGGGATTTTAGATAATGTTCCCACTTGAGGTTTGTTTCTTTTTGGAGAGTCTCTACCCAGGCATAAAGTACATTTTTCCAAAATATATTTTTACATATCTTGGCACAGTTTTCAATATATTCAGTCCCATTGTTTATCAAACTGTTAAAATCAATTCCTAAAGAGGAAACATGGTTTTGGAGTTTATCGTTCTGTGTCACTCTCCGGATCCACACAGCCTTCATTGCACTTATAAATGCTTTTAAATTTATCATTTTTAATCCCCCACTTAAATAATCTTTAACTACCACTTCTCGTTTTACCTTTCCTATAGGTTTTTGCCATATGAAGTTGAAAAAAATTCCATTTATTTTTTTGATATACTTTTCATCTGGATTTGGTAAAGAACTGAACAAATGTACTAGCTTGGGGAGTACAGTAATACGACCGATCGGGGTTAGGTTTCTTTTGCCCCACTGATGAAGTAGGGATTTTATTTCTGTAATTTTTTTTTTCAAAACTTGTTTTTATTATTTTTGTTAGGTCTGTGTTAAAATTAAGGCCAAGATATCTGAATGTAGTTTTTCCCCAACATAAATTCCAACTTTGGCATAGAGTAGCTTGACTATATTTCATACTTCCTATCCATACTAATTGAGTCTTTGTAAAGTTAATTTTTAAGCCTGAAATTTCTGCATATCTGTTTAATTCTTTTAGGGTTTCTTGTAAGGACATTTCTGATCCATCTAAAATTATTGCTGGGTCATCAGCAAACTGCGACAGTTTATTTTCAGTATTAACTATTTTTAATCCTTTAATCTTAGTATTATTTCTTAGCTTAAGTGCAAGAATTTCAGCACATAAAATAAACAGGTACGGAGATAAAGGGTCCCCTTGGCGGCAGCCCCGTTGTATTGTAAAAAGCTCTGAGACGTTGCCTCCTTGATTAACTGATAAGGTTATATTTTTATAAAAGACAGTTATCCACTTTTGGATGGATGGGCCAAAATTAAAAAACTTTACGACTTGTTGCAAAAAATAGCATGACACTGAATCAAAAGCCTTTTCAAAATCTATGAATAAGAGAAAACTCGGGCAAGTTTTTTTCTTCAGCTGTTTGTATTATGTCATATAGGATACGTGTATTCTCCCCCATAACCTACCAATTATAAAACCTGTTTGGTCTGTAGAAAGTATTCTTATCTGATCATCTTTGACTTGTTTATATTGTACACACAATCTTCTCTAGATTTAAAGAAGTTGAAAAGGTTTACCAATTTAATAACACAGAAAACAATTACAGTTGTGAAAACACTTGCACTCATTTACTTTTTTACTGCTCCGCCAAACTTGCATTAAATACCACATTTAGATTAATGGCCAAATTTTAGAATTAAGAGATATACTTTGATAGCAGAGATTGATCAAGGTGGGTTTAAAATGATACATTTACGAATCACTGTATAGTTCTTCTTGAAAATTAGCTGAATAATAAAAAATCTGTGATGCACATGCCTAATTCTTGAAAATTACAGAAAAGTTCAGGTTTTTTAAGTTGCACAAGATCTTCTAAACATAAAGTTAGTCATATTTATCTCAAGGATATTTGTGTATACATTTATATGGCAAATGTAATGTACCATTTCTGGGTAAACTAGCCAAAGTCGATCTAGCGATCACTGATACCCCTGCTTTTGTAAAAATTTCTAACGTTTTTCGTGGACTGTGACCTTGAAATTTGACGGATATCCCCCAAAATCAATAGGCTTCTTACCAACATAATATATGACAATATCCCAAAGTTTAATTAAAATCGGATGTAAACTTATTTTTTGAGTTATTGTCCGGAAAAAACTTTTTTGTTAAAATTTCTAACGTTTTTCGTGGACTGTGACCTTGAAATTTTACCGATTTCCCCCAAAATCAATAGGCTTCTTACCAACCTGATATATGAAAATATCCCAAAGTTTCATTCAAATCGGATGTAAACTTTTTGAATTATGTGGACGGACGAACGGACGGACGGACATTAGGACCACTATATACCCCCGACTATATCGAGCGGGGGTATAATAAATAAGAAAATGGCTTGTACCCTTAAACAGTCATGTGAAGTTGAATAAAAATATGACCAAGGGTAGCAGAAAGCGGAGAAAAATCATGTCTACAGATGACCAACAAACCAACTGATATGATTTTGATTTGATATCACTTCAATCCACGTGAATTAAGGTTGTTCTTTTTGACAGGTTCACTTCAGATACAGATTAATTATCAATAGATATATATTTGTAAACAAAAAGTTAACTTGCTTATTGTAATAAATACACTTCAAAGGAACATATGTCGAACTCTTTATAGACTGGATTTATTGCAATCAACATAATAACAATGAAAGATGTCTGCTGATCTAGATTTCCTTGGCTCTCCAGTCAAATACATTTGAATGACACATTTTTTTTACAAACATCTGTTAAATATTTAAAACAGAGAACACATTTTATGAGTGTAAATAATACGTATATAATGAAACTAGATATCAGTGAAATGATATATTCATCTATTTGGACCCTGTAGTCAATTAGTTGTTGTGATTAGAAAATTGTAAGAACAGACACCTGTACACAAACTTGTCATTTGGAAAGCAATAATGTGACCTTGAGGTCAAAGTTCAAGGTCAAAAGTTACCAAAACCATAATAAATGACACATTGCTTTGAAATGATTTACCAACATCCCAAATATCAAAAGCCTACCACAAAAGAGAAAAAGTTAAAGCCTGGACATGAATTTGTCATTCAGAATGTAATGTGACCTTAGGGTCAAAGTTCAAGGTCAATGATCATTACCCATGGTATTTGACACGTAGCCTTGAAATGACCTACCAAGAGGCCAAATATCAAAAGCCTACCTGAAAAGAAAAAATAGTAACAGCTCCAACATAAATTTGTCACTCAGAAAGAAATTATGTGACATCGATGTCAAAGTTCAAGATCAAAAGTCATCAACCATGGTACGCGACAAATCATCTTGACATTATCTACCGACAGGCCAAACATCAAAACTCAAAAGCTTACCTCCAAAAAAAAAAACAGTTATAGCGGGGACACGATTTGTTACAGATGGACTGATGCACAGTGCAGACTTGATCACTATAGGGCTTCCGCCACTTATGGCGGGGAAAATAATGGGACCCAATTATATTTGCTTGTTTTCAGCAAACTACATAGAGTATTACTGAGTATACACTCTCTTGTTTTTTCTTAATTATTTAATTAATTTTGAAATCTTCAAATAAAACGTAAGATTGTAGAATAAAAAATCGCAAAGTCTGAAATGGACCTGTGCAAAGCAAGAGCCTTAATAAATGATAATTGGTTTACAATTTGTTGGAAGAAGGAGTAGGTACCGTCTTCTACAAATGTTCTAAAAATGACTGTTTTCATGCCTTGAAAATCAGGAATAAAATTCATCAACAATTCTATATAATTGCAGGTGCACAACTTCAATACATGTGCAATCTCTGTGGAGTTTCAGAGATATGGGTTGAAAACTGTAGGAGGAGTTAATTTTACAAAATAGGTATTGTCTTGTGCAAATGTTCAGAAAAATGAAAAATGAAAAAAATCCAAGGTCTTGAAAATTAGGAAAATAATCCTTGAACAATTCCATAATAGCATGTGTACCACTTCAATATATGTGACATCTTTCTGTGAAGTTTTAGAGATCTTGGTTGAAAACTGTTGGAGGAGTTGGTACTGTCTTCAGCAAATGTAGTTTTTTTTAAATCATGTCATGTAATACACTATAAACTATACAGCAAACCTTTATTATAGAATGATTTAAGTAGATATTCAGTTGTTTTTACCCCTAAAGATATTTTCTTGTTATACAGGTAAAATATTTTTCCATGTCTGTCATACTATCTAAGGATCTAAGGAAACAAAATGGAATATTTATATAAATAATTTTATTATCAAAATTTAAAAGCTGGAATGCTATTGAACATTGGACAACAATTGAAAAACATCATCAACTTTTAAAAATATTTCCAGAATCTTATGTCATGGCCTTTAGAAAACCCAAAAGTTCAAAAGATCAGTTAGTCAGAGAAGAAACGTCATCATGTAGCCACCAATCGGGCAATGCTGCATCTGTGGTGACGGTCGTTGTATGACATGTGATCACATACACCACACCCAACACTTAAACAGCACATCAAATATCAAACAAATTGACATCCATATCAATCTGAATACCAGTGAGTGAGAACATCATATATACATGCAGTGATCTTGAAAAAATTTTTCAGAATGGGCCCATGGCCCCTTAAAAATAAAATCAATAGGCCATTTGGAATTTCAATGGGCCATGCCATAATTTTAACCATTTTTTGGGTGAAATAATTTCAATTCTCGCCAACATGATACAAACTAAATATGATCGACTTTAATGCAGTCTATTGTGGCATTTGTATAAAAATTTTCATAACTCGATCAATGTTTTTAAGGTATGTCAATAAATGTATGTAATATGTAAGCCATGGCCAGAGTTTTTCCCATACTGGTCTATACATTCGATCAGACTCACAGTCGACATCAGCATTGGTAGCTGTCGGTTTCGATGGTTCAGAAACGGTGTCAGAAATCAATCTAAAGATCATTCGAATCATTGATCATCATCGCATCTCCGTTATTATTTTTATCCTTTTGGCCCCCAAATGAAGGATAAAAAAATAATGATCTCGGTCCTGGTTCCTTAATCCTTTTTTCTTTGGTGGCATGTTTTTCTGTTGGCCATTGACCTCTAAATTTTGATAAATTATCAAACAAACACTTTAGTAGATGTTACAATGTGGTAAATATGTAATTTTTAGTTGTTGGTAAATCTGTGCAAAGGTTCAGCAAATGAATAAATTGGCACAGAAACGACACAAGATGCAAACCAAACTTACCACTTAATAGGCATCTACGAAGGCACAGCACTGCAATAACTGAAATTTTCAAACTCAGGGCGACCCTTATAGACCATAAACCAAGGTGAACAGACACACAGAGAAGAGAGAAAGAAAGGTTTTGGATAAAAAAACACATTGGTAACATAATTTCCGAAGGGAATAAATGAAAATTTATAGGACTGTAGACCAGATACATCCATGGTCTCCAATTATTAAGGTAGAATTACGTGTCGTTTTATTTATTTTAAAATTGCTATTTTGTATATATATCGATTGTTACCTTATTAATAGTGCGACTTACTACATCTGTACATACATGTAATAGCACTAACAAAAACTTTTTTGTTAATTGTAATAAATCGTATACATCATATACTTATAATGACAAAAATGTTTTACCTGTTATTGTCATATGTTGTAAAAACACAGATGAAGCCTGTTGGTCAGGCGAACTATTTGTGCAATTTTTTAAGGGGTAGAACTTTGTTGTCGCTTTAATTATGTATCTAGATTTTGTTGCAAATATATTATTATTTTAGTCTGTACATTATCGTTATCTACCGTAACTATCCCGTAAGAACAATTGTTGACTATTTCATTAGACAAACTAGATATCAGTGAGATGGTACCCGTCTCCGTGGGCCCAGCGGACCTTAAGGTCAAGGTCGAAGGTCATCAACCACTGGTATGCAACACATCGCCGTGATATTATCTACCCACATTCCAAATATCAAAAGCATACCTCGAAAGATAAAAAAAGTTACAGCCCTGACATGCATTTGTCATTCAAAAAGCAATAATGTTACCACAGGTCAAAGTTCAAGGTCAAAGGTCATCAACCATGGTATGCGACACATTGCCTTGATATTATCTACCCACATTCCAAATATCAAAAGCCTACCTTGAAAGATAAAAAAGATACAGCACGGACATGAATTTGTCATTCAGAAAGCAATAATGTGAACTTCAGGTCAAAGTTCAAGGTCAAAGTTCAGGAACCATGGTATGTGACACATCGCCTTGATATTATCTACTCACATTCCAAATATGAATAGCCTACCTCGAAAGATAAACTAGAGGCTCACAGGAGCCTGTATCGCTCACCTGAACCTGAAAACAAACAACCCTTTTTTATCCAGCTTTTCGTTGCTATAAGGAATTGCCCAACACTTCTGCAAAAATCATTAATTTTGACCTTTTAAGGGAAATAACTCCTATAAGGAGGAGCTTTTGATGCTTAGAGGGAGAAGGGAGGTTCACTTCAAATTTGCTGTACCTGTTATACTTTTTTAACTATCAGTCGAAAACTCTCTCCTCCCACCCCCTCCCTTTTTTCATTTTTTCTATTTTAAGCCAACGTAGCTATGTAGGTAGTCAGGTGTCATGATTTGCACAATTTTGGTAGAGGACGTCCTAAAGATGATGTGTGCAATGTTTCAAAGCAGTCCTTTCATTGGTTAATGAGGAGAAGATTTTTTAAAATCAAGTAAAATTGATTAAAAAAATGTTCAAGGAGAATAATTCCTAAACGGTTCATCAGACAATCTTGACCCTAAAGTCATTTTTGTAGATCTCATAGAGCAGAACAATTAAGCAATGCTAGTTCTAATAATTTTCAAGATTTCGAGGTAAAAATGGCAAAAATCATCAATTTTGACAATTAAAGGGCAATAACTCCTACAAGGAGTCATCATACATTTTTGACCCAATGGAGTGTTTTGTAGAGCTTTAGATGCTGAAGAAGGACGGTCTGTTCGGTTTTCCTGTATCTGTTATACTTTTTGAACTATAAGCAAAAAACTGTATTTTTAGCCATGGTGGCCATGTTGGTTGGTCTGAGGCCATGATTTGGGCAAACTTGGTAGAGGACATTTTACTGATGATGTGTGCAAAGTTTCAAAGCAATCCCTTCAGTGGTTTTGAAGAAGATTTTTGAAGAAAAGTTAACGATGACGACGATGGACAACGACGGACGCCAAGTAATGGCAATAGCTCACATGACCCTTCGGTCAGGTGAGCTAAAAAGTTACAGCCTGGATATGAGTTTATCATTTAGAAAGCAATAATGTTACCAAAGGTCAAAGGTCATCAACCTTGGTATGGGACACATTGCCTTGATATTATCTACCCACATTCCAAATATCAAAAGCCTACCTCAAAAGATAAAAAAGTTACAGCCCAGAAACGATTAGTCTTGGACGGATGGATGCATGTTCGGACGCACGGACGCACGAAGAGATTGATCACTATAGGGTGGGGCCCTAATTATATGTATATTATATAGTTACCACAAGTAAAAAAATTCATAAAATATAATGACATACCATAACAAGAACATTTTCTCCTTTCAGCTGTAGTCTCCTGTATCCATGCTTGCACTTCAGTCATTTGATTACCTAAAGCCACCACATTTGAACTGATCTGTTTTTGTTGTTCATGTTCTTCATTACTCTCTTTATGGAACGAACTATTTAGAATAAACAATAAAGAGATCACATAGTTATGCTTCAGACTTTTTTTTACCTTACTGTACTACAATCCCAATGGTCACTAGTCAATGACTCTAAATCAGATAATAAATTCACAGAAGACCAAATCTGACATGCTTTTCAACAGACAGTTGGTTTTTCAATGGGTACTAATTTGTGCTGCTTTTCCAGACCAACCTATTTTTGTACTCTAATGAGGCTTAGTTTCTAGAAGGCTTGCTGAAGAAGAAAGAAAAGACGGAAATCGATCTCGTGAAAAAATGAAAATTTGATATGTTATTCTTCAAATAAAAACACTTTTGCCTCTTGATGTTTTATTATATTTTCAACGGTTAAGTTTCTATATTGAATTAACAGTGTAAAAAATGAACTTATGGAGGTCCGCCATGTTGTCACTAAATGGAAACACTAGAAATTTCTTGACAGCCAAATACCTAAATGTCTTCGTATGATAATAAGGTGAAACGGTCAATCATACTCAAAATGACGTGCAAAGTAGAAGGTTGTAATGTAAAACGAGGTTCTGGCAAGAGTGCGCTTTGTATTCCTGATCCAAGGAACACGTGGCTCACCAATTTAAAGATTTCTGCTTTAGACTATGTCCACAACAAAAGCAACTTAATATGCGAAGACCATATTAAAGAATTAAGCTTTAAGAATAGTTTAATGGTAAAGTGCTTTTTTGTTCTAGAAATCTTCACTTAGGTAAACTCGTTTTGAATTGTATCCTCAAATATTATTAGGAATCGTGTCCATAAAAATGAATTAAATTGAAAACTAATTGTATTATTATTTTCAACGTGTACCGTGTAATCATATTATGCAAGATATTGAACGAAAGAATTTTATACATTATACTTGCGAAGCTGACTATTAAGTAGTACCAGTAACAGTCATTAGGTGCAAAATTTTTTAAAATAAAAATTTCACTAAGTTTCGTACATTTTTTATGTGTATTTAAATAATCCTACAACACAGTTTCAAAAATTTTACGTGTAGGCATATTTGTGTAATCGTGTCAGTTGTACGTTTCCTGTTACGTGGCATTTAAAGGTATTTGAAATCTTATATACATCCTGTGCTATGACACTTCATATACCTTACAGGAAATAATTAAACACCATCAGTGATAATTCTTAATGGTTCAAGAAATTATAACAACATTTATTTCAGACATAGATTCTGTGGTCAAAAAATAATTTCCCTATCATACCATTTTTAATTTCTAATTAACCTTTAATATGGTTAGCCTTTGAAAATATTCATACTTTCAAAGTCAGTGCCTGGGACTATACTGGGAAGGTTCCCAGTGCTCGACCCACAGAGCAGCCCAGCGCTTCCCCGGGTGGCGGATAGGGGAGACCCCCTCGTTGTCAGGTCATAATACGAAAGCCTGGCTGCAGACCATAATGGGTAACAGGTTTGGAGAATGCCACGCTCCTTGCACGATAAAGATCACTTTTGTAGATTTCGGAAAAGAGTAGGCTCATTGTAGCCGCTACAAAAGGCTAAATTCTCCTACACTACCCAATACTCCGTACTTTTCCAGTGGCAGTCAAAATTGTGTTCCCTGTGTCCCGTCCCATCCCTTTTTTCAATTGATGTTTTGTTTGTTAACTTGTTCCCGTCCTGAAAATAGCTGAAATACTGCAAACATCCAATCATTCAATCAATCAATCCCGCCTGGACTTTAATAAGCTTTTTTTATTCTCCCACTTTCATTCACTCAGCAAGGCCTTTTTGGTGCATTTGGGTACTGCCTTGTCAGCTGAATTGGGAAATTTTGTTGATGTTTTATTTTCTACGAAAATCATCAAAAGCCTCTATATCTGGTATAACTGGGTGGAGTTTCAAAATTACTATATAATAAGCAGGAGTAAAAGACTGTTTAAAGTAAAGTATGTAAATAAAGTAAAAATAATATTTTTTAAGGTCGAGTAGCACATACATAACAATAAACATAAGCTCTCTAGAGATTTTAAACTGTTAGAGGAAGCAGAACAAGATGAATTTCCCATAGGTAATAAACTTTATAAATGGGAATGACAACCATCCTCTTTGTTGGAGGGGACAATTATTTCAGGCAATTATTAGTCTCTAAGCTGAAATTGGAGTACTGCCATCTGACCCATTTACAAAGTTTAAAACATTGTCATTATTGTCCACCATTTTCATCCTATTGGCAAATTAACAATATGCATAAGGTTTTTTAAATGTCCAAAATCTACTCTTTTTACAATTTTCAATGATAAAACCCGATAAGATACGCCAATGCAGATGAAACTTAAATTTGTAAATTCCTGTATAAATAAAGCGCCTTCGTGACTGAAACACATGGGTATTTTAAAGTACATAAAATGTTCAATTCAGAAAAGAAGGCAATTTGGAAAAAAATAATGATTTTTTTATCGGGAATGGGGCTCTATAAAACCTCCTGAAAAAGCCCTGCATTGCTATTTTGTCCTGTAAATTACACAGCTACAACTTGAATGTACCTAAATGTACTATACTGTTATGTACGATAATCAAGTGGTCAGTAGTTTGTACATAACAGTACTACAATCATGATGGTCACTGGTTTGTACATAACAGTACTACAATCATGGAGGTCAGTGGTTTGTACCTAACAGTACTACAATCATGGTGGTCACTGGTTTGTACATAACAGTACTACAATCATGGTGGTCACTAGTTTGTACATAACAGTACTACAATCATGGAGGTCAGTGGTTTGTACCTAACAGTACTACAATCATGGTGGTCACTGGTTTGTACATAACAGTACTACAATCATGGTGGTCACTAGTTTGTACATAACAGTACTACAATCATGGAGGTCAGTGGTTTGTACCTAACAGTACTACAATCATGATGGTCACCATTTTGTACATAACAGTACTACAATCATGGTGGTCACTAGTTTGTACATAACAGTACTACAATCATGATGGTCAGTGGTTTGTACCTAACAGTACTACATTCATGGTGGTCACTGGTTTGTACATAACAGTACTACAATCATGATGGTCACCATTTTGTACATAACAGTACTACAATCATGGAGGTCAGTGGTTTGTACATAACAGTACTACAATCATGGAGGTCAGTGGTTTGTACCTAACAGTACTACAATCATGGTGGTCACTAGTTTGTACATAACAGTACTACAATCATGATGGTCACTGGTTTGTACATAACAGTACTACAATCATAGTGGTCACTGGTTTGTACCTAACAGTATTACAATCATAGTGGTCACTGATTTGTACATAACAGTACTACAATCATGGTGGTCACTGGTTTGTATATAACAGTACTACAATCATGGTGGTCACTAGTTTGTACATAACAGTACTACAATCATGGTGGTCACTGGTTTGTATATAACAGTACTACAATCATGGTGGTCACTAGTTTGTACATAACAGTACTACAATCATGGTGGTCAGTAGTTTGTACATAACAGTACTACAATCATGATGGTCAGTAGTTTGTACATAACAGTACTACAATCATGATGGTCACTGGTTTGTACCTAAAACTACTACAATCATGGTGGTCAGTAGTTTGTACATAACAGTACTACAATCATGATGGTCACTAGTTTGTACCTAACAGTACTACAATCATGGAGGTCAGTGGTTTGTACCTAACAGTACTACAATCATGGTGGTCAGTAGTTTGTCCATAACAGTACTACAATCATGGAGGTCAGTAGTTTGTACCTAACAGTACTACAATCATGGAGGTCATTGGTTTGTACCTAACAGTACTACAATCATGGTGGTCACTAGTTTGTCCATAACAGTACTACAATCATGGTGGTCACTGGTTTGTATATAACAGTACTACAATCATGGTGGTCACTGGTTTGTACATAACAGTACTACAATCATGGTGGTCACTAGTTTGTACATAACAGTAATACAATCATGGTGGTCACTGGTTTGTACATAACAGTACTACAATCATGATGGTCACTGGTTTGTACCTAACAGTACTACAATCATGATGGTCACTGGTTTGTACATAACAGTACTACAATCATAGTGGTCAGTAGTTTGTACATAACAGTACTACAATCATGGTGGTCACTGGTTTGTACCTAACAGTACTACAATCATGGTGGACACTGGTTTGTACATAACAGTACTACAATCATGATGGTCACTGGTTTGTACATAACAGTACTACAATCATGATGGTCACTGGTTTGTACATAACAGTACTACAATCATGGTGGTCAGTAGTTTGTACATAACAGTACTACAATCATGGTGGTCACTGGTTTGTACATAACAGTACTACAATCATGGTGGTCAGTAGTTTGTACATAACAGTACTACAATCATGGTGGTCACTGGTTTGTACATAACAGTACTACAATCATGGTGGTCAGTAGTTTGTACATAACAGTACTACAATCATGGTGGTCACTGGTTTGTACATAACAGTACTACAATCATGGTGGTCACTGGTTTGTACATAACAGTACTACAATCATGATGGTCACTGGTTTGTACATAACAGTACTACAATCATGATGGTCACTGGTTTGTACATAACAGTACTACAATCATGATGGTCAGTAGTTTGTACATAACAGTACTACAATCATGGTGGTCACTGGTTTGTACATAACAGTACTACAATCATGGTGGTCACTGGTTTGTACATAACACTACTACAATCATGATGGTCACTGGTTTGTACATAACAGTACTACAATCATGATGGTCACTGGTTTGTACATAACAGTACTACAATCATGGTGGTCAGTAGTTTGTACATATCAGTACTACAATCATGGTGGTCACTGGTTTGTACATAACAGTACTACAATCATGGTGGTCACTGGTTTGTACATAACAGTACTACAATCATGGTGGTCACTGGTTTGTACATAACAGTACTACAATCATGATGGTCACTGGTTTGTACCTAACAGTACTCCAATCATGATGGTCACTGGTTTGTACATAACAGTACTACAATCATGGTGGTCACTGGTTTGTACATAACAGTACTACAATCATAGTGGTCACTGGTTTGTACATAACAGTACTACAATCATGGAGGTCAGTAGTTTGTACCTAACAGTACTACAATCATGGAGGTCACTGGTTTGTACATAACAGTACTACAATCATGGTGGTCAGTAGTTTGTACATAACAGTACTACAATCATGGTGGTCACTGGTTTGTACATAACAGTACTACAATCATGGTGGTCAGTAGTTTGTACATAACAGTACTACAATCATGATGGTCACTGGTTTGTACATAACAGTACTACAATCATGGTGGTCAGTAGTTTGTACATAACAGTACTACAATCATAGTGGTCACTGGTTTGTATCTAACAGTACTACAATCATGACGGACACTGGTTTGTACATAACAGTACTACAATCATGACGGCCACTGGTTTGTACATAACAGTACTACAATCATGATGGTCAGTGGTTTGTACCTAACAGTACTACAATCATGACGGCCACTGGTTTGTACATAACAGTACTACAATCATGATGGTCAGTGGTTTGTACCTAACAGTACTACAATCATGGTGGTCACTGGTTTGTGCATAACAGTACTACAATCATGATGGTCAGTGGTTTGTACATAACAGTACTACAATCATGATGGTCACTGGTTTGTACATAACAGTACTACAATCATGGTGGTCAGTAGTTTGTACATAACAGTACTACAATCATGATGGTCACTGGTTTGTACATAACAGTACTACAATCATGGAGGTCAGTGGTTTGTACCTAACAGTACTACAATCATGGTGGTCACTGGTTTGTACATAACAGTACTACAATCATGGTGGTCACTAGTTTGTACATAACAGTACTACAATCATGGAGGTCAGTGGTTTGTACCTAACAGTACTACAATCATGGTGGTCACTGGTTTGTACATAACAGTACTACAATCATGGTGGTCACTAGTTTGTACATAACAGTACTACAATCATGGAGGTCAGTGGTTTGTACCTAACAGTACTACAATCATGATGGTCACCATTTTGTACATAACAGTACTACAATCATGGTGGTCACTAGTTTGTACATAACAGTACTACAATCATGATGGTCAGTGGTTTGTACCTAACAGTACTACATTCATGGTGGTCACTGGTTTGTACATAACAGTACTACAATCATGATGGTCACCATTTTGTACATAACAGTACTACAATCATGGAGGTCAGTGGTTTGTACATAACAGTACTACAATCATGGAGGTCAGTGGTTTGTACCTAACAGTACTACAATCATGGTGGTCACTAGTTTGTACATAACAGTACTACAATCATGATGGTCACTGGTTTGTACATAACAGTACTACAATCATAGTGGTCACTGGTTTGTACCTAACAGTATTACAATCATAGTGGTCACTGATTTGTACATAACAGTACTACAATCATGGTGGTCACTGGTTTGTATATAACAGTACTACAATCATGGTGGTCACTCGTTTGTACATAACAGTACTACAATCATGGTGGTCAGTAGTTTGTACATAACAGTACTACAATCATGATGGTCAGTAGTTTGTACATAACAGTACTACAATCATGATGGTCACTGGTTTGTACCTAAAACTACTACAATCATGGTGGTCAGTAGTTTGTACATAACAGTACTACAATCATGATGGTCACTAGTTTGTACCTAACAGTACTACAATCATGGAGGTCAGTGGTTTGTACCTAACAGTACTACAATCATGGTGGTCAGTAGTTTGTCCATAACAGTACTACAATCATGGAGGTCAGTAGTTTGTACCTAACAGTACTACAATCATGGAGGTCATTGGTTTGTACCTAACAGTACTACAATCATGGTGGTCACTAGTTTGTCCATAACAGTACTACAATCATGGTGGTCACTGGTTTGTATATAACAGTACTACAATCATGGTGGTCACTGGTTTGTACATAACAGTACTACAATCATGGTGGTCACTAGTTTGTACATAACAGTAATACAATCATGGTGGTCACTGGTTTGTACATAACAGTACTACAATCATGATGGTCACTGGTTTGTACCTAACAGTACTACAATCATGATGGTCACTGGTTTGTACATAACAGTACTACAATCATAGTGGTCAGTAGTTTGTACATAACAGTACTACAATCATGGTGGTCACTGGTTTGTACCTAACAGTACTACAATCATGGTGGACACTGGTTTGTACATAACAGTACTACAATCATGATGGTCACTGGTTTGTACATAACAGTACTACAATCATGATGGTCACTGGTTTGTACATAACAGTACTACAATCATGGTGGTCAGTAGTTTGTTCATAACAGTACTACAATCATGGTGGTCACTGGTTTGTACATAACAGTACTACAATCATGGTGGTCAGTAGTTTGTACATAACAGTACTACAATCATGGTGGTCACTGGTTTGTACATAACAGTACTACAATCATGGTGGTCAGTAGTTTGTACATAACAGTACTACAATCATGGTGGTCACTGGTTTGTACATAACAGTACTACAATCATGGTGGTCACTGGTTTGTACATAACAGTACTACAATCATGATGGTCACTGGTTTGTACATAACAGTACTACAATCATGATGGTCACTGGTTTGTACATAACAGTACTACAATCATGATGGTCAGTAGTTTGTACATAACAGTACTACAATCATGGTGGTCACTGGTTTGTACATAACAGTACTACAATCATGGTGGTCACTGGTTTGTACATAACACTACTACAATCATGATGGTCACTGGTTTGTACATAACAGTACTACAATCATGATGGTCACTGGTTTGTACATAACAGTACTACAATCATGGTGGTCAGTAGTTTGTACATATCAGTACTACAATCATGGTGGTCACTGGTTTGTACATAACAGTACTACAATCATGGTGGTCACTGGTTTGTACATAACAGTACTACAATCATGGTGGTCACTGGTTTGTACATAACAGTACTACAATCATGATGGTCACTGGTTTGTACCTAACAGTACTCCAATCATGATGGTCACTGGTTTGTACATAACAGTACTACAATCATGGTGGTCACTGGTTTGTACATAACAGTACTACAATCATAGTGGTCACTGGTTTGTACATAACAGTACTACAATCATGGAGGTCAGTAGTTTGTACCTAACAGTACTACAATCATGGAGGTCACTGGTTTGTACATAACAGTACTACAATCATGGTGGTCAGTAGTTTGTACATAACAGTACTACAATCATGGTGGTCACTGGTTTGTACATAACAGTACTACAATCATGGTGGTCAGTAGTTTGTACATAACAGTACTACAATCATGATGGTCACTGGTTTGTACATAACAGTACTACAATCATGGTGGTCAGTAGTTTGTACATAACAGTACTACAATCATAGTGGTCACTGGTTTGTATCTAACAGTACTACAATCATGACGGACACTGGTTTGTACATAACAGTACTACAATCATGACGGCCACTGGTTTGTACATAACAGTACTACAATCATGATGGTCAGTGGTTTGTACCTAACAGTACTACAATCATGACGGCCACTGGTTTGTACATAACAGTACTACAATCATGATGGTCAGTGGTTTGTACCTAACAGTACTACAATCATGGTGGTCACTGGTTTGTGCATAACAGTACTACAATCATGATGGTCAGTGGTTTGTACATAACAGTACTACAATCATGATGGTCACTGGTTTGTACATAACAGTACTACAATCATGGTGGTCAGTAGTTTGTACATAACAGTACTACAATCATGGTGGTCACTGGTTTGTACATAACAGTACTACAATCATGATGGTCACTAGTTTGTACATAACAGTACTACAATCATGATGGTCACTGGTTTGTACATAACAGTACTACAATCATGGTGGTCACTAGTTTGTACATAACAGTACTACAATCATGGTGGTCACTGGTTTGTACATAACAGTACTACAATCATGATGGTCAATAGTTTGTATCTAACAGTACTACAATCATGATGGTCACTGGTTTGTACATAACAGTACTACAATCATGATGGTCACTGGTTTGTACATAACAGTACTACAATCATGGTGGTCAGTAGTTTGTACATAACAGTACTACAATCATGGTGGTCAGTAGTTTGTACATAACAGTACTACAATCATGATGGTCACTGGTTTGTACATAACAGTACTACAATCATGGTGGTCACTAGTTTGTACATAACAGTACTACAATCATGATGGACACTGGTTTGTACATAACAGTACTACAATCATGATGGTCACTGGTTTGTACATAACAGTACTACAATCATGGTGGTCACTGGTTTGTACATAACAGTACTACAATCATGGTGGTCACTGGTTTGTACATAACAGTACTACAATCATGATGGTCACTGGTTTGTACCTAACAGTACTCCAATCATGATGGTCACTGGTTTGTACATAACAGTACTACAATCATGGTGGTCACTGGTTTGTACATAACAGTACTACAATCATAGTGGTCAATGGTTTGTACCTAACAGTACTACAATCATGGAGGTCAGTAGTTTGTACCTAACAGTACTACAATCATGGAGGTCACTGGTTTGTACATAACAGTACTACAATCATGGTGGTCAGTAGTTTGTAAATAACAGTACTACAATCATGGTAGTCACTGGTTTGTACATAACAGTACTACAATCATGGTGGTCAGTAGTTTGTACATAACAGTACTACAATCATGATGGTCACTGGTTTGTACATAACAGTACTACAATCATGGTGGTCAGTAGTTTGTACATAACAGCACTACAATCATAGTGGTCACTGGTTTGTATCTAACAGTACTACAATCATGACGGACACTGGTTTGTACATAACAGTACTACAATCATGACGGCCACTGGTTTGTACATAACAGTACTACAATCATAATGGTCAGTGGTTTGTACCTAACAGTACTACAATCATGACGGCCACTGGTTTGTACATAACAGTACTACAATCATGATGGTCAGTGGTTTGTACCTAACAGTACTACAATCATAGTGGTCACTGGTTTGTACCTAACAGTACTACAATCATGGTGGTCACTGGTTTGTACATAACAGTACTACAATCATGATGGTCACTGGTTTGTACATAACAGTACTACAATCATGATGGTCACTGGTTTGTACATAACAGTACTACAATCATGGTGGTCACTGGTTTGTACATAACAGTACTACAATCATAGTGGTCACTGGTTTGTACATAACAGTACTACAATCATGGTGGTCACTGGTTTGTACATAACAGTACTACAATCATGGTGGTCACTGGTTTGTACATAACAGTACTACAATCATGGTGGTCACTGGTTTGTACATAACAGTACTACAATAATAGTGGTCACTGGTTTGTACATAACAGTACTACAATCATGGTGGTCACTGGTTTGTACATAACAGTACTACAATCATAGTGGTCACTGGTTTGTACATAACAGTACTACAATCATGATGGTCACTAGTTTGTACATAACAGTACTACAATCATGATGGTCACTGGTTTGTACATAACAGTACTACAATCATGGTGGTCACTGGTTTGTACATAACAGTACTACAATCATGATGGTCAGTGGTTTGTACATAACAGTACTACAATCATGATGGTCACTGGTTTGTACATAACAGTACTACAATCATGGTGGTCAGTAGTTTGTACATAACAGTACTACAATCATGGTGGTCACTGGTTTGAACATAACAGTACTACAATCATGATGGTCACTAGTTTGTACATAACAGTACTACAATCATGATGGTCACTGGTTTGTACATAACAGTACTACAATCATGGTGGTCACTAGTTTGTACATAACAGTACTACAATCATGGTGGTCACTGGTTTGTACATAACAGTACTACAATCATGATGGTCACTAGTTTGTATCTAACAGTACTACAATCATGATGGTCACTGGTTTGTACATAACAGTACTACAATCATGATGGTCACTGGTTTGTACATAACAGTACTACAATCATGGTGGTCAGTAGTTTGTACATAACAGTACTACAATCATGGTGGTCAGTAGTTTGTACATAACAGTACTACAATCATGATGGTCACTGGTTTGTACATAACAGTACTACAACCATGGTGGTCACTAGTTTGTACATAACAGTACTACAATCATGATGGTCACTGGTTTGTACATAACAGTACTACAATCATGATGGTCACTGGTTTGTACATAACAGTACTACAATCATGATGGTCACTGGTTTGTACATAACAGTACTACAATCATGGTGTTCACTAGTTTGTACCTAACACTACTACAATCATGGTGGTCAGTAGTTTGTACATAACAGTACTACAATCATGATGGTCACTAGTTTGTACCTAACAGTACTACAATCATGGAGGTCAGTGGTTTGTACCTAACAGTACTACAATCATGGTGGTCAGTAGTTTGTCCATAACAGTACTACAATCATGGAGGTCAGTAGTTTGTACCTAACAGCACTACAATCATGGAGGTCAGTGGTTTGTACCTAACAGTACTACAATCATGGTGGTCACTAGTTTGTCCATAACAGTACTACAATCATGGTGGTCACTGGTTTGTACATAACAGTACTACAATCATGGTGGTCACTGGTTTGTACATAACAGTACTACAATCATGGTGGTCACTGGTTTGTACATAACAGTACTACAATCATGGTGGTCACTGGTTTGTACATAACAGTACTACAATCATGATGGTCACTGGTTTGTACATAACAGTACTACAATCATGATGGTCACTGGTTTGTACATAACAGTACTACAATCATGGTGGTCAGTAGTTTGTACATAACAGTACTACAATCATGGTGGTCACTGGTTTGTACATAACAGTACTACAATCATGGTGGTCACTGGTTTGTACATAACACTACTACAATCATGATGGTCACTGGTTTGTACCTAACAGTACTACAATCATGGTGGTCAGTAGTTTGTACATAACAGTACTACAATCATGATGGTCACTGGTTTGTACATAACAGTACTACAATCATGGTGGTCAGTAGTTTGTACATAACAGTACTACAATCATGGTGGTCACTGGTTTGTACATAACAGTACTACAATCATGGTGGTCAGTAGTTTGTACATAACAGTACTACAATCATGGTGGTCACTGGTTTGTACATAACAGTACTACAATCATGGTGGTCAGTAGTTTGTACATAACAGTACTACAATCATGGTGGTCACTGGTTTGTACATAACAGTACTACAATCATGGTGGTCACTGGTTTGTACATAACAGTACTACAATCATGGTGGTCACTGGTTTGTACATAACAGTACTACAATCATGGTGGTCAGTAGTTTGTACATAACAGTACTACAATCATGGTGGTCACTGGTTTGTACATAACAGTACTACAATCATGGTGGTCACTGGTTTGTACATAACAGTACTACAATCAGGGTGGTCACTGGTTTGTACATAACAGTACTACAATCATGATGGTCACTGGTTTGTACCTAACAGTACTACAATCATGATGGTCACTGGTTTGTACATAACAGTACTACAATCATGGTGGTCAGTAGTTTGTACATAACAGTACTACAATCATGGTGGTCACTGGTTTGTACATAACAGTACTACAATCATGATGGTCACTAGTTTGTACATAACAGTACTACAATCATGATGGTCACTGGTTTGTACATAACAGTACTACAATCATGGTGGTCACTAGTTTGTACATAACAGTACTACAATCATGGTGGTCACTGGTTTGTACATAACAGTACTACAATCATGATGGTCACTAGTTTGTATCTAACAGTACTACAATCATGATGGTCACTGGTTTGTACATAACAGTACTACAATCATGATGGTCACTGGTTTGTACATAACAGTACTACAATCATGGTGGTCAGTAGTTTGTACATAACAGTACTACAATCATGGTGGTCAGTAGTTTGTACATAACAGTACTACAATCATGATGGTCACTGGTTTGTACATAACAGTACTACAATCATGGTGGTCACTAGTTTGTACATAACAGTACTACAATCATGATGGACACTGGTTTGTACATAACAGTACTACAATCATGATGGTCACTGGTTTGTACATAACAGTACTACAATCATGGTGGTCACTGGTTTGTACATAACAGTACTACAATCATGGTGGTCACTGGTTTGTACATAACAGTACTACAATCATGATGGTCACTGGTTTGTACCTAACAGTACTCCAATCATGATGGTCACTGGTTTGTACATAACAGTACTACAATCATGGTGGTCACTGGTTTGTACATAACAGTACTACAATCATAGTGGTCAATGGTTTGTACCTAACAGTACTACAATCATGGAGGTCAGTAGTTTGTACCTAACAGTACTACAATCATGGAGGTCACTGGTTTGTACATAACAGTACTACAATCATGGTGGTCAGTAGTTTGTAAATAACAGTACTACAATCATGGTAGTCACTGGTTTGTACATAACAGTACTACAATCATGGTGGTCAGTAGTTTGTACATAACAGTACTACAATCATGATGGTCACTGGTTTGTACATAACAGTACTACAATCATGGTGGTCAGTAGTTTGTACATAACAGTACTACAATCATAGTGGTCACTGGTTTGTATCTAACAGTACTACAATCATGACGGACACTGGTTTGTACATAACAGTACTACAATCATGACGGCCACTGGTTTGTACATAACAGTACTACAATCATAATGGTCAGTGGTTTGTACCTAACAGTACTACAATCATGACGGCCACTGGTTTGTACATAACAGTACTACAATCATGATGGTCAGTGGTTTGTACCTAACAGTACTACAATCATAGTGGTCACTGGTTTGTACCTAACAGTACTACAATCATGGTGGTCACTGGTTTGTACATAACAGTACTACAATCATGATGGTCACTGGTTTGTACATAACAGTACTACAATCATGATGGTCACTGGTTTGTACATAACAGTACTACAATCATGGTGGTCACTGGTTTGTACATAACAGTACTACAATCATAGTGGTCACTGGTTTGTACATAACAGTACTACAATCATGGTGGTCACTGGTTTGTACATAACAGTACTACAATCATGGTGGTCACTGGTTTGTACATAACAGTACTACAATCATGGTGGTCACTGGTTTGTACATAACAGTACTACAATAATAGTGGTCACTGGTTTGTACATAACAGTACTACAATCATGGTGGTCACTGGTTTGTACATAACAGTACTACAATCATAGTGGTCACTGGTTTGTACATAACAGTACTACAATCATGATGGTCACTAGTTTGTACATAACAGTACTACAATCATGATGGTCACTGGTTTGTACATAACAGTACTACAATCATGGTGGTCACTGGTTTGTACATAACAGTACTACAATCATGATGGTCAGTGGTTTGTACATAACAGTACTACAATCATGATGGTCACTGGTTTGTACATAACAGTACTACAATCATGGTGGTCAGTAGTTTGTACATAACAGTACTACAATCATGGTGGTCACTGGTTTGAACATAACAGTACTACAATCATGATGGTCACTAGTTTGTACATAACAGTACTACAATCATGATGGTCACTGGTTTGTACATAACAGTACTACAATCATGGTGGTCACTAGTTTGTACATAACAGTACTACAATCATGGTGGTCACTGGTTTGTACATAACAGTACTACAATCATGATGGTCACTAGTTTGTATCTAACAGTACTACAATCATGATGGTCACTGGTTTGTACATAACAGTACTACAATCATGATGGTCACTGGTTTGTACATAACAGTACTACAATCATGGTGGTCAGTAGTTTGTACATAACAGTACTACAATCATGGTGGTCAGTAGTTTGTACATAACAGTACTACAATCATGATGGTCACTGGTTTGTACATAACAGTACTACAACCATGGTGGTCACTAGTTTGTACATAACAGTACTACAATCATGATGGTCACTGGTTTGTACATAACAGTACTACAATCATGATGGTCACTGGTTTGTACATAACAGTACTACAATCATGATGGTCACTGGTTTGTACATAACAGTACTACAATCATGGTGTTCACTAGTTTGTACCTAACACTACTACAATCATGGTGGTCAGTAGTTTGTACATAACAGTACTACAATCATGATGGTCACTAGTTTGTACCTAACAGTACTACAATCATGGAGGTCAGTGGTTTGTACCTAACAGTACTACAATCATGGTGGTCAGTAGTTTGTCCATAACAGTACTACAATCATGGAGGTCAGTAGTTTGTACCTAACAGCACTACAATCATGGAGGTCAGTGGTTTGTACCTAACAGTACTACAATCATGGTGGTCACTAGTTTGTCCATAACAGTACTACAATCATGGTGGTCACTGGTTTGTACATAACAGTACTACAATCATGGTGGTCACTGGTTTGTACATAACAGTACTACAATCATGGTGGTCACTGGTTTGTACATAACAGTACTACAATCATGGTGGTCACTGGTTTGTACATAACAGTACTACAATCATGATGGTCACTGGTTTGTACATAACAGTACTACAATCATGATGGTCACTGGTTTGTACATAACAGTACTACAATCATGGTGGTCAGTAGTTTGTACATAACAGTACTACAATCATGGTGGTCACTGGTTTGTACATAACAGTACTACAATCATGGTGGTCACTGGTTTGTACATAACACTACTACAATCATGATGGTCACTGGTTTGTACCTAACAGTACTACAATCATGGTGGTCAGTAGTTTGTACATAACAGTACTACAATCATGATGGTCACTGGTTTGTACATAACAGTACTACAATCATGGTGGTCAGTAGTTTGTACATAACAGTACTACAATCATGGTGGTCACTGGTTTGTACATAACAGTACTACAATCATGGTGGTCAGTAGTTTGTACATAACAGTACTACAATCATGGTGGTCACTGGTTTGTACATAACAGTACTACAATCATGGTGGTCAGTAGTTTGTACATAACAGTACTACAATCATGGTGGTCACTGGTTTGTACATAACAGTACTACAATCATGGTGGTCACTGGTTTGTACATAACAGTACTACAATCATGGTGGTCACTGGTTTGTACATAACAGTACTACAATCATGGTGGTCAGTAGTTTGTACATAACAGTACTACAATCATGGTGGTCACTGGTTTGTACATAACAGTACTACAATCATGGTGGTCACTGGTTTGTACATAACAGTACTACAATCAGGGTGGTCACTGGTTTGTACATAACAGTACTACAATCATGGTGGTCACTGGTTTGTACCTAACAGTACTACAATCATGATGGTCACTGGTTTGTACATAACAGTACTACAATCATGGTGGTCACTGGTTTGTACATAACAGTACTACAATCATAGTGGTCACTGGTTTGTACCTAACAGTACTACAATCATGATGGTCACTGGTTTGTACATAACAGTACTACAATCATGATGGTCAGTGGTTTGTACCTAACAGTACTACAATCATGGTGGTCACTGGTTTGTACATAACAGTACTACAATCATGGTGGTCACTGGTTTGTACATAACAGTACTACAATCATGGTGGTCACTGGTTTGTACATAACAGTACTACAATCAGGGTGGTCACTGGTTTGTACATAACAGTACTACAATCATGATGGTCACTGGTTTGTACCTAACAGTACTACAATCATGATGGTCACTGGTTTGTACATAACAGTACTACAATCATGGTGGTCACTGGTTTGTACATAACAGTACTACAATCATAGTGGTCACTGGTTTGTACCTAACAGTACTACAATCATGATGGTCACTGGTTTGTACATAACAGTACTACAATCATGATGGTCAGTGGTTTGTACCTAACAGTACTACAATCATGGTGGTCACTGGTTTGTACATAACAGTACTACAATCATGATGGTCAGTGGTTTGTACATAACAGTACTACAATCATGATGGTCACTGGTTTGTACATAATAGTACTACAATCATGGTGGTCAGTAGTTTGTACATAACAGTACTACAATCATGGTGGTCACTGGTTTGTACATAACAGTACTACAATCATGAAGGTCACTAGTTTGTACATAACAGTACTACAATCATGATGGTCACTGGTTTGTACATAACAGTACTACAATCATGGTGGTCAGTAGTTTGTACATAACAGTACTACAATCATGGTGGTCACTAGTTTGTACCTAACAGTACTACAATCATGATGGTCACCATTTTGTACATAACAGTACTACAATCATGATGGTCACTGGTTTGTACATAACAGTACTACAATCATGATGGTCACTAGTTTGTACATAACAGTACTACAATCATGGTGGTCACTGGTTTGTACATAACAGTACTACAATCATGATGGTCACTAGTTTGTATCTAACAGTACTACAATCATGATGGTCACTGGTTTGTACATAACAGTACTACAATCATGATGGTCACTGGTTTGTACATAACAGTACTACAATCATGGTGGTCAGTAGTTTGTACATAACAGTACTACAATCATGGTGGTCAGTAGTTTGTACATAACAGTACTACAATCATGATGGTCACTGGTTTGTACATAACAGTACTACAATCATGGTGGTCACTAGTTTGTACATAACAGTACTACAATCATGATGGTCACTGGTTTGTACATAACAGTACTACAATCATGATGGTCACTGGTTTGTACATAACAGTACTACAATCATGATGGTCACTGGTTTGTACATAACAGTACTACAATCATGGTGATCACTGGTTTGTACATAACAGTACTACAATCATGATGGTCACTAGTTTGTACCTAACAGTACTACAATCATGGTGGTCACTGGTTTGTACATAACAGTAATACAATCATGATGGTCACTAGTTTGTACCTAACAGTACTACAATCATGGTGGTCAGTAGTTTGTACATAACAGTACTACAATCATGGTGGTCACTGGTTTGAACATAACAGTACTACAATCATGATGGTCACTAGTTTGTACATAACAGTACTACAATCATGATGGTCACTGGTTTGTACATAACAGTACTACAATCATGGTGGTCACTAGTTTGTACATAACAGTACTACAATCATGGTGGTCACTGGTTTGTACATAACAGTACTACAATCATGATGGTCACTAGTTTGTATCTAACAGTACTACAATCATGATGGTCACTGGTTTGTACATAACAGTACTACAATCATGATGGTCACTGGTTTGTACATAACAGTACTACAATCATGGTGGTCAGTAGTTTGTACATAACAGTACTACAATCATGGTGGTCAGTAGTTTGTACATAACAGTACTACAATCATGATGGTCACTGGTTTGTACATAACAGTACTACAACCATGGTGGTCACTAGTTTGTACATAACAGTACTACAATCATGATGGTCACTGGTTTGTACATAACAGTACTACAATCATGATGGTCACTGGTTTGTACATAACAGTACTACAATCATGATGGTCACTGGTTTGTACATAACAGTACTACAATCATGGTGTTCACTAGTTTGTACCTAACACTACTACAATCATGGTGGTCAGTAGTTTGTACATAACAGTACTACAATCATGATGGTCACTAGTTTGTACCTAACAGTACTACAATCATGGAGGTCAGTGGTTTGTACCTAACAGTACTACAATCATGGTGGTCAGTAGTTTGTCCATAACAGTACTACAATCATGGAGGTCAGTAGTTTGTACCTAACAGCACTACAATCATGGAGGTCAGTGGTTTGTACCTAACAGTACTACAATCATGGTGGTCACTAGTTTGTCCATAACAGTACTACAATCATGGTGGTCACTGGTTTGTACATAACAGTACTACAATCATGGTGGTCACTGGTTTGTACATAACAGTACTACAATCATGGTGGTCACTGGTTTGTACATAACAGTACTACAATCATGGTGGTCACTGGTTTGTACATAACAGTACTACAATCATGATGGTCACTGGTTTGTACATAACAGTACTACAATCATGATGGTCACTGGTTTGTACATAACAGTACTACAATCATGGTGGTCAGTAGTTTGTACATAACAGTACTACAATCATGGTGGTCACTGGTTTGTACATAACAGTACTACAATCATGGTGGTCACTGGTTTGTACATAACACTACTACAATCATGATGGTCACTGGTTTGTACCTAACAGTACTACAATCATGGTGGTCAGTAGTTTGTACATAACAGTACTACAATCATGATGGTCACTGGTTTGTACATAACAGTACTACAATCATGGTGGTCAGTAGTTTGTACATAACAGTACTACAATCATGGTGGTCACTGGTTTGTACATAACAGTACTACAATCATGGTGGTCAGTAGTTTGTACATAACAGTACTACAATCATGGTGGTCACTGGTTTGTACATAACAGTACTACAATCATGGTGGTCAGTAGTTTGTACATAACAGTACTACAATCATGGTGGTCACTGGTTTGTACATAACAGTACTACAATCATGGTGGTCACTGGTTTGTACATAACAGTACTACAATCATGGTGGTCACTGGTTTGTACATAACAGTACTACAATCATGGTGGTCAGTAGTTTGTACATAACAGTACTACAATCATGGTGGTCACTGGTTTGTACATAACAGTACTACAATCATGGTGGTCACTGGTTTGTACATAACAGTACTACAATCAGGGTGGTCACTGGTTTGTACATAACAGTACTACAATCATGATGGTCACTGGTTTGTACCTAACAGTACTACAATCATGATGGTCACTGGTTTGTACATAACAGTACTACAATCATGGTGGTCACTGGTTTGTACATAACAGTACTACAATCATAGTGGTCACTGGTTTGTACCTAACAGTACTACAATCATGATGGTCACTGGTTTGTACATAACAGTACTACAATCATGATGGTCAGTGGTTTGTACCTAACAGTACTACAATCATGACGGCCACTGGTTTGTACATAACAGTACTACAATCATGATGGTCAGTGGTTTGTACCTAACAGTACTACAATCATGGTGGTCACTGGTTTGTACATAACAGTACTACAATCATGATGGTCAGTGGTTTGTACATAACAGTACTACAATCATGATGGTCACTGGTTTGTACATAACAGTACTACAATCATGGTGGTCAGTAGTTTGTACATAACAGTACTACAATCATGGTGGTCACTGGTTTGTACATAACAGTACTACAATCATGAAGGTCACTAGTTTGTACATAACAGTACTACAATCATGATGGTCACTGGTTTGTACATAACAGTACTACAATCATGGTGGTCAGTAGTTTGTACATAACAGTACTACAATCATGGTGGTCACTAGTTTGTACCTAACAGTACTACAATCATGATGGTCACCATTTTGTACATAACAGTACTACAATCATGATGGTCACTGGTTTGTACATAACAGTACTACAATCATGGTGGTCACTAGTTTGTACATAACAGTACTACAATCATGGTGGTCACTGGTTTGTACATAACAGTACTACAATCATGATGGTCACTAGTTTGTATCTAACAGTACTACAATCATGATGGTCACTGGTTTGTACATAACAGTACTACAATCATGATGGTCACTGGTTTGTACATAACAGTACTACAATCATGGTGGTCAGTAGTTTGTACATAACAGTACTACAATCATGGTGGTCAGTAGTTTGTACATAACAGTACTACAATCATGATGGTCACTGGTTTGTACATAACAGTACTACAATCATGGTGGTCACTAGTTTGTACATAACAGTACTACAATCATGATGGTCACTGGTTTGTACATAACAGTACTACAATCATGATGGTCACTGGTTTGTACATAACAGTACTACAATCATGATGGTCACTGGTTTGTACATAACAGTACTACAATCATGGTGATCACTGGTTTGTACATAACAGTACTACAATCATGATGGTCACTAGTTTGTACCTAACAGTACTACAATCATGGTGGTCACTGGTTTGTACATAACAGTAATACAATCATGATGGTCACTAGTTTGTACCTAACAGTACTACAATCATGGTGGTCACTGGTTTGTACCTAACAGTACTACAATCATGGTGGTCACTGGTTTGTACCTAACAGTACTACAATCATGGTGGTCAGAAGTTTGTACATAACAGTACTACAATCATGGTGGTCACTAGTTTGTACCTAACAGTACTACAATCATGGTGGTCAGTGGTTTGTACCTAACAGTACTACAATCATGATGGTCACTAGTTTGTACCTAACAGTACTACAATCATAGTGGTCACTGGTTTGTACATAACAGTACTACAATCATGATGGTCAGTGGTTTGTACATAACAGTACTACAATCATGATGGTCACTGGTTTGTACATAACAGTACTACAATCATGGTGGTCAGTAGTTTGTACATAACAGTACTACAATCATGGTGGTCACTGGTTTGTACATAACAGTACTACAATCATGAAGGTCACTAGTTTGTACATAACAGTACTACAATCATGATGGTCACTGGTTTGTACATAACAGTACTACAATCATGGTGGTCAGTAGTTTGTACATAACAGTACTACAATCATGGTGGTCACTAGTTTGTACCTAACAGTACTACAATCATGATGGTCACCATTTTGTACATAACAGTACTACAATCATGATGGTCACTGGTTTGTACATAACAGTACTACAATCATGGTGGTCACTAGTTTGTACATAACAGTACTACAATCATGGTGGTCACTGGTTTGTACATAACAGTACTACAATCATGATGGTCACTAGTTTGTATCTAACAGTACTACAATCATGATGGTCACTGGTTTGTACATAACAGTACTACAATCATGATGGTCACTGGTTTGTACATAACAGTACTACAATCATGGTGGTCAGTAGTTTGTACATAACAGTACTACAATCATGGTGGTCAGTAGTTTGTACATAACAGTACTACAATCATGATGGTCACTGGTTTGTACATAACAGTACTACAATCATGGTGGTCACTAGTTTGTACATAACAGTACTACAATCATGATGGTCACTGGTTTGTACATAACAGTACTACAATCATGATGGTCACTGGTTTGTACATAACAGTACTACAATCATGATGGTCACTGGTTTGTACATAACAGTACTACAATCATGGTGATCACTGGTTTGTACATAACAGTACTACAATCATGATGGTCACTAGTTTGTACCTAACAGTACTACAATCATGGTGGTCACTGGTTTGTACATAACAGTAATACAATCATGATGGTCACTAGTTTGTACCTAACAGTACTACAATCATGGTGGTCACTGGTTTGTACCTAACAGTACTACAATCATGGTGGTCACTGGTTTGTACCTAACAGTACTACAATCATGGTGGTCAGTAGTTTGTACATAACAGTACTACAATCATGGTGGTCACTAGTTTGTACCTAACAGTACTACAATCATGGTGGTCAGTGGGTTGTACCTAACAGTACTACAATCATGATGGTCACTAGTTTGTACCTAACAGTACTACAATCATAGTGGTCACTGGTTTGTACATAACAGTACTACAATCATGATGGTCACTGGTTTGTACCTAACAGTACTACAATCATGATGGTCACTGGTTTGTACATAACAGTACTACAATCATGATGGTCACTGGTTTGTACCTAACAGTACTACAATCATGATGGTCTAGTTTGTACCTAACAGTACTACAATCATGGTGGTCACTAGTTTGTACATAACAGTACTACAATCATGGTGGTCACTGGTTTGTACATAACAGTACTACAATCATGGTGGTCAGTAGTTTGTACATAACAGTACTACAATCATGGTGGTCACTGGTTTGTACATAACAGTACTACAATCATGATGGTCACTGGTTTGTACATAACAGTACTACAATCATGGTGGTCACTAGTTTGTACCTAACAGTACTACAATCATGGTGGTCAGTAGTTTGTACATAACAGTACTACAATCATGATGGTCACTGGTTTGTACATAACAGTACTACAATCATGGTGGTCACTAGTTTGTACCTAACAGTACTACAATCATGATGGTCACTGGTTTGTACATAACAGTACTACAATCATGGTGGTCAGTAGTTTGTACATAACAGTACTACAATCATGGTGGTCACTAGTTTGTACCTAACAGTACTACAATCATGATGGTCACTAGTTTGTACCTAACAGTACTACAATCATGGTGGTCACTAGTTTGTACATAACAGTACTACAATCATGGTGGTCACTAGTTTGTACCTAACAGTACTACAATCATGGTGGTCACTGGTTTGTACCTAACAGTACTACAATCATGATGGTCACTAGTTTGTACCTAACAGTACTACAATCATGGTGGTCAGCAGTTTGTACATAACAGTACTACAATCATGGTGGTCACTAGTCTGTACCTAACAGTACTACAATCATGGTGGTCACTGGTTTGTACCTAACAGTACTACAATCATGATGGTCACTAGTTTGTACATAACAGTACTACAATCATGGTGGTCAGTAGTTTGTACATAACAGTACTACAATCATGATGGTCACTAGTTTGTACATAACAGTACTACAATCATGGTGGTCACTAGTTTGTACCTAACAGTACTACAATCATGGTGGTCACTGGTTTGTACCTAACAGTACTACAATCATGGTGGTCAGTAGTTTGTACATAACAGTACTACAATCATGGTGGTCACTAGTTTGTACCTAACAGTACTACAATCATGGTGGTCAGTGGTTTGTACCTAACAGTACTACAATCATGATGGTCACTAGTTTGTACCTAACAGTACTACAATCATAGTGGTCACTGGTTTGTACATAACAGTACTACAATCATGATGGTCAGTGGTTTGTACATGGTGGTCACTAGTTTGTACCTAACAGTACTACAATCATGGTGGTCACTGGTTTGTACCTAACAGTACTACAATCATGATGGTCACTAGTTTGTACCTAACAGTACTACAATCATGGTGGTCAGTAGTTTGTACCTAACAGTACTACAATCATGATGGTCACTAGTTTGTACCTAACAGTACTACAATCATAGTGGTCACTAGTTTGTACCTAACAGTACTACAATCATGATGGTCACTGGTTTGTACATAACAGTACTACAATCATGGTGGTCAGTAGTTTGTACATAACAGTACTACAATCATGATGGTCACTGGTTTGTACCTAACAGTACTACAATCATGGTGGTCACTGGTTTGTACATAACAGTACTACAATCATAGTGGTCACTGGTTTGTACCTAACAGTACTACAATCATGATGGTCACTGGTTTGTACATAACAGTACTACAATCATGGTGGTCAGTAGTTTGTACATAACAGTACTACAATCATAGTGGTCACTGGTTTGTATCTAACAGTACTACAATTATGACGGCCACTGGTTTGTACATAACAGTACTACAATCATGACGGCCACTGGTTTGTACATAACAGTACTACAATCATGATGGTCAGTGGTTTGTACCTAACAGTACTACAATCATGACGGCCACTGGTTTGTACATAACAGTACTACAATCATGATGGTCAGTGGTTTGTACCTAACAGTACTACAATCATGGTGGTCACTGGTTTGTACATAACAGTACTACAATCATGATGGTCACTGGTTTGTACATAACAGTACTACAATCATGATGGTCACTGGTTTGTACATAACAGTACTACAATCATGGTGGTCAGTAGTTTGTACATAACAGTACTACAATCATGGTGGTCACTGGTTTGTACATAACAGTACTACAATCATGAAGGTCACTGGTTTGTACATAACAGTACTACAATCATGATGGTCACTGGTTTGTACATAACAGTACTACAATCATGGTGGTCAGTAGTTTGTACATAACAGTACTACAATCTTGGTGGTCACTAGTTTGTACATAACAGTACTACAATCATGATGGTCACCATTTTGTACATAACAGTACTACAATCATGATGGTCACTGGTTTGTACATAACAGTACTACAATCATGATGGTCACTGGTTTGTACCTAACAGTACTACAATCATGATGGTCACTGGTTTGTACATAACAGTACTACAATCATGATGGTCACTGGTTTGTACCTAACAGTACTACAATCATGATGGTCTAGTTTGTACCTAACAGTACTACAATCATGGTGGTCACTAGTTTGTACATAACAGTACTACAATCATGGTGGTCACTGGTTTGTACATAACAGTACTACAATCATGGTGGTCAGTAGTTTGTACATAACAGTACTACAATCATGGTGGTCACTGGTTTGTACATAACAGTACTACAATCATGATGGTCACTGGTTTGTACATAACAGTACTACAATCATGGTGGTCACTAGTTTGTACCTAACAGTACTACAATCATGGTGGTCACTGGTTTGTACATAACAGTACTACAATCATGATGGTCACTGGTTTGTACATAACAGTACTACAATCATGGTGGTCACTAGTTTGTACCTAACAGTACTACAATCATGGTGGTCAGTAGTTTGTACATAACAGTACTACAATCATGATGGTCACTGGTTTGTACATAACAGTACTACAATCATGGTGGTCACTAGTTTGTACCTAACAGAACTACAATAATGGTGGTCAGTAGTTTGTACATAACAGTACTACAATCATGATGGTCACTGGTTTGTACATAACAGTACTACAATCATGGTGGTCACTAGTTTGTACATAACAGTACTACAATCATGATGGTCACTGGTTTGTACATAACAGTACTACAATCATGATGGTCACTGGTTTGTACATAACAGTACTAAAATCATGATGGTCACTGGTTTGTACAAAACAGTACTACAATCATGGTGGTCACTGGTTTGTACATAACAGTACTACAATCATGGTGGTCAGTAGTTTGTACATAACAGTACTACAATCATGGTGGTCACTAGTTTGTACATAACAGTACTACAATCATGATGGTCACTAGTTTGTACCTAACAGTACTACAATCATGGTGGTCACTAGTTTGTACATAACAGTACTACAATCATGGTGGTCACTAGTTTGTACCTAACAGTACTACAATCATGGTGGTCACTGGTTTGTACCTAACAGTACTACAATCATGATGGTCACTAGTTTGTACCTAACAGTACTACAATCATGGTGGTCAGCAGTTTGTACATAACAGTACTACAATCATGGTGGTCACTAGTCTTTACCTAACAGTACTACAATCATGGTGGTCACTGGTTTGTACCTAACAGTACTACAATCATGATGGTCACTAGTTTGTACATAACAGTACTACAATCATGGTGGTCAGTAGTTTGTACATAACAGTACTACAATCATGATGGTCACTAGTTTGTACATAACAGTACTACAATCATGGTGGTCACTAGTTTGTACCTAACAGTACTACAATCATGGTGGTCACTGGTTTGTACCTAACAGTACTACAATCATGGTGGTCACTAGTTTGTACATAACAGTACTACAATCATGGTGGTCACTAGTTTGTACCTAACAGTACTACAATCATGGTGGTCACTAGTTTGTACCTAACAGTACTACAATCATGGTGGTCACTAGTTTGTACATAACAGTACTACAATCATGGTGGTCACTAGTTTGTACCTAACAGTACTACAATCATGGTGGTCACTGGTTTGTACCTAACAGTACTACAATCATGATGGTCACTAGTTTGTACCTAACAGTACTACAATCATGGTGGTCAGTAGTTTGTACCTAACAGTACTACAATCATGATGGTCACTAGTTTGTACCTAACAGTACTACAATCATAGTGGTCACTAGTTTGTACATAACAGTACTACAATCATGATGGTCATTAGTTTGTACCTAACAGTACTACAATCATGATGGTCAGTAGTTTGTACCTAACAGTACTACAATCATGGTGGTCGCTGGTTTGTACCTAACAGTACTACAATCATGATGGTCACTGGTTTGTACATAACAGTACTACAATCATGGTGGTCAGTAGTTTGTACATAACAGTACTACAATCATGATGGTCACTGGTTTGTACCTAACAGTACTACAATCATGGTGGTCACTGGTTTGTACATAACAGTACTACAATCATGATGGTCACTGGTTTGTACATAACAGTACTACAATCATGGTGGTCAGTAGTTTGTACATAACAGTACTACAATCATGGTGGTCACTGGTTTGTACATAACAGTACTACAATCATGGTGGTCACTGGTTTGTACATAACACTACTACAATCATGATGGTCACTGGTTTGTACATAACAGTACTACAATCATGATGGTCACTGGTTTGTACATAACAGTACTACAATCATGGTGGTCAGTAGTTTGCACATATCAGTACTACAATCATGGTGGTCACTGGTTTGTACATAACAGTACTACAATCATGGTGGTCACTGGTTTGTACATAACAGTACTACAATCATGGTGGTCACTGGTTTGTACATAACAGTACTACAATCATGATGGTCACTGGTTTGTACCTAACAGTACTACAATCATGATGGTCACTGGTTTGTACATAACAGTACTACAATCATGGTGGTCACTGGTTTGTACATAACAGTACTACAATCATAGTGGTCACTGGTTTGTACCTAACAGTACTACAATCATGATGGTCACTGGTTTGTACATAACAGTACTACAATCATGGTGGTCAGTAGTTTGTACATAACAGTACTACAATCATAGTGGTCACTGGTTTGTATCTAACAGTACTACAATTATGACGGCCACTGGTTTGTACATAACAGTACTACAATCATGATGGCCACTGGTTTGTACATAACAGTACTACAATCATGATGGTCAGTGGTTTGTACCTAACAGTACTACAATCATGACGGCCACTGGTTTGTACATAACAGTACTACAATCATGATGGTCAGTGGTTTGTACCTAACAGTACTACAATCATGGTGGTCACTGGTTTGTACATAACAGTACTACAATCATGATGGTCAGTGGTTTGTACATAACAGTACTACAATCATGATGGTCACTGGTTTGTACATAACAGTACTACAATCATGGTGGTCAGTAGTTTGTACATAACAGTACTACAATCATGGTGGTCACTGGTTTGTACATAACAGTACTACAATCATGATGGTCACTGGTTTGTACATAACAGTACTACAATCATGATGGTCACTGGTTTGTACATAACAGTACTACAATCATGGTGGTCAGTAGTTTGTACATAACAGTACTACAATCTTGGTGGTCACTAGTTTGTACCTAACAGTACTACAATCATGATGGTCACCATTTTGTACATAACAGTACTACAATCATGATGGTCACTGGTTTGTACATAACAGTACTACAATCATGGTGGTCACTAGTTTGTACATAACAGTACTACAATCATGGTGGTCACTGGTTTGTACATAACAGTACTACAATCATGATGGTCACTAGTTTGTATCTAACAGTACTACAATCATGATGGTCACTGGTTTGTACATAACAGTACTACAATCATGATGGTCACTGGTTTGTACATAACAGTACTACAATCATGGTGGTCAGTAGTTTGTACATAACAGTACTACAATCATGGTGGTCAGTAGTTTGTACATAACAGTACTACAATCATGATGGTCACTGGTTTGTACATAACAGTACTACAATCATGGTGGTCACTAGTTTGTACATAACAGTACTACAATCATGATGGTCACTGGTTTGTACATAACAGTACTACAATCATGATGGTCACTGGTTTGTACATAACAGTACTACAATCATGATGGTCACTGGTTTGTACATAACAGTACTACAATCATGGTGATCACTGGTTTGTACATAACAGTACTACAATCATGATGGTCACTAGTTTGTACCTAACAGTACTACAATCATGGTGGTCACTGGTTTGTACATAACAGTAATACAATCATGATGGTCCCTAGTTTTTACCTAACAGTACTACAATCATGGTGGTCACTGGTTTGTACCTAACAGTACTACAATCATGGTGGTCACTGGTTTGTACCTAACAGTACTACAATCGTGGTGGTCAGTAGTTTGTACATAACAGTACTACAATCATGGTGGTCACAAGTTTGTACCTAACAGTACTACAATCATGGTGGTCAGTGGTTTGTACCTAACAGTACTACAATCATGATGGTCACTAGTTTGTACCTAACAGTACTACAATCATAGTGGTCACTGGTTTGTACATAACAGTACTACAATCATGATGGTCACTGGTTTGTACCTAACAGTACTACAATCATGATGGTCACTGGTTTGTACATAACAGTACTACAATCATGATGGTCTAGTTTGTACCTAACAGTACTACAATCATGGTGGTCACTAGTTTGTACAAAACAGTACTACAATCATGGTGGTCACTGGTTTGTACATAACAGTACTACAATCATGGTGGTCAGTAGTTTGTACATAACAGTACTACAATCATGGTGGTCACTGGTTTGTACATAACAGTACTACAATCATGATGGTCACTGGTTTGTACATAACAGTACTACAATCATGGTGGTCACTAGTTTGTACCTAACAGTACTACAATCATGGTGGTCAGTAGTTTGTACATAACAGTACTACAATCATGATGGTCACTGGTTTGTACATAACAGTACTACAATCATGGTGGTCACTAGTTTGTACCTAACAGTACTACAATCATGGTGGTCAGTAGTTTGTACATAACAGTACTACAATCATGATGGTCACTGGTTTGTACATAACAGTACTACAATCATGGTGGTCACTAGTTTGTACATAACAGTACTACAATCATGATGGTCACTGGTTTGTACATAACAGTACTACAATAATGATGGTCACTGGTTTGTACATAACAGTACTACAATCATGATGGTCACTGGTTTGTACATAACAGTACTACAATCATGGTGGTCACTGGTTTGTACATAATAGTACTACAATCATGGTGGTCAGTAGTTTGTACATAACAGTACTACAATCATGGTGGTCACTAGTTTGTACCTAACAGTACTACAATCATGGTGGTCACTAGTTTGTACCTAACAGTACTACAATCATGGTGGTCACTAGTTTGTACATAACAGTACTACAATCATGGTGGTCACTAGTTTGTACCTAACAGTACTACAATCATGGTGGTCACTGGTTTGTACCTAACAGTACTACAATCATGATGGTCACTAGTTTGTACCTAACAGTACTACAATCATGGTGGTCAGCAGTTTGTACATAACAGTACTACAATCATGGTGGTCACTAGTCTGTACCTAACAGTACTACAATCATGGTGGTCACTGGTTTGTACCTAACAGTACTACAATCATGATGGTCACTAGTTTGTACCTAACAGTACTACAATCATGGTGGTCACTAGTTTGTACAAAACAGTACTACAATCATGGTGGTCACTGGTTTGTACATAACAGTACTACAATCATGGTGGTCAGTAGTTTGTACATAACAGTACTACAATCATGGTGGTCACTGGTTTGTACATAACAGTACTACAATCATGATGGTCACTGGTTTGTACATAACAGTACTACAATCATGGTGGTCACTAGTTTGTACCTAACAGTACTACAATCATGATGGTCACTGGTTTGTACATAACAGTACTACAATCATGGTGGTCAGTAGTTTGTACATAACAGTACTACAATCATGGTGGTCACTGGTTTGTACATAACAGTACTACAATCATGAAGGTCACTGGTTTGTACATAACAGTACTACAATCATGATGGTCACTGGTTTGTACATAACAGTACTACAATCATGGTGGTCAGTAGTTTGTACATAACAGTACTACAATCTTGGTGGTCACTAGTTTGTACCTAACAGTACTACAATCATGATGGTCACCATTTTGTACATAACAGTACTACAATCATGATGGTCACTGGTTTGTACATAACAGTACTACAATCATGGTGGTCACTGGTTTGTACATAACAGTACTACAATCATGGTGGTCACTGGTTTGTACATAACAGTACTACAATCATGATGGTCACTAGTTTGTATCTAACAGTACTACAATCATGATGGTCACTGGTTTGTACATAACAGTACTACAATCATGATGGTCACTGGTTTGTACATAACAGTACTACAATCATGGTGGTCAGTAGTTTGTACATAACAGTACTACAATCATGGTGGTCAGTAGTTTGTACATAACAGTACTACAATCATGATGGTCACTGGTTTGTACATAACAGTACTACAATCATGGTGGTCACTAGTTTGTACATAACAGTACTACAATCATGATGGTCACTGGTTTGTACATAACAGTACTACAATCATGATGGTCACTGGTTTGTACATAACAGTACTACAATCATGATGGTCACTGGTTTGTACATAACAGTACTACAATCATGGTGATCACTGGTTTGTACATAACAGTACTACAATCATGATGGTCACTAGTTTGTACCTAACAGTACTACAATCATGGTGGTCACTGGTTTGTACATAACAGTAATACAATCATGATGGTCCCTAGTTTTTACCTAACAGTACTACAATCATGGTGGTCACTGGTTTGTACCTAACAGTACTACAATCATGGTGGTCACTGGTTTGTACCTAACAGTACTACAATCGTGGTGGTCAGTAGTTTGTACATAACAGTACTACAATCATGGTGGTCACAAGTTTGTACCTAACAGTACTACAATCATGGTGGTCAGTGGTTTGTACCTAACAGTACTACAATCATGATGGTCACTAGTTTGTACCTAACAGTACTACAATCATAGTGGTCACTGGTTTGTACATAACAGTACTACAATCATGATGGTCACTGGTTTGTACCTAACAGTACTACAATCATGATGGTCACTGGTTTGTACATAACAGTACTACAATCATGATGGTCTAGTTTGTACCTAACAGTACTACAATCATGGTGGTCACTAGTTTGTACAAAACAGTACTACAATCATGGTGGTCACTGGTTTGTACATAACAGTACTACAATCATGGTGGTCAGTAGTTTGTACATAACAGTACTACAATCATGGTGGTCACTGGTTTGTACATAACAGTACTACAATCATGGTGGTCACTGGTTTGTACATAACAGTACTACAATCATGGTGGTCACTAGTTTGTACCTAACAGTACTACAATCATGGTGGTCAGTAGTTTGTACATAACAGTACTACAATCATGATGGTCACTGGTTTGTACATAACAGTACTACAATCATGGTGGTCACTAGTTTGTACCTAACAGTACTACAATCATGGTGGTCAGTAGTTTGTACATAACAGTACTACAATCATGATGGTCACTGGTTTGTACATAACAGTACTACAATCATGGTGGTCACTAGTTTGTACATAACAGTACTACAATCATGATGGTCACTGGTTTGTACATAACAGTACTACAATAATGATGGTCACTGGTTTGTACATAACAGTACTACAATCATGATGGTCACTGGTTTGTACATAACAGTACTACAATCATGGTGGTCACTGGTTTGTACATAATAGTACTACAATCATGGTGGTCAGTAGTTTGTACATAACAGTACTACAATCATGGTGGTCACTAGTTTGTACCTAACAGTACTACAATCATGGTGGTCACTAGTTTGTACCTAACAGTACTACAATCATGGTGGTCACTAGTTTGTACATAACAGTACTACAATCATGGTGGTCACTAGTTTGTACCTAACAGTACTACAATCATGGTGGTCACTGGTTTGTACCTAACAGTACTACAATCATGATGGTCACTAGTTTGTACCTAACAGTACTACAATCATGGTGGTCAGCAGTTTGTACATAACAGTACTACAATCATGGTGGTCACTAGTCTGTACCTAACAGTACTACAATCATGGTGGTCACTGGTTTGTACCTAACAGTACTACAATCATGATGGTCACTAGTTTGTACCTAACAGTACTACAATCATGGTGGTCAGTAGTTTGTACATAACAGTACTACAATCATGATGGTCACTAGTTTGTACATAACAGTACTACAATCATGGTGGTCACTAGTTTGTACCTAACAGTACTACAATCATGGTGGTCACTGGTTTGTACCTAACAGTACTACAATCATGATGGTCACTAGTTTGTACATAACAGTACTACAATCATGGTGGTCACTAGTTTGTACCTAACAGTACTACAATCATGGTGGTCACTGGTTTGTACCTAACAGTACTACAATCATGGTGGTCACTAGTTTGTACCTAACAGTACTACAATCATGGTGGTCACTAGTTTGTACCTAACAGTACTACAATCATGGTGGTCACTAGTTTGTACCTAACAGTACTACAATCATGATGGTCACTAGTTTGTACATAACAGTACTACAATCATGGTGGTCACTAGTTTGTACCTAACAGTACTACAATCATGGTGGTCACTGGTTTGTACCTAACAGTACTACAATCATGATGGTCACTAGTTTGTACCTAACAGTACTACAATCATGGTGGTCAGTAGTTTGTACCTAACAGTACTACAATCATGATGGTCACTAGTTTGTACCTAACAGTACTACAATCATAGTGGTCACTAGTTTGTACCTAACAGTACTACAATCATGATGGTCACTGGTTTGTACATAACAGTACTACAATCATGGTGGTCAGTAGTTTGTACATAACAGTACTACAATCATGATGGTCACTGGTTTGTACCTAACAGTACTACAATCATGGTGGTCACTGGTTTGTACATAACAGTACTACAATCATAGTGGTCACTGGTTTGTACCTAACAGTACTACAATCATGATGGTCACTGGTTTGTACATAACAGTACTACAATCATGGTGGTCAGTAGTTTGTACATAACAGTACTACAATCATAGTGGTCACTGGTTTGTATCTAACAGTACTACAATTATGACGGCCACTGGTTTGTACATAACAGTACTACAATCATGACGGCCACTGGTTTGTACATAACAGTACTACAATCATGATGGTCAGTGGTTTGTACCTAACAGTACTACAATCATGACGGCCACTGGTTTGTACATAACAGTACTACAATCATGATGGTCAGTGGTTTGTACCTAACAGTACTACAATCATGGTGGTCACTGGTTTGTACATAACAGTACTACAATCATGATGGTCAGTGGTTTGTACATAACAGTACTACAATCATGATGGTCACTGGTTTGTACATAACAGTACTACAATCATGGTGGTCAGTAGTTTGTACATAACAGTACTACAATCATGGTGGTCACTGGTTTGTACATAACAGTACTACAATCATGAAGGTCACTGGTTTGTACATAACAGTACTACAATCATGATGGTCACTGGTTTGTACATAACAGTACTACAATCATGGTGGTCAGTAGTTTGTACATAACAGTACTACAATCTTGGTGGTCACTAGTTTGTACCTAACAGTACTACAATCATGATGGTCACCATTTTGTACATAACAGTACTACAATCATGATGGTCACTGGTTTGTACATAACAGTACTACAATCATGGTGGTCACTAGTTTGTACATAACAGTACTACAATCATGGTGGTCACTGGTTTGTACATAACAGTACTACAATCATGATGGTCACTAGTTTGTATCTAACAGTACTACAATCATGATGGTCACTGGTTTGTACATAACAGTACTACAATCATGATGGTCACTGGTTTGTACATAACAGTACTACAATCATGGTGGTCAGTAGTTTGTACATAACAGTACTACAATCATGGTGGTCAGTAGTTTGTACCTAACAGTACTACAATCATGGTGGTCACTGGTTTGTACATAACAGTACTACAATCATGGTGGTCACTAGTTTGTACCTAACAGTACTACAATCATGGTGGTCAGTAGTTTGTACATAACAGTACTACAATCATGATGGTCACTGGTTTGTACATAACAGTACTACAATCATGGTGGTCACTAGTTTGTACATAACAGTACTACAATCATGATGGTCACTGGTTTGTACATAACAGTACTACAATAATGATGGTCACTGGTTTGTACATAACAGTACTACAATCATGATGGTCACTGGTTTGTACATAACAGTACTACAATCATGGTGGTCACTGGTTTGTACATAATAGTACTACAATCATGGTGGTCAGTAGTTTGTACATAACAGTACTACAATCATGGTGGTCAGTAGTTTGTACATAACAGTACTACAATCATGGTGGTCACTAGTTTGTACCTAACAGTACTACAATCATGGTGGTCACTAGTTTGTACATAACAGTACTACAATCATGGTGGTCACTAGTTTGTACCTAACAGTACTACAATCATGGTGGTCACTGGTTTGTACCTAACAGTACTACAATCATGATGGTCACTAGTTTGTACCTAACAGTACTACAATCATGGTGGTCAGCAGTTTGTACATAACAGTACTACAATCATGGTGGTCACTGGTTTGTACCTAACAGTACTACAATCATGGTGGTCACTAGTTTGTACCTAACAGTACTACAATCATGGTGGTCACTGGTTTGTACATAACAGTAATACAATCATGGTGGTCACTAGTTTGTACCTAACAGTACTACAATCATGGTGGTCACTAGTTTGTACATAACAGTACTACAATCATGGTGGTCACTAGTTTGTACCTAACAGTACTACAATCATGGTGGTCACTGGTTTGTACCTAACAGTACTACAATCATGATGGTCACTAGTTTGTACCTAACAGTACTACAATCATGGTGGTCAGTAGTTTGTACCTAACAGTACTACAATCATGATGGTCACTAGTTTGTACCTAACAGTACTACAATCATAGTGGTCACTAGTTTGTACATAACAGTACTACAATCATGATGGTCATTAGTTTGTACCTAACAGTACTACAATCATGATGGTCAGTAGTTTGTACCTAACAGTACTACAATCATGGTGGTCACTGGTTTGTACCTAACAGTACTACAATCATGATGGTCACTGGTTTGTACATAACAGTACTACAATCATGGTGGTCAGTAGTTTGTACATAACAGTACTACAATCATGATGGTCACTGGTTTGTACCTAACAGTACTACAATCATGGTGGTCACTGGTTTGTACATAACAGTACTACAATCATAGTGGTCACTGGTTTGTACCTAACAGTACTACAATCATGATGGTCACTGGTTTGTACATAACAGTACTACAATCATGGTGGTCAGTAGTTTGTACATAACAGTACTACAATCATAGTGGTCACTGGTTTGTATCTAACAGTACTACAATTATGACGGCCACAGGTTTGTACATAACAGTACTACAATCATGACGGCCACTGGTTTGTACATAACAGTACTACAATCATGATGGTCAGTGGTTTGTACCTAACAGTACTACAATCATGACGGCCACTGGTTTGTACATAACAGTACTACAATCATGATGGTCAGTGGTTTGTACCTAACAGTACTACAATCATGGTGGTCACTGGTTTGTACATAACAGTACTACAATCATGATGGTCAGTGGTTTGTACATAACAGTACTACAATCATGATGGTCACTGGTTTGTACATAACAGTACTACAATCATGGTGGTCAGTAGTTTGTACATAACAGTACTACAATCATGGTGGTCACTGGTTTGTACATAACAGTACTACAATCATGAAGGTCACTGGTTTGTACATAACAGTACTACAATCATGATGGTCACTGGTTTGTACATAACAGTACTACAATCATGGTGGTCAGTAGTTTGTACATAACAGTACTACAATCTTGGTGGTCACTAGTTTGTACCTAACAGTACTACAATCATGATGGTCACCATTTTGTACATAACAGTACTACAATCATGATGGTCACTGGTTTGTACATAACAGTACTACAATCATGGTGGTCACTAGTTTGTACATAACAGTACTACAATCATGGTGGTCACTGGTTTGTACATAACAGTACTACAATCATGATGGTCACTAGTTTGTATCTAACAGTACTACAATCATGGTGGTCACTAGTTTGTACCTAACAGTACTACAATCATGGTGGTCACTAGTTTGTACCTAACAGTACTACAATCATGGTGGTCACTAGTTTGTACCTAACAGTACTACAATCATGGTGGTCACTAGTTTGTACATAACAGTACTACAATCATGGTGGTCACTAGTTTGTACCTAACAGTACTACAATCATGGTGGTCACTGGTTTGTACCTAACAGTACTACAATCATGATGGTCACTAGTTTGTACCTAACAGTACTACAATCATGGTGGTCAGTAGTTTGTACCTAACAGTACTACAATCATGATGGTCACTAGTTTGTACCTAACAGTACTACAATCATAGTGGTCACTAGTTTGTACCTAACAGTACTACAATCATGATGGTCACTGGTTTGTACATAACAGTACTACAATCATGATGGTCACTGGTTTGTACCTAACAGTACTACAATCATGATGGTCACTGGTTTGTACATAACAGTACTACAATCATGATGGTCTAGTTTGTACCTAACAGTACTACAATCATGGTGGTCACTAGTTTGTACAAAACAGTACTACAATCATGGTGGTCACTGGTTTGTACATAACAGTACTACAATCATGGTGGTCAGTAGTTTGTACATAACAGTACTACAATCATGGTGGTCACTGGTTTGTACATAACAGTACTACAATCATGATGGTCACTGGTTTGTACATAACAGTACTACAATCATGGTGGTCACTAGTTTGTACCTAACAGTACTACAATCATGGTGGTCAGTAGTTTGTACATAACAGTACTACAATCATGATGGTCACTGGTTTGTACATAACAGTACTACAATCATGGTGGTCACTAGTTTGTACCTAACAGTACTACAATCATGGTGGTCAGTAGTTTGTACATAACAGTACTACAATCATGATGGTCACTGGTTTGTACATAACAGTACTACAATCATGGTGGTCACTAGTTTGTACATAACAGTACTACAATCATGATGGTCACTGGTTTGTACATAACAGTACTACAATAATGATGGTCACTGGTTTGTACATAACAGTACTACAATCATGATGGTCACTGGTTTGTACATAACAGTACTACAATCATGGTGGTCACTGGTTTGTACATAATAGTACTACAATCATGGTGGTCAGTAGTTTGTACATAACAGTACTACAATCATGGTGGTCACTAGTTTGTACATAACAGTACTACAATCATGGTGGTCACTAGTTTGTACCTAACAGTACTACAATCATGGTGGTCACTAGTTTGTACATAACAGTACTACAATCATGGTGGTCACTAGTTTGTACCTAACAGTACTACAATCATGGTGGTCACTGGTTTGTACCTAACAGTACTACAATCATGATGGTCACTAGTTTGTACCTAACAGTACTACAATCATGGTGGTCAGCAGTTTGTACATAACAGTACTACAATCATGGTGGTCACTAGTCTGTACCTAACAGTACTACAATCATGGTGGTCACTGGTTTGTACCTAACAGTACTACAATCATGATGGTCACTAGTTTGTACCTAACAGTACTACAATCATGGTGGTCAGTAGTTTGTACATAACAGTACTACAATCATGATGGTCACTAGTTTGTACATAACAGTACTACAATCATGGTGGTCACTAGTTTGTACCTAACAGTACTACAATCATGGTGGTCACTGGTTTGTACCTAACAGTACTACAATCATGATGGTCACTAGTTTGTACATAACAGTACTACAATCATGGTGGTCACTAGTTTGTACCTAACAGTACTACAATCATGGTGGTCACTGGTTTGTACCTAACAGTACTACAATCATGGTGGTCACTAGTTTGTACCTAACAGTACTACAATCATGGTGGTCACTAGTTTGTACCTAACAGTACTACAATCATGGTGGTCACTAGTTTGTACCTAACAGTACTACAATCATGGTGGTCACTAGTTTGTACATAACAGTACTACAATCATGGTGGTCACTAGTTTGTACCTAACAGTACTACAATCATGGTGGTCACTGGTTTGTACCTAACAGTACTACAATCATGATGGTCACTAGTTTGTACCTAACAGTACTACAATCATGGTGGTCAGTAGTTTGTACCTAACAGTACTACAATCATGATGGTCACTAGTTTGTACCTAACAGTACTACAATCATAGTGGTCACTAGTTTGTACCTAACAGTACTACAATCATGATGGTCACTGGTTTGTACATAACAGTACTACAATCATGGTGGTCAGTAGTTTGTACATAACAGTACTACAATCATGATGGTCACTGGTTTGTACCTAACAGTACTACAATCATGGTGGTCACTGGTTTGTACATAACAGTACTACAATCATAGTGGTCACTGGTTTGTACCTAACAGTACTACAATCATGATGGTCACTGGTTTGTACATAACAGTACTACAATCATGGTGGTCAGTAGTTTGTACATAACAGTACTACAATCATAGTGGTCACTGGTTTGTATCTAACAGTACTACAATTATGACGGCCACTGGTTTGTACATAACAGTACTACAATCATGACGGCCACTGGTTTGTACATAACAGTACTACAATCATGATGGTCAGTGGTTTGTACCTAACAGTACTACAATCATGACGGCCACTGGTTTGTACATAACAGTACTACAATCATGATGGTCAGTGGTTTGTACCTAACAGTACTACAATCATGGTGGTCACTGGTTTGTACATAACAGTACTACAATCATGATGGTCAGTGGTTTGTACATAACAGTACTACAATCATGATGGTCACTGGTTTGTACATAACAGTACTACAATCATGGTGGTCAGTAGTTTGTACATAACAGTACTACAATCATGGTGGTCACTGGTTTGTACATAACAGTACTACAATCATGAAGGTCACTGGTTTGTACATAACAGTACTACAATCATGATGGTCACTGGTTTGTACATAACAGTACTACAATCATGGTGGTCAGTAGTTTGTACATAACAGTACTACAATCTTGGTGGTCACTAGTTTGTACATAACAGTACTACAATCATGATGGTCACCATTTTGTACATAACAGTACTACAATCATGATGGTCACTGGTTTGTACATAACAGTACTACAATCATGGTGGTCACTAGTTTGTACATAACAGTACTACAATCATGGTGGTCACTGGTTTGTACATAACAGTACTACAATCATGATGGTCACTAGTTTGTATCTAACAGTACTACAATCATGATGGTCACTGGTTTGTACATAACAGTACTACAATCATGATGGTCACTGGTTTGTACATAACAGTACTACAATCATGGTGGTCAGTAGTTTGTACATAACAGTACTACAATCATGGTGGTCAGTAGTTTGTACCTAACAGTACTACAATCATGGTGGTCACTGGTTTGTACATAACAGTACTACAATCATGGTGGTCACTAGTTTGTACCTAACAGTACTACAATCATGGTGGTCAGTAGTTTGTACATAACAGTACTACAATCATGATGGTCACTGGTTTGTACATAACAGTACTACAATCATGGTGGTCACTAGTTTGTACATAACAGTACTACAATCATGATGGTCACTGGTTTGTACATAACAGTACTACAATAATGATGGTCACTGGTTTGTACATAACAGTACTACAATCATGATGGTCACTGGTTTGTACATAACAGTACTACAATCATGGTGGTCACTGGTTTGTACATAATAGTACTACAATCATGGTGGTCAGTAGTTTGTACATAACAGTACTACAATCATGGTGGTCAGTAGTTTGTACATAACAGTACTACAATCATGGTGGTCACTAGTTTGTACCTAACAGTACTACAATCATGGTGGTCACTAGTTTGTACATAACAGTACTACAATCATGGTGGTCACTAGTTTGTACCTAACAGTACTACAATCATGGTGGTCACTGGTTTGTACCTAACAGTACTACAATCATGATGGTCACTAGTTTGTACCTAACAGTACTACAATCATGGTGGTCAGCAGTTTGTACATAACAGTACTACAATCATGGTGGTCACTGGTTTGTACCTAACAGTACTACAATCATGGTGGTCACTAGTTTGTACCTAACAGTACTACAATCATGGTGGTCACTAGTTTGTACCTAACAGTACTACAATCATGGTGGTCACTAGTTTGTACATAACAGTACTACAATCATGGTGGTCACTAGTTTGTACCTAACAGTACTACAATCATGGTGGTCACTAGTTTGTACCTAACAGTACTACAATCATGGTGGTCACTGGTTTGTACCTAACAGTACTACAATCATGATGGTCACTAGTTTGTACCTAACAGTACTACAATCATGGTGGTCAGTAGTTTGTACCTAACAGTACTACAATCATGATGGTCACTAGTTTGTACCTAACAGTACTACAATCATAGTGGTCACTAGTTTGTACATAACAGTACTACAATCATGATGGTCATTAGTTTGTACCTAACAGTACTACAATCATGATGGTCAGTAGTTTGTACATAACAGTACTACAATCATGATGGTCACTGGTTTGTACCTAACAGTACTACAATCATGGTGGTCACTGGTTTGTACATAACAGTACTACAATCATGGTGGTCAGTAGTTTGTACATAACAGTACTACAATCATGATGGTCACTGGTTTGTACCTAACAGTACTACAATCATGGTGGTCACTGGTTTGTACATAACAGTACTACAATCATAGTGGTCACTGGTTTGTACCTAACAGTACTACAATCATGATGGTCACTGGTTTGTACATAACAGTACTACAATCATGGTGGTCAGTAGTTTGTACATAACAGTACTACAATCATAGTGGTCACTGGTTTGTATCTAACAGTACTACAATTATGACGGCCACAGGTTTGTACATAACAGTACTACAATCATGACGGCCACTGGTTTGTACATAACAGTACTACAATCATGATGGTCAGTGGTTTGTACCTAACAGTACTACAATCATGACGGCCACTGGTTTGTACATAACAGTACTACAATCATGATGGTCAGTGGTTTGTACCTAACAGTACTACAATCATGGTGGTCACTGGTTTGTACATAACAGTACTACAATCATGATGGTCAGTGGTTTGTACATAACAGTACTACAATCATGATGGTCACTGGTTTGTACATAACAGTACTACAATCATGGTGGTCAGTAGTTTGTACATAACAGTACTACAATCATGGTGGTCACTGGTTTGTACATAACAGTACTACAATCATGAAGGTCACTGGTTTGTACATAACAGTACTACAATCATGATGGTCACTGGTTTGTACATAACAGTACTACAATCATGGTGGTCAGTAGTTTGTACATAACAGTACTACAATCTTGGTGGTCACTAGTTTGTACCTAACAGTACTACAATCATGATGGTCACCATTTTGTACATAACAGTACTACAATCATGATGGTCACTGGTTTGTACATAACAGTACTACAATCATGGTGGTCACTAGTTTGTACATAACAGTACTACAATCATGGTGGTCACTGGTTTGTACATAACAGTACTACAATCATGATGGTCACTAGTTTGTATCTAACAGTACTACAATCATGGTGGTCACTAGTTTGTACCTAACAGTACTACAATCATGGTGGTCACTAGTTTGTACCTAACAGTACTACAATCATGGTGGTCACTAGTTTGTACCTAACAGTACTACAATCATGGTGGTCACTAGTTTGTACATAACAGTACTACAATCATGGTGGTCACTAGTTTGTACCTAACAGTACTACAATCATGGTGGTCACTGGTTTGTACCTAACAGTACTACAATCATGATGGTCACTAGTTTGTACCTAACAGTACTACAATCATGGTGGTCAGTAGTTTGTACCTAACAGTACTACAATCATGATGGTCACTAGTTTGTACCTAACAGTACTACAATCATAGTGGTCACTAGTTTGTACATAACAGTACTACAATCATGATGGTCATTAGTTTGTACCTAACAGTACTACAATCATGATGGTCAGTAGTTTGTACCTAACAGTACTACAATCATGGTGGTCACTGGTTTGTACCTAACAGTACTACAATCATGATGGTCACTGGTTTGTACATAACAGTACTACAATCATGGTGGTCAGTAGTTTGTACATAACAGTACTACAATCATGATGGTCACTGGTTTGTACCTAACAGTACTACAATCATGGTGGTCACTGGTTTGTACATAACAGTACTACAATCATAGTGGTCACTGGTTTGTACCTAACAGTACTACAATCATGATGGTCACTGGTTTGTACATAACAGTACTACAATCATGGTGGTCAGTAGTTTGTACATAACAGTACTACAATCATAGTGGTCACTGGTTTGTATCTAACAGTACTACAATTATGACGGCCACTGGTTTGTACATAACAGTACTACAATCATGACGGCCACTGGTTTGTACATAACAGTACTACAATCATGATGGTCAGTGGTTTGTACCTAACAGTACTACAATCATGACGGCCACTGGTTTGTACATAACAGTACTACAATCATGATGGTCAGTGGTTTGTACCTAACAGTACTACAATCATGGTGGTTACTGGTTTGTACATAACAGTACTACAATCATGATGGTCAGTGGTTTGTACACAACAGTACTACAATCATGATGGTCACTGGTTTGTACATAACAGTACTACAATCATGGTGGTCAGTAGTTTGTACATAACAGTACTACAATCATGGTGGTCACTGGTTTGTACATAACAGTACTACAATCATGAAGGTCACTGGTTTGTACATAACAGTACTACAATCATGATGGTCACTGGTTTGTACATAACAGTACTACAATCATGGTGGTCAGTAGTTTGTACATAACAGTACTACAATCTTGGTGGTCACTAGTTTGTACCTAACAGTACTACAATCATGATGGTCACCATTTTGTACATAACAGTACTACAATCATGATGGTCACTGGTTTGTACATAACAGTACTACAATCATGGTGGTCACTAGTTTGTACATAACAGTACTACAATCATGGTGGTCACTGGTTTGTACATAACAGTACTACAATCATGATGGTCACTAGTTTGTATCTAACAGTACTACAATCATGATGGTCACTGGTTTGTACATAACAGTACTACAATCATGATGGTCACTGGTTTGTACATAACAGTACTACAATCATGGTGGTCAGTAGTTTGTACATAACAGTACTACAATCATGGTGGTCAGTAGTTTGTACATAACAGTACTACAATCATGATGGTCACTGGTTTGTACATAACAGTACTACAATCATGGTGGTCACTAGTTTGTACATAACAGTACTACAATCATGATGGTCACTGGTTTGTACATAACAGTACTACAATCATGATGGTCACTGGTTTGTACATAACAGTACTACAATCATGATGGTCACTGGTTTGTACATAACAGTAATACAATCATGGTGATCACTGGTTTGTACATAACAGTACTACAATCATGATGGTCACTAGTTTGTACCTAACAGTACTACAATCATGGTGGTCACTGGTTTGTACATAACAGTAATACAATCATGATGGTCACTAGTTTGTACATAACAGTACTACAATCATGGTGGTCACTGGTTTGTACATAACAGTACTACAATCATGATGGTCACTAGTTTGTATCTAACAGTACTACAATCATGGTGGTCACTAGTTTGTACCTAACAGTACTACAATCATGGTGGTCACTAGTTTGTACCTAACAGTACTACAATCATGGTGGTCACTAGTTTGTACCTAACAGTACTACAATCATGGTGGTCACTAGTTTGTACATAACAGTACTACAATCATGGTGGTCACTAGTTTGTACCTAACAGTACTACAATCATGGTGGTCACTGGTTTGTACCTAACAGTACTACAATCATGATGGTCACTAGTTTGTACCTAACAGTACTACAATCATGGTGGTCAGTAGTTTGTACCTAACAGTACTACAATCATGATGGTCACTAGTTTGTACCTAACAGTACTACAATCATAGTGGTCACTAGTTTGTACATAACAGTACTACAATCATGATGGTCATTAGTTTGTACCTAACAGTACTACAATCATGATGGTCAGTAGTTTGTACCTAACAGTACTACAATCATGGTGGTCACTGGTTTGTACCTAACAGTACTACAATCATGATGGTCACTGGTTTGTACATAACAGTACTACAATCATGGTGGTCAGTAGTTTGTACATAACAGTACTACAATCATGATGGTCACTGGTTTGTACCTAACAGTACTACAATCATGGTGGTCACTGGTTTGTACATAACAGTACTACAATCATAGTGGTCACTGGTTTGTACCTAACAGTACTACAATCATGATGGTCACTGGTTTGTACATAACAGTACTACAATCATGGTGGTCAGTAGTTTGTACATAACAGTACTACAATCATAGTGGTCACTGGTTTGTATCTAACAGTACTACAATTATGACGGCCACTGGTTTGTACATAACAGTACTACAATCATGACGGCCACTGGTTTGTACATAACAGTACTACAATCATGATGGTCAGTGGTTTGTACCTAACAGTACTACAATCATGACGGCCACTGGTTTGTACATAACAGTACTACAATCATGATGGTCAGTGGTTTGTACCTAACAGTACTACAATCATGGTGGTTACTGGTTTGTACATAACAGTACTACAATCATGATGGTCAGTGGTTTGTACACAACAGTACTACAATCATGATGGTCACTGGTTTGTACATAACAGTACTACAATCATGGTGGTCAGTAGTTTGTACATAACAGTACTACAATCATGGTGGTCACTGGTTTGTACATAACAGTACTACAATCATGAAGGTCACTGGTTTGTACATAACAGTACTACAATCATGATGGTCACTGGTTTGTACATAACAGTACTACAATCATGGTGGTCAGTAGTTTGTACATAACAGTACTACAATCTTGGTGGTCACTAGTTTGTACCTAACAGTACTACAATCATGATGGTCACCATTTTGTACATAACAGTACTACAATCATGATGGTCACTGGTTTGTACATAACAGTACTACAATCATGGTGGTCACTAGTTTGTACATAACAGTACTACAATCATGGTGGTCACTGGTTTGTACATAACAGTACTACAATCATGATGTTCACTAGTTTGTATCTAACAGTACTACAATCATGATGGTCACTGGTTTGTACATAACAGTACTACAATCATGATGGTCACTGGTTTGTACATAACAGTACTACAATCATGGTGGTCAGTAGTTTGTACATAACAGTACTACAATCATGGTGGTCAGTAGTTTGTACATAACAGTACTACAATCATGATGGTCACTGGTTTGTACATAACAGTACTACAATCATGGTGGTCACTAGTTTGTACATAACAGTACTACAATCATGATGGTCACTGGTTTGTACATAACAGTACTACAATCATGATGGTCACTGGTTTGTACATAACAGTACTACAATCATGATGGTCACTGGTTTGTACATAACAGTAATACAATCATGGTGATCACTGGTTTGTACATAACAGTACTACAATCATGATGGTCACTAGTTTGTACCTAACAGTACTACAATCATGGTGGTCACTGGTTTGTACATAACAGTAATACAATCATGATGGTCACTAGTTTTTACCTAACAGTACTACAATCATGGTGGTCACTGGTTTGTACCTAACAGTACTACAATCATGGTGGTCACTGGTTTGTACCTAACAGTACTACAATCATGGTGGTCAGTAGTTTGTACATAACAGTACTACAATCATGGTGGTCACAAGTTTGTACCTAACAGTACTACAATCATGGTGGTCAGTGGTTTGTACCTAACAGTACTACAATCATGATGGTCACTAGTTTGTACCTAACAGTACTACAATCATAGTGGTCACTGGTTTGTACATAACAGTACTACAATCATGATGGTCACTGGTTTGTACCTAACAGTACTACAATCATGATGGTCACTGGTTTGTACATAACAGTACTACAATCGTAGTGGTCACTGGTTTGTACCTAACAGTACTACAATCATGATGGTCTAGTTTGTACCTAACAGTACTACAATCATGGTGGTCACTAGTTTGTACAAAACAGTACTACAATCATGGTGGTCACTGGTTTGTACATAACAGTACTACAATCATGGTGGTCAGTAGTTTGTACATAACAGTACTACAATCATGGTGGTCACTGGTTTGTACATAACAGTACTACAATCATGATGGTCACTGGTTTGTACATAACAGTACTACAATCATGGTGGTCACTAGTTTGTACCTAACAGTACTACAATCATGGTGGTCAGTAGTTTGTACATAACAGTACTACAATCATGATGGTCACTGGTTTGTACATAACAGTACTACAATCATGGTGGTCACTAGTTTGTACCTAACAGTACTACAATCATGGTGGTCAGTAGTTTGTACATAACAGTACTACAATCATGATGGTCACTGGTTTGTACATAACAGTACTACAATCATGGTGGTCACTAGTTTGTACATAACAGTACTACAATCATGATGGTCACTGGTTTGTACATAACAGTACTACAATAATGATGGTCACTGGTTTGTACATAACAGTACTACAATCATGATGGTCACTGGTTTGTACATAACAGTACTACAATCATGGTGGTCACTGGTTTGTACATAATAGTACTACAATCATGGTGGTCAGTAGTTTGTACATAACAGTACTACAATCATGGTGGTCACTAGTTTGTACCTAACAGTACTACAATCATGGTGGTCACTAGTTTGTACCTAACAGTACTACAATCATGGTGGTCACTAGTTTGTACATAACAGTACTACAATCATGGTGGTCACTAGTTTGTACCTAACAGTACTACAATCATGGTGGTCACTGGTTTGTACCTAACAGTACTACAATCATGATGGTCACTAGTTTGTACCTAACAGTACTACAATCATGGTGGTAAGCAGTTTGTACATAACAGTACTACAATCATGGTGGTCACTAGTCTGTACCTAACAGTACTACAATCATGGTGGTCACTGGTTTGTACCTAACAGTACTACAATCATGATGGTCACTAGTTTGTACATAACAGTACTACAATCATGGTGGTCAGTAGTTTGTACATAACAGTACTACAATCATGATGGTCACTAGTTTGTACATAACAGTACTACAATCATGGTGGTCACTAGTTTGTACCTAACAGTACTACAATCATGGTGGTCACTGGTTTGTACCTAACAGTACTACAATCATGATGGTCACTAGTTTGTACATAACAGTACTACAATCATGGTGGTCACTAGTTTGTACATAACAGTACTACACTCATGGTGGTCACTGGTTTGTACCTAACAGTACTACAATCATGGTGGTCACTAGTTTGTACCTAACAGTACTACAATCATGGTGGTCACTAGTTTGTACCTAACAGTACTACAATCATGGTGGTCACTAGTTTGTACCTAACAGTACTACAATCATGGTGGTCACTAGTTTGTACATAACAGTACTACAATCATGGTGGTCACTAGTTTGTACCTAACAGTACTACAACCATGGTGGTCACTGGTTTGTACCTAACAGTACTACAATCATGATGGTCACTAGTTTGTACCTAACAGTACTACAATCATGGTGGTCAGTAGTTTGTACCTAACAGTACTACAATCATGATGGTCACTAGTTTGTACCTATCAGTACTACAATCATAGTGGTCACTAGTTTGTACATAACAGTACTACAATCATGATGGTCATTAGTTTGTACCTAACAGTACTACAATCATGATGGTCAGTAGTTTGTACCTAACAGTACTACAATCATGGTGGTCACTGGTTTGTACCTAACAGTACTACAATCATGATGGTCACTGGTTTGTACATAACAGTACTACAATCATGGTGGTCAGTAGTTTGTACATAACAGTACTACAATCATGATGGTCACTGGTTTGTACCTAACAGTACTACAATCATGGTGGTCACTGGTTTGTACATAACAGTACTACAATCATGATGGTCACTGGTTTGTACATAACAGTACTACAATCATGGTGGTCAGTAGTTTGTACATAACAGTACTACAATCATGGTGGTCACTGGTTTGTACATAACAGTACTACAATCATGGTGGTCACTGGTTTGTACATAACACTACTACAATCATGATGGTCACTGGTTTGTACATAACAGTACTACAATCATGATGGTCACTGGTTTGTACATAACAGTACTACAATCATGGTGGTCAGTAGTTTGTACATAACAGTACTACAATCATGGTGGTCACTGGTTTGTACATAACAGTACTACAATCATGGTGGTCACTGGTTTGTACATAACAGTACTACAATCATGGTGGTCACTGGTTTGTACATAACAGTACTACAATCATGATGGTCACTGGTTTGTACCTAACAGTACTACAATCATGATGGTCACTGGTTTGTACATAACAGTACTACAATCATGGTGGTCACTGGTTTGTACATAACAGTACTACAATCATAGTGGTCACTGGTTTGTACCTAACAGTACTACAATCATGATGGTCACTGGTTTGTACATAACAGTACTACAATCATGGTGGTCAGTAGTTTGTACATAACAGTACTACAATCATAGTGGTCACTGGTTTGTATCTAACAGTACTACAATTATGACGGCCACTGGTTTGTACATAACAGTACTACAATCATGACGGCCACTGGTTTGTACATAACAGTACTACAATCATGATGGTCAGTGGTTTGTACCTAACAGTACTACAATCATGACGGCCACTGGTTTGTACATAACAGTACTACAATCATGATGGTCAGTGGTTTGTACCTAACAGTACTACAATCATGGTGGTCACTGGTTTGTACATAACAGTACTACAATCATGATGGTCAGTGGTTTGTACATAACAGTACTACAATCATGATGGTCACTGGTTTGTACATAACAGTACTACAATCATGGTGGTCAGTAGTTTGTACATAACAGTACTACAATCATGGTGGTCACTGGTTTGTACATAACAGTACTACAATCATGAAGGTCACTGGTTTGTACATAACAGTACTACAATCATGATGGTCACTGGTTTGTACATAACAGTACTACAATCATGGTGGTCAGTAGTTTGTACATAACAGTACTACAATCTTGGTGGTCACTAGTTTGTACCTAACAGTACTACAATCATGATGGTCACCATTTTGTACATAACAGTACTACAATCATGATGGTCACTGGTTTGTACATAACAGTACTACAATCATAGTGGTCACTGGTTTGTACATAACAGTACTACAATCATGATGGTCACTAGTTTGTATCTAACAGTACTACAATCATGATGGTCACTGGTTTGTACCTAACAGTACTACAATCATGGTGGTCAGTAGTTTGTACATAACAGTACTACAATCATGGTGGTCACTAGTTTGTACATAACAGTACTACAATCATGGTGGTCACTGGTTTGTACATAACAGTACTACAATCATGATGGTCACTAGTTTGTATCTAACAGTACTACAATCATGATGGTCACTGGTTTGTACATAACAGTACTACAATCATGATGGTCACTGGTTTGTACATAACAGTACTACAATCATGGTGGTCAGTAGTTTGTACATAACAGTACTACAATCATGGTGGTCAGTAGTTTGTACATAACAGTACTACAATCATGATGGTCACTGGTTTGTACATAACAGTACTACAATCATGGTGGTCACTAGTTTGTACATAACAGTATTACAATCATGATGGTCACTGATTTGTACATAACAGTACTACAATCATGATGGTCACTGGTTTGTACATAACAGTACTACAATCATGATGGTCACTGGTTTGTACATAACAGTACTACAATCATGGTGATCACTGGTTTGTACATAACAGTACTACAATCATGATGGTCACTAGTTTGTACCTAACAGTACTACAATCATGGTGGTCACTGGTTTGTACATAACAGTAATACAATCATGATGGTCACTAGTTTTTACCTAACAGTACTACAATCATGGTGGTCACTGGTTTGTACCTAACAGTACTACAATCATGGTGGTCACTGGTTTGTACCTAACAGTACTACAATCATGGTGGTCAGTAGTTTGTACATAACAGTACTACAATCATGGTGGTCACAAGTTTGTACCTAACAGTACTACAATCATGGTGGTCAGTGGTTTGTACCTAACAGTACTGCAATCATGATGGTCACTAGTTTGTACCTAACAGTACTACAATCATAGTGGTCACTGGTTTGTACATAACAGTACTACAATCATGATGGTCACTGGTTTGTACCTAACAGTACTACAATCATGATGGTCACTGGTTTGTACATAACAGTACTACAATCGTAGTGGTCACTGGTTTGTACCTAACAGTACTACAATCATGATGGTCTAGTTTGTACCTAACAGTACTACAATCATGGTGGTCACTAGTTTGTACAAAACAGTACTACAATCATGGTGGTCACTGGTTTGTACATAACAGTACTACAATCATGGTGGTCAGTAGTTTGTACATAACAGTACTACAATCATGGTGGTCACTGGGTTGTACATAACAGTACTACAATCATGATGGTCACTGGTTTGTACATAACAGTACTACAATCATGGTGGTCACTAGTTTGTACCTAACAGTACTACAATCATGGTGGTCAGTAGTTTGTACATAACAGTACTACAATCATGATGGTCACTGGTTTGTACATAACAGTACTACAATCATGGTGGTCACTAGTTTGTACCTAACAGTACTACAATCATGGTGGTCAGTAGTTTGTACATAACAGTACTACAATCATGATGGTCACTGGTTTGTACATAACAGTACTACAATCATGGTGGTCACTAGTTTGTACATAACAGTACTACAATCATGATGGTCACTGGTTTGTACATAACAGTACTACAATCATGGTGGTCACTGGTTTGTACATAACAGTACTACAATCATGATGGTCACTGGTTTGTACATAACAGTACTACAATCACGGTGGTCACTGGTTTGTACATAATAGTACTACAATCATGGTGGTCAGTAGTTTGTACATAACAGTACTACAATCATGGTGGTCACTAGTTTGTACCTAACAGTACTACAATCATGGTGGTCACTAGTTTGTACCTAACAGTACTACAATCATGGTGGTCACTAGTTTGTACATAACAGTACTACAATCATGGTGGTCACTAGTTTGTACCTAACAGTACTACAATCATGGTGGTCACTGGTTTGTACCTAACAGTACTACAATCATGATGGTCACTAGTTTGTACCTAACAGTACTACAATCATGGTGGTCAGCAGTTTGTACATAACAGTACTACAATCATGGTGGTCACTAGTCTGTACCTAACAGTACTACAATCATGGTGGTCACTGGTTTGTACCTAACAGTACTACAATCATGATGGTCACTAGTTTGTACATAACAGTACTACAATCATGGTGGTCAGTAGTTTGTACATAACAGTACTACAATCATGATGGTCACTAGTTTGTACATAACAGTACTACAATCATGGTGGTCACTAGTTTGTACCTAACAGTACTACAATCATGGTGGTCACTGGTTTGTACCTAACAGTACTACAATCATGGTGGTCACTAGTTTGTACCTAACAGTACTACAATCATGGTGGTCACTAGTTTGTACCTAACAGTACTACAATCATGGTGGTCACTAGTTTGTACCTAACAGTACTACAATCATGGTGGTCAGTAGTTTGTACATAACAGTACTACAATCATGGTGGTCACTAGTTTGTACCTAACAGTACTACAATCATGGTGGTCACTGGTTTGTACCTAACAGTACTACAATCATGATGGTCACTAGTTTGTACCTAACAGTACTACAATCATGGTGGTCAGTAGTTTGTACCTAACAGTACTACAATCATGATGGTCACTAGTTTGTACCTAACAGTACTACAATCATAGTGGTCACTAGTTTGTACATAACAGTACTACAATCATGATGGTCATTAGTTTGTACCTAACAGTACTACAATCATGATGGTCAGTAGTTTGTACCTAACAGTACTACAATCATGGTGGTCACTGGTTTGTACCTAACAGTACTACAATCATGATGGTCACTGGTTTGTACATAACAGTACTACAATCATGGTGGTCAGTAGTTTGTACATAACAGTACTACAATCATGATGGTCACTGGTTTGTACCTAACAGTACTACAATCATGGTGGTCACTGGTTTGTACATAACAGTACTACAATCATAGTGGTTACTGGTTTGTACCTAACAGTACTACAATCATAGTGGTCACTGGTTTGTACATAACAGTACAACAATCATAGTGGTCACTGGTTTGTACCTAACAGTACTACAATCATGGTGGTCACTGGTTTGTACATAACATTACTACAATCATGGTGGTCACTGGTTTGTACCTAACAGTACTACAATCATGATGGTCACTAGTTTGTACATAACAGTACTACAATCATGGTGGTCACTAGTTTGTACCTAACAGTACTACAATCATGGTGGTCACTGGTTTGCACATAACAGTACTACAATCATGATGGTCACTGGTTTGTACATAACAGTACTACAATCATGATGGTCACTAGTTTGTACATAACAGTACTACAATCATGGTGGTCAGTAGTTTGTACATAACAGTACTACAATCATGATGGTCACTGGTTTGTACCTAACAATACTACAATCATGATGGTCACTGGTTTGTACATAACAGTACTACAATCATAGTGGTCACTGGTTTGTACATAACAGTACTACAATCATGATGGTCACTAGTTTGTACATAACAGTACTACAATCATGGTGGTCACTGGTTTGTACATAACAGTACTACAATCATGGTGGTCACTGGTTTGTACATAACAGTACTACAATCATGATGGTCACTAGTTTGTACATAACAGTACTACAATCATGGTGGTCACTGGTTTGTACCTAACAGTACTACAATCATGATGGTCACTAGTTTGTACATAACAGTACTACAATCATGATGGTCACTGGTTTGTACCTAACAGTACTACAATCATAGTGGTCACTGGTTTGTACATAACAGTACTACAATCATGGTGGTCAGTAGTTTGTACATAACAGTACTACAATCATGATGGTCACTGGTTTTTACCTAACAGTACTACAATCATGGTGGTCACTAGTTTGTACATAACAGTACTACAATCATGATGGTCACTGGTTTGTACATAACAGTACTACAATCATGATGGTCACTGGTTTGTACATAACAGTACTACAATCATGGTGGTCAGTAGTTTGTACATAACAGTACTACAATCATGGTGGTCACTGGTTTGTACATAACAGTACTACAATCATGATGGTCACTGGTTTGTACATAACAGTACTACAATCATGGTGGTCACTAGTTTGTACCTAACAGTACTACAATCATGGTGGTCAGTAGTTTGTACATAACAGTACTACAATCATGATGGTCACTGGTTTGTACATAACAGTACTACAATCATGGTGGTCACTAGTTTGTACCTAACAGTACTACAATCATGGTGGTCAGTAGTTTGTACATAACAGTACTACAATCATGATGGTCACTGGTTTGTACATAACAGTACTACAATCATGGTGGTCACTAGTTTGTACATAACAGTACTACAATCATGATGGTCACTGGTTTGTACATAACAGTACTACAATCATGATGGTCACTGGTTTGTACATAACAGTACTACAATCATGATGGTCACTGGTTTGTACATAACAGTACTACAATCATGGTGGTCACTGGTTTGTACATAATAGTACTACAATCATGGTGGTCAGTAGTTTGTACATAACAGTACTACAATCATGGTGGTCACTGGTTTGTACCTAACAGTACTACAATCATGGTGGTCACTAGTTTGTACCTAACAGTACTACAATCATGGTGGTCACTAGTTTGTACATAACAGTACTACAATCATGGTGGTCACTAGTTTGTACCTAACAGTACTACAATCATGGTGGTCACTGGTTTGTACCTAACAGTACTACAATCATGATGGTCACTAGTTTGTACCTAACAGTACTACAATCATGGTGGTCAGCAGTTTGTACATAACAGTACTACAATCATGGTGGTCACTAGTCTGTACCTAACAGTACTACAATCATGGTGGTCACTGGTTTGTACCTAACAGTACTACAATCATGATGGTCACTAGTTTGTACATAACAGTACTACAATCATGGTGGTCAGTAGTTTGTACCTAACAGTACTACAATCATGGTGGTCACTGGTTTGTACCTAACAGTACTACAATCATGATGGTCACTGGTTTGTACATAACAGTACTACAATCATGGTGGTCAGTAGTTTGTACATAACAGTACTACAATCATGATGGTCACTGGTTTGTACCTAACAGTACTACAATCATGGTGGTCACTGGTTTGTACATAACAGTACTACAATCATAGTGGTTACTGGTTTGTACCTAACAGTACTACAATCATAGTGGTCACTGGTTTGTACATAACAGTACTACAATCATAGTGGTCACTGGTTTGTACCTAACAGTACTACAATCATGGTGGTCACTGGTTTGTACATAACATTACTACAATCATGGTGGTCACTGGTTTGTACCTAACAGTACTACAATCATGATGGTCACTAGTTTGTACATAACAGTACTACAATCATGGTGGTCACTAGTTTGTACCTAACAGTACTACAATCATGGTGGTCACTGGTTTGCACATAACAGTACTACAATCATGATGGTCACTGGTTTGTACATAACAGTACTACAATCATGATGGTCACTGGTTTGTACATAACAGTACTACAATCATGGTGGTCAGTAGTTTGTACATAACAGTACTACAATCATGATGGTCACTGGTTTCTACCTAACAGTACTACAATCATGATGGTCACTGGTTTGTACATAACAGTACTACAATCATAGTGGTCACTGGTTTGTACATAACAGTACTACAATCATGATGGTCACTAGTTTGTACATAACAGTACTACAATCATGGTGGTCACTGGTTTGTACATAACAGTACTACAATCATGGTGGTCACTGGTTTGTACATAACAGTACTACAATCATGATGGTCACTAGTTTGTACATAACAGTACTACAATCATGGTGGTCACTGGTTTGTACCTAACAGTACTACAATCATGATGGTCACTAGTTTGTACATAACAGTACTCAAATCATGATGGTCACTGGTTTGTACCTAACAGTACTACAATCATAGTGGTCACTGGTTTGTACATAACAGTACTACAATCATGGTGGTCAGTAGTTTGTACATAACAGTACTACAATCATGATGGTCACTGGTTTTTACCTAACAGTACTACAATCATGGTGGTCAGTAGTTTGTACATAACAGTACTACAATCATGATGGTCACTGGTTTGTACATAACAGTACTACAATCATGATGGTCACTGGTTTGTACATAACAGTACTACAATCATGGTGGTCAGTAGTTTGTACATAACAGTACTACAATCATGGTGGTCACTGGTTTGTACATAACAGTACTACAATCATGATGGTCACTGGTTTGTACATAACAGTACTACAATCATGGTGGTCACTAGTTTGTACCTAACAGTACTACAATCATGGTGGTCAGTAGTTTGTACATAACAGTACTACAATCATGATGGTCACTGGTTTGTACATAACAGTACTACAATCATGGTGGTCACTAGTTTGTACCTAACAGTACTACAATCATGGTGGTCAGTAGTTTGTACATAACAGTACTACAATCATGATGGTCACTGGTTTGTACATAACAGTACTACAACCATGGTGGTCACTAGTTTGTACATAACAGTACTACAATCATGATGGTCACTGGTTTGTACATAACAGTACTACAATCATGATGGTCACTGGTTTGTACATAACAGTACTACAATCATGATGGTCACTGGTTTGTACATAACAGTACTACAATCATGGTGGTCACTGGTTTGTACATAATAGTACTACAATCATGGTGGTCAGTAGTTTGTACATAACAGTACTACAATCATGGTGGTCACTAGTTTGTACCTAACAGTACTACAATCATGGTGGTCACTAGTTTGTACCTAACAGTACTACAATCATGGTGGTCACTAGTTTGTACATAACAGTACTACAATCATGGTGGTCACTAGTTTGTACCTAACAGTACTACAATCATGGTGGTCACTGGTTTGTACCTAACAGTACTACAATCATGATGGTCACTAGTTTGTACCTAACAGTACTACAATCATGGTGGTCAGCAGTTTGTACATAACAGTACTACAATCATGGTGGTCACTAGTCTGTACCTAACAGTACTACAATCATGATGGTCACTAGTTTGTACCTAACAGTACTACAATCATGGTGGTCAGCAGTTTGTACATAACAGTACTACAATCATGGTGGTCACTAGTCTGTACCTAACAGTACTACAATCATGGTGGTCACTGGTTTGTACCTAACAGTACTACAATCATGGTGGTCACTAGTTTGTACCTAACAGTACTACAATCATGGTGGTCACTAGTTTGTACCTAACAGTACTACAATCATGGTGGTCACTAGTTTGTACCTAACAGTACTACAATCATGGTGGTCACTAGTTTGTACATAACAGTACTACAATCATGGTGGTCACTAGTTTGTACCTAACAGTACTACAATCATGGTGGTCACTGGTTTGTACCTAACAGTACTACAATCATGATGGTCACTAGTTTGTACCTAACAGTACTACAATCATGGTGGTCAGTAGTTTGTACCTTACAGTACTACAATCATGATGGTCACTAGTTTGTACCTAACAGTACTACAATCATAGTGGTCACTAGTTTGTACATAACAGTACTACAATCATGATGGTCATTAGTTTGTACCTAACAGTACTACAATCATGATGGTCAGTAGTTTGTACCTAACAGTACTACAATCATGGTGGTCACTGGTTTGTACCTAACAGTACTACAATCATGATGGTCACTGGTTTGTACATAACAGTACTACAATCATGGTGGTCAGTAGTTTGTACATAACAGTACTACAATCATGATGGTCACTGGTTTGTACCTAACAGTACTACAATCATGGTGGTCACTGGTTTGTACATAACAGTACTACAATCATAGTGGTTACTGGTTTGTACCTAACAGTACTACAATCATAGTGGTCACTGGTTTGTACATAACAGTACTACAATCATAGTGGTCACTGGTTTGTACCTAACAGTACTACAATCATGGTGGTCACTGGTTTGTACATAACATTACTACAATCATGGTGGTCACTGGTTTGTATCTAACAGTACTACAATCATGATGGTCACTAGTTTGTACATAACAGTACTACAATCATGGTGGTCACTAGTTTGTACCTAACAGTACTACAATCATGGTGGTCACTGGTTTGCACATAACAGTACTACAATCATGATGGTCACTGGTTTGTACATAACAGTACTACAATCATGATGGTCACTAGTTTGTACATAACAGTACTACAATCATGGTGGTCAGTAGTTTGTACATAACAGTACTACAATCATGATGGTCACTGGTTTGTACCTAACAGTACTACAATCATGATGGTCACTGGTTTGTACATAACAGTACTACAATCATAGTGGTCACTGGTTTGTACATAACAGTACTACAATCATGATGGTCACTAGTTTGTACATAACAGTACTACAATCATGGTGGTCACTGGTTTGTACATAACAGTACTACAATCATGGTGGTCACTGGTTTGTACATAACAGTACTACAATCATGATGGTCACTAGTTTGTACATAACAGTACTACAATCATGGTGGTCACTGGTTTGTACCTAACAGTACTACAATCATGATGGTCACTAGTTTGTACATAACAGTACTACAATCATGATGGTCACTGGTTTGTACCTAACAGTACTACAATCATAGTGGTCACTGGTTTGTACATAACAGTACTACAATCATGGTGGTCAGTAGTTTGTACATAACAGTACTACAATCATGATGGTCACTGGTTTGTACCTAACAGTACTACAATCATGGTGGTCAGTAGTTTGTACATAACAGTACTACAATCATGATGGTCACTGGTTTGTACATAACAGTACTACAATCATGGTGGTCACTAGTTTGTACATAACAGTACTACAATCATGATGGTCACTGGTTTGTACATAACAGTACTACAATCATGATGGTCACTGGTTTGTACATAACAGTACTACAATCATGATGGTCACTGGTTTGTACATAACAGTACTACAATCATGGTGGTCACTGGTTTGTACATAACAGTACTACAATCATGGTGGTCAGTAGTTTGTACATAACAGTACTACAATCATGGTGGTCACTAGTTTGTACCTAACAGTACTACAATTATGGTGGTCACTAGTTTGTACCTAACAGTACTACAATCATGGTGGTCACTAGTTTGTACATAACAGTACTACAATCATGGTGGTCACTAGTTTGTACCTAGCAGTACTACAATCATGGTGGTCACTGGTTTGTACCTAACAGTACTACAATCATGATGGTCACTAGTTTGTACCTAACAGTACTACAATCATTGTGGTCAGCAGTTTGTACATAACAGTACTACAATCATGGTGGTCACTAGTCTGTACCTAACAGTACTACAATCATGGTGGTCACTGGTTTGTACCTAACAGTACTACAATCATGATGGTCACTAGTTTGTACATAACAGTACTACAATCATGGTGGTCAGTAGTTTGTACATAACAGTACTACAATCATGATGGTCACTAGTTTGTACATAACAGTACTACAATCATGGTGGTCACTAGTTTGTACCTAACAGTACTACAATCATGGTGGTCACTGGTTTGTACCTAACAGTACTACAATCATGGTGGTCACTAGTTTGTACCTAACAGTACTACAATCATGGTGGTCACTAGTTTGTACCTAACAGTACTACAATCATGGTGGTCACTAGTTTGTACCTAACAGTACTACAATCATGGTGGTCACTAGTTTGTACATAACAGTACTACAATCATGGTGGTCACTAGTTTGTACTTAACAGTACTACAATCATGGTGGTCACTGTTTTGTACCTAACAGTACTACAATCATGATGGTCACTAGTTTGTACCTAACAGTACTACAATCATGGTGGTCAGTAGTTTGTACCTAACAGTACTACAATCATGATGGTCACTAGTTTGTACATAACAGTACTACAATCATAGTGGTCACTAGTTTGTACATAACAGTACTACAATCATGATGGTCATTAGTTTGTACCTAACAGTACTACAATCATGATGGTCAGTAGTTTGTACCTAACAGTACTACAATCATGGTGGTCACTGGTTTGTACCTAACAGTACTACAATCATGATGGTCACTGGTTTGTACATAACAGTACTACAATAATGGTGGTCAGTAGTTTGTACATAACAGTACTACAATCATGATGGTCACTGGTTTGTACCTAACAGTACTACAATCATGGTGGTCACTGGTTTGTACATAACAGTACTACAATCATGGTGGTCACTGGTTTGTACATAACAGTACTACAATCATAGTGGTCACTGGTTTGTACATAACAGTACTACAATCATAGTGGTCACTGGTTTGTACCTAACAGTACTACAATCATGGTGGTCACTGGTTTGTACATAACATTACTACAATCATGGTGGTCACTGGTTTGTACCTAACAGTACTACAATCATGATGGTCACTAGTTTGTACATAACAGTACTACAATCATGGTGGTCACTAGTTTGTACCTAACAGTACTACAATCATGGTGGTCACTGGTTTGCACATAACAGTACTACAATCATGATGGTCACTGGTTTGTACATAACAGTACTACAATCATGATGGTCACTAGTTTGTACATAACAGTACTACAATCATGGTGGTCAGTAGTTTGTACATAACAGTACTACAATCATGATGGTCACTGGTTTGTACCTAACAGTACTACAATCATGATGGTCACTGGTTTGTACCTAACAGTACTACAATCATAGTGGTCACTGGTTTGTACATAACAGTACTACAATCATGATGGTCACTAGTTTGTACATAACAGTACTACAATCATGGTGGTCACTGGTTTGTACATAACAGTACTACAATCATGGTGGTCACTGGTTTGTACATAACAGTACTACAATCATGATGGTCACTAGTTTGTACATAACAGTACTACAATCATGGTGGTCACTGGTTTGTACCTAACAGTACTACAATCATGATGGTCACTAGTTTGTACATAACAGTACTACAATCATGATGGTCACTGGTTTGTACCTAACAGTACTACAATCATAGTGGTCACTGGTTTGTACATAACAGTACTACAATCATGGTGGTCAGTAGTTTGTACATAACAGTACTACAATCATGATGGTCACTGGTTTGTACCTAACAGTACTACAATCATGATGGTCACTAGTTTGTACATAACAGTACTACAATCATGATGGTCACTGGTTTGTACCTAACACTACTACAATCATGGTGGTCACTGGTTTGTACCTAACAGTACTACAATCATGATGGTCACTAGTTTGTACATAACAGTACTACAATCATGATGGTCACTGGTTTGTACATAACAGTACTACAATCATGGTGGTCACTAGTTTGTACATAACAGTACTACAATCATGATGGTCACTGGTTTGTACATAACAGTACTACAATCATGATGGTCACTGGTTTGTACATAACAGTACTACAATCATGATGGTCACTGGTTTGTACATAACAGTACTACAATCATGGTGATCACTGGTTTGTACATAACAGTACTACAATCATGATGGTCACTAGTTTGTACCTAACAGTACTACAATCATGGTGGTCACTGGTTTGTACATAACAGTAATACAATCATGATGGTCACTAGTTTTTACCTAACAGTACTACAATCATGGTGGTCACTGGTTTGTACCTAACAGTACTACAATCATGGTGGTCACTGGTTTGTACCTAACAGTACTACAATCATGGTGGTCAGTAGTTTGTACATAACAGTACTACAATCATGGTGGTCACAAGTTTGTACCTAACAGTACTACAATCATGGTGGTCAGTGGTTTGTACCTAACAGTACTGCAATCATGATGGTCACTAGTTTGTACCTAACAGTACTACAATCATAGTGGTCACTGGTTTGTACATAACAGTACTACAATCATGATGGTCACTGGTTTGTACCTAACAGTACTACAATCATGATGGTCACTGGTTTGTACATAACAGTACTACAATCGTAGTGGTCACTGGTTTGTACCTAACAGTACTACAATCATGATGGTCTAGTTTGTACCTAACAGTACTACAATCATGGTGGTCACTAGTTTGTACAAAACAGTACTACAATCATGGTGGTCACTGGTTTGTACATAACAGTACTACAATCATGGTGGTCAGTAGTTTGTACATAACAGTACTACAATCATGGTGGTCACTGGGTTGTACATAACAGTACTACAATCATGATGGTCACTGGTTTGTACATAACAGTACTACAATCATGGTGGTCACTAGTTTGTACCTAACAGTACTACAATCATGGTGGTCAGTAGTTTGTACATAACAGTACTACAATCATGATGGTCACTGGTTTGTACATAACAGTACTACAATCATGGTGGTCACTAGTTTGTACCTAACAGTACTACAATCATGGTGGTCAGTAGTTTGTACATAACAGTACTACAATCATGATGGTCACTGGTTTGTACATAACAGTACTACAATCATGGTGGTCACTAGTTTGTACATAACAGTACTACAATCATGATGGTCACTGGTTTGTACATAACAGTACTACAATCATGATGGTCACTGGTTTGTACATAACAGTACTACAATCATGATGGTCACTGGTTTGTACATAACAGTACTACAATCATGGTGGTCACTGGTTTGTACATAATAGTACTACAATCATGGTGGTCAGTAGTTTGTACATAACAGTACTACAATCATGGTGGTCACTAGTTTGTACCTAACAGTACTACAATCATGGTGGTCACTAGTTTGTACCTAACAGTACTACAATCATGGTGGTCACTAGTTTGTACATAACAGTACTACAATCATGGTGGTCACTAGTTTGTACCTAACAGTACTACAATCATGGTGGTCACTGGTTTGTACCTAACAGTACTACAATCATGATGGTCACTAGTTTGTACCTAACAGTACTACAATCATGGTGGTCAGCAGTTTGTACATAACAGTACTACAATCATGGTGGTCACTAGTCTGTACCTAACAGTACTACAATCATGGTGGTCACTGGTTTGTACCTAACAGTACTACAATCATGATGGTCACTAGTTTGTACATAACAGTACTACAATCATGGTGGTCAGTAGTTTGTACATAACAGTACTACAATCATGATGGTCACTAGTTGGTACATAACAGTACTACAATCATGGTGGTCACTAGTTTGTACCTAACAGTACTACAATCATGGTGGTCACTGGTTTGTACCTAACAGTACTACAATCATGGTGGTCACTAGTTTGTACCTAACAGTACTACAATCATGGTGGTCACTAGTTTGTACCTAACAGTACTACAATCATGGTGGTCACTAGTTTGTACCTAACAGTACTACAATCATGGTGGTCACTAGTTTGTACATAACAGTACTACAATCATGGTGGTCACTAGTTTGTACCTAACAGTACTACAATCATGGTGGTCACTGGTTTGTACCTAACAGTACTACAATCATGATGGTCACCAGTTTGTACCTAACAGTACTACAATCATGGTGGTCAGTAGTTTGTACCTAACAGTACTACAATCATGATGGTCACTAGTTTGTACCTAACAGTACTACAATCATAGTGGTCACTAGTTTGTACATAACAGTACTACAATCATGATGGTCATTAGTTTGTACCTAACAGTACTACAATCATGATGGTCAGTAGTTTGTACCTAACAGTACTACAATCATGGTGGTCACTGGTTTGTACCTAACAGTACTACAATCATGATGGTCACTGGTTTGTACATAACAGTACTACAATCATGGTGGTCAGTAGTTTGTACATAACAGTACTACAATCATGATGGTCACTGGTTTGTACCTAACAGTACTACAATCATGGTGGTCACTGGTTTGTACATAACAGTACTACAATCATAGTGGTTACTGGTTTGTACCTAACAGTACTACAATCATAGTGGTCACTGGTTTGTACATAACAGTACTACAATCATAGTGGTCACTGGTTTGTACCTAACAGTACTACAATCATGGTGGTCACTGGTTTGTACATAACATTACTACAATCATGGTGGTCACTGGTTTGTACCTAACAGTACTACAATCATGATGGTCACTAGTTTGTACATAACAGTACTACAATCATGGTGGTCACTAGTTTTAACAGTACTACAATCATGGTGGTCACTGGTTTGCACATAACAGTACTACAATCATGATGGTCACTGGTTTGTACATAACAGTACTACAATCATGATGGTCACTAGTTTGTACATAACAGTACTACAATCATGGTGGTCAGTAGTTTGTACATAACAGTACTACAATCATGATGGTCACTGGTTTGTACCTAACAGTACTACAATCATGATGGTCACTGGTTTGTACATAACAGTACTACAATCATAGTGGTCACTGGTTTGTACATAACAGTACTACAATCATGATGGTCACTAGTTTGTACATAACAGTACTACAATCATGGTGGTCACTGGTTTGTACATAACAGTACTACAATCATGGTGGTCACTTGTTTGTACATAACAGTACTACAATCATGATGGTCACTAGTTTGTACATAACAGTACTACAATCATGGTGGTCACTGGTTTGTACCTAACAGTACTACAATCATGATGGTCACTAGTTTGTACATAACAGTACTACAATCATGATGGTCACTGGTTTGTACCTAACAGTACTACAATCATAGTGGTCACTGGTTTGTACATAACAGTACTACAATCATGGTGGTCAGTAGTTTGTACATAACAGTACTACAATCATGATGGTCACTGGTTTTTACCTAACAGTACTACAATCATGGTGGTCAGTAGTTTGTACATAACAGTACTACAATCATGATGGTCACTGGTTTGTACATAACAGTACTACAATCATGGTGGTCAGTAGTTTGTACATAACAGTACTACAATCATGGTGGTCACTGGTTTGTACATAACAGTACTACAATCATGATGGTCACTGGTTTGTACATAACAGTACTACAATCATGGTGGTCACTAGTTTGTACCTAACAGTACTACAATCATGGTGGTCAGTAGTTTGTACATAACAGTACTACAATCATGATGGTCACTGGTTTGTACATAACAGTACTACAATCATGGTGGTCACTGGTTTGTACATAACAGTACTACAATCATGGTGGTCAGTAGTTTGTACATAACAGTACTACAATCATGATGGTCACTGGTTTGTACCTAACAGTACTACAATCATGGTGGTCACTGGTTTGTACATAACAGTACTACAATCATAGTGGTCACTGGTTTTTACCTAACAGTACTACAATCATAGTGGTCACTGGTTTGTACATAACAGTACTACAATCATAGTGGTCACTGGTTTGTACCTAACAGTACTACAATCATGGTGGTCACTGGTTTGTACATAACATTACTACAATCATGGTGGTCACTGGTTTGTACCTAACAGTACTACAATCATGATGGTCACTAGTTTGTACATAACAGTACTACAATCATGGTGGTCACTAGTTTGTACATAACAGTACTACAATCATGGTGGTCACTAGTTTGTACCTAACAGTACTACAATCATGGTGGTCACTGGTTTGCACATAACAGTACTACAATCATGGTGGTCAGTAGTTTGTACATAACAGTACTACAATCATGATGGTCACTAGTTTGTACATAACAGTACTACAATCATGGTGGTCACTAGTTTGTACCTAACAGTACTACAATCATGGTGGTCACTGGTTTGCACATAACAGTACTACAATCATGGTGGTCAGTAGTTTGTACATAACAGTACTACAATCATGATGGTCACTGGTTTGTACCTAACAGTACTACAATCATGATGGTCACTAGTTTGTACATAACAGTACTACAATCATGGTGGTCACTAGTTTGTACCTAACAGTACTACAATCATGGTGGTCACTGGTTTGCACATAACAGTACTACAATCATGGTGGTCAGTAGTTTGTACATAACAGTACTACAATCATGATGGTCACTGGTTTGTACATAACAGTACTACAATCATGATGGTCACTAGTTTGTACATAACAGTACTACAATCATGGTGGTCAGTAGTTTGTACATAACAGTACTACAATCATGATGGTCACTGGTTTGTACCTAACAGTACTACAATCATGATGGTCACTGGTTTGTACCTAACAGTACTACAATCATAGTGGTCACTGGTTTGTACATAACAGTACTACAATCATGATGGTCACTAGTTTGTACATAACAGTACTACAATCATGGTGGTCACTGGTTTGTACATAACAGTACTACAATCATGGTGGTCACTGGTTTGTACATAACAGTACTACAATCATGATGGTCACTAGTTTGTACCTAACAGTACTACAATCATGGTGGTCACTGGTTTGTACCTAACAGTACTACAATCATGATGGTCACTAGTTTGTACATAACAGTACTACAATCATGATGGTCACTGGTTTGTACCTAACAGTACTACAATCATAGTGGTCACTGGTTTGTACATAACAGTACTACAATCATGGTGGTCAGTAGTTTGTACATAACAGTACTACAATCACGATGGTCACTGGTTTGTACCTAACAGTACTACAATCATGATGGTCACTAGTTTGTACATAACAGTACTACAATCATGATGGTCACTGGTTTGTACCTAACACTACTACAATCATGGTGGTCACTGGTTTGTACCTAACAGTACTACAATCATGATGGTCACTAGTTTGTACATAACAGTACTACAATCATGATGGTCACTGGTTTGTACATAACAGTACTACAATCATGGTGGTCACTAGTTTGTACATAACAGTACTACAATCATGATGGTCACTGGTTTGTACATAACAGTACTACAATCATGATGGTCACTGGTTTGTACATAACAGTACTACAATCATGATGGTCAGTGGTTTATACATAACAGTACTACAATCATGGTGATCACTGGTTTGTACATAACAGTACTACAATCATGATGGTCACTAGTTTGTACCTAACAGTACTACAATCATGGTGGTCACTGGTTTGTACATAACAGTAATACAATCATGATGGTCACTAGTTTTTACCTAACAGTACTACAATCATGGTGGTCACTGGTTTGTACCTAACAGTACTACAATCATGGTGGTCACTGGTTTGTACCTAACAGTACTACAATCATGGTGGTCAGTAGTTTGTACATAACAGTACTACAATCATGGTGGTCACAAGTTTGTACCTAACAGTACTACAATCATGGTGGTCAGTGGTTTGTACCTAACAGCACTGCAATCATGATGGTCACTAGTTTGTACCTAACAGTACTACAATCATAGTGGTCACTGGTTTGTACATAACAGTACTACAATCATGATGGTCACTGGTTTGTACCTAACAGTACTACAATCATGATGGTCACTGGTTTGTACATAACAGTACTACAATCGTAGTGGTCACTGGTTTGTACCTAACAGTACTACAATCATGATGGTCTAGTTTGTACCTAACAGTACTACAATCATGGTGGTCACTAGTTTGTACATAACAGTACTACAATCATGGTGGTCACTGGTTTGTACATAACAGTACTACAATCATGGTGGTCAGTAGTTTGTACATAACAGTACTACAATCATGGTGGTCACTGGGTTGTACATAACAGTACTACAATCATGATGGTCACTGGTTTGTACATAACAGTACTACAATCATGGTGGTCACTAGTTTGTACCTATCAGTACTACAATCATGGTGGTCAGTAGTTTGTACATAACAGTACTACAATCATGATGGTCACTGGTTTGTACATAACAGTACTACAATCATGGTGGTCACTAGTTTGTACCTAACAGTACTACAATCATGGTGGTCAGTAGTTTGTACATAACAGTACTACAATCATGATGGTCACTGGTTTGTACATAACAGTACTACAATCATGGTGGTCACTAGTTTGTACATAACAGTACTACAATCATGATGGTCACTGGTTTGTACATAACAGTACTACAATCATGATGGTCACTGGTTTGTACATAACAGTACTACAATCATGATGGTCACTGGTTTGTACATAACAGTACTACAATCATGGTGGTCACTGGTTTGTACATAATAGTACTACAATCATGGTGGTCAGTAGTTTGTACATAACAGTACTACAATCATGGTGGTCACTAGTTTGTACCTAACAGTACTACAATCATGGTGGTCACTAGTTTGTACCTAACAGTACTACAATCATGGTGGTCACTAGTTTGTACATAACAGTACTACAATCATGGTGGTCACTAGTTTGTACCTAACAGTACTACAATCATGGTGGTCACTGGTTTGTACCTAACAGTACTACAATCATGATGGTCACTAGTTTGTACCTAACAGTACTACAATCATGGTGGTCAGCAGTTTGTACATAACAGTACTACAATCATGGTGGTCACTAGTCTGTACCTAACAGTACTACAATCATGGTGGTCACTGGTTTGTACCTAACAGTACTACAATCATGATGGTCACTAGTTTGTACATAACAGTACTACAATCATGGTGGTCAGTAGTTTGTACATAACAGTACTACAATCATGATGGTCACTAGTTTGTACATAACAGTACTACAATCATGGTGGTCACTAGTTTGTACCTAACAGTACTACAATCATGGTGGTCACTGGTTTGTACCTAACAGTACTACAATCATGGTGGTCACTAGTTTGTACCTAACAGTACTACAATCATGGTGGTCACTAGTTTGTACCTAACAGTACTACAATCATGGTGGTCACTAGTTTGTACCTAACAGTACTACAATCATGGTGGTCACTAGTTTGTACATAACAGTACTACAATCATGGTGGTCACTAGTTTGTACCTAACAGTACTACAATCATGGTGGTCACTGGTTTGTACCTAACAGTACTACAATCATGATGGTCACCAGTTTGTACCTAACAGTACTACAATCATGGTGGTCAGTAGTTTGTACCTAACAGTACTACAATCATGATGGTCACTAGTTTGTACCTAACAGTACTACAATCATAGTGGTCACTAGTTTGTACATAACAGTACTACAATCATGATGGTCATTAGTTTGTACCTAACAGTACTACAATCATGATGGTCAGTAGTTTGTACCTAACAGTACTACAATCATGGTGGTCACTGGTTTGTACCTAACAGTACTACAATCATGATGGTCACTGGTTTGTACATAACAGTACTACAATCATGGTGGTCAGTAGTTTGTACATAACAGTACTACAATCATGATGGTCACTGGTTTGTACCTAACAGTACTACAATCATGGTGGTCACTGGTTTGTACATAACAGTACTACAATCATAGTGGTTACTGGTTTGTACCTAACAGTACTACAATCATAGTGGTCACTGGTTTGTACATAACAGTACTACAATCATAGTGGTCACTGGTTTGTACCTAACAGTACTACAATCATGGTGGTCACTGGTTTGTACATAACATTACTACAATCATGGTGGTCACTGGTTTGTACCTAACAGTACTACAATCATGATGGTCACTAGTTTGTACATAACAGTACTACAATCATGGTGGTCACTAGTTTGTACCTAACAGTACTACAATCATGGTGGTCACTGGTTTGCACATAACAGTACTACAATCATGATGGTCACTGGTTTGTACATAACAGTACTACAATCATGATGGTCACTAGTTTGTACATAACAGTACTACAATCATGGTGGTCAGTAGTTTGTACATAACAGTACTACAATCACGATGGTCACTGGTTTGTACCTAACAGTACTACAATCATGATGGTCACTGGTTTGTACATAACAGTACTACAATCATAGTGGTCACTGGTTTGTACATAACAGTACTACAATCATGATGGTCACTAGTTTGTACATAACAGTACTACAATCATGGTGGTCACTGGTTTGTACATAACAGTGCTACAATCATGGTGGTCACTTGTTTGTACATAACAGTACTACAATCATGATGGTCACTAGTTTGTACATAACAGTACTACAATCATGGTGGTCACTGGTTTGTACATAACAGTACTACAATCATGATGGTCACTAGTTTGTACATAACAGTACTACAATCATGATGGTCACTGGTTTGTACCTAACAGTACTACAATCATAGTGGTCACTGGTTTGTACATAACAGTACTACAATCATGGTGGTCAGTAGTTTGTACATAACAGTACTACAATCATGATGGTCACTGGTTTTTACCTAACAGTACTACAATCATGGTGGTCAGTAGTTTGTACATAACAGTACTACAATCATGATGGTCACTGGTTTGTACATAACAGTACTACAATCATGGTGGTCAGTAGTTTGTACATAACAGTACTACAATCATGGTGGTCACTGGTTTGTACATAACAGTACTACAATCATGATGGTCACTGGTTTGTACATAACAGTACTACAATCATGGTGGTCACTAGTTTGTACCTAACAGTACTACAATCATGGTGGTCAGTAGTTTGTACATAACAGTACTACAATCATGATGGTCACTGGTTTGTACATAACAGTACTACAATCATGGTGGTCACTAGTTTGTACCTAACAGTACTACAATCATGGTGGTCAGTAGTTTGTACATAACAGTACTACAATCATGATGGTCACTGGTTTGTACATAACAGTACTACAATCATGGTGGTCACTAGTTTGTACATAACAGTACTACAATCATGATGGTCACTGGTTTGTACATAACAGTACTACAATCATGATGGTCACTGGTTTGTACATAACAGTACTACAATCATGATGGTCACTGGTTTGTACATAACAGTACTACAATCATGGTGGTCACTGGTTTGTACATAATAGTACTACAATCATGGTGGTCAGTAGTTTGTACATAACAGTACTACAATCATGGTGGTCACTAGTTTGTACCTAACAGTACTACAATCATGATGGTCACTAGTTTGTACCTAACAGTACTACAATCATGGTGGTCACTAGTTTGTACATAACAGTACTACAATCATGGTGGTCACTAGTTTGTACCTAACAGTACTACAATCATGGTGGTCACTGGTTTGTACCTAACAGTACTACAATCATGATGGTCACTAGTTTGTACCTAACAGTACTACAATCATGGTGGTCAGCAGTTTGTACATAACAGTACTACAATCATGGTGGTCACTAGTCTGTACCTAACAGTACTACAATCATGGTGGTCACTGGTTTGTACCTAACAGTACTACAATCATGATGGTCACTAGTTTGTACATAACAGTACTACAATCATGGTGGTCAGTAGTTTGTACATAACAGTACTACAATCATGATGGTCACTAGTTTGTACATAACAGTACTACAATCATGGTGGTCACTAGTTTGTACCTAACAGTACTACAATCATGGTGGTCACTGGTTTGTACCTAACAGTACTACAATCATGGTGGTCACTAGTTTGTACCTAACAGTACTACAATCATGGTGGTCACTAGTTTGTACCTAACAGTACTACAATCATGGTGGTCACTAGTTTGTACCTAACAGTACTACAATCATGGTGGTCACTAGTTTGTACATAACAGTACTACAATCATGGTGGTCACTAGTTTGTACCTAACAGTACTACAATCATGGTGGTCACTGGTTTGTACCTAACAGTACTACAATCATGATGGTCACTAGTTTGTACCTAACAGTACTACAATCATGGTGGTCAGTAGTTTGTACCTTACAGTACTACAATCATGATGGTCACAAGTTTGTACCTAACAGTACTACAATCATAGTGGTCACTAGTTTGTACATAACAGTACTACAATCATGATGGTCATTAGTTTGTACCTAACAGTACTACAATCATGATGGTCAGTAGTTTGTACCTAACAGTACTACAATCATGGTGGTCACTGGTTTGTACCTAACAGTACTACAATCATGATGGTCACTGGTTTGTACATAACAGTACTACAATCATGGTGGTCAGTAGTTTGTACATAACAGTACTACAATCATGATGGTCACTGGTTTGTACCTAACAGTACTACAATCATGGTGGTCACTGGTTTGTACATAACAGTACTACAATCATAGTGGTTACTGGTTTGTACCTAACAGTACTACAATCATAGTGGTCACTGGTTTGTACATAACAGTACTACAATCATAGTGGTCACTGGTTTGTACCTAACAGTACTACAATCATGGTGGTCACTGGTTTGTACATAACATTACTACAATCATGGTGGTCACTGGTTTGTATCTAACAGTACTACAATCATGATGGTCACTAGTTTGTACATAACAGTACTACAATCATGGTGGTCACTAGTTTGTACCTAACAGTACTACAATCATGGTGGTCACTGGTTTGCACATAACAGTACTACAAACATGATGGTCACTGGTTTGTACATAACAGTACTACAATCATGATGGTCACTAGTTTGTACATAACAGTACTACAATCATGGTGGTCAGTAGTTTGTACATAACAGTACTACAATCATGATGGTCACTGGTTTGTACCTAACAGTACTACAATCATGATGGTCACTGGTTTGTACATAACAGTACTACAATCATAGTGGTCACTGGTTTGTACATAACAGTACTACAATCATGATGGTCACTAGTTTGTACATAACAGTACTACAATCATGGTGGTCACTGGTTTGTACATAACAGTACTACAATCATGGTGGTCACTGGTTTGTACATAACAGTACTACAATCATGATGGTCACTAGTTTGTACATAACAGTACTACAATCATGGTGGTCACTGGTTTGTACCTAACAGTACTACAATCATGATGGTCACTAGTTTGTACCTAACAGTACTACAATCATGATGGTCACTGGTTTGTACCTAACAGTACTACAATCATAGTGGTCACTGGTTTGTACATAACAGTACTACAATCATGGTGGTCAGTAGTTTGTACATAACAGTACTACAATCATGATGGTCACTGGTTTGTACCTAACAGTACTACAATCATGGTGGTCAGTAGTTTGTACATAACAGTACTACAATCATGATGGTCACTGGTTTGTACATAACAGTACTACAATCATGGTGGTCACTAGTTTGTACATAACAGTACTACAATCATGATGGTCACTGGTTTGTACATAACAGTACTACAATCATGATGGTCACTGGTTTGTACATAACAGTACTACAATCATGATGGTCACTGGTTTGTACATAACAGTACTACAATCATGGTGGTCACTGGTTTGTACATAACAGTACTACAATCATGGTGGTCAGTAGTTTGTACATAACAGTACTACAATCATGGTGGTCACTAGTTTGTACCTAACAGTACTACAATCATGGTGGTCACTAGTTTGTACCTAACAGTACTACAATCATGGTGTCACTAGTTTGTACCTAACAGTACTACAATCATGGTGGTCACTAGTTTGTACCTAACAGTACTACAATCATGGTGGTCACTAGTTTGTACATAACAGTACTACAATCATGGTGGTCACTAGTTTGTACCTAACAGTACTACAATCATGGTGGTCACTGGTTTGTACCTAACAGTACTACAATCATGATGGTCACTAGTTTGTACCTAACAGTACTACAATCATTGTGGTCAGCAGTTTGTACATAACAGAACTACAATCATGGTGGTCACTAGTCTGTACCTAACAGTACTACAATCATGGTGGTCACTGGTTTGTACCTAACAGTACTACAATCATGATGGTCACTAGTTTGTACATAACAGTACTACAATCATGGTGGTCAGTAGTTTGTACATAACAGTACTACAATCATGATGGTCACTAGTTTGTACATAACAGTACTACAATCATGGTGGTCACTAGTTTGTACCTAACAGTACTACAATCATGGTGGTCACTGGTTTGTACCTAACAGTACTACAATCATGGTGGTCACTAGTTTGTACCTAACAGTACTACAATCATGGTGGTCACTAGTTTGTACCTAACAGTACTACAATCATGGTGGTCACTAGTTTGTACCTAACAGTACTACAATCATGGTGGTCACTAGTTTGTACATAACAGTACTACAATCATGGTGGTCACTAGTTTGTACTTAACAGTACTACAATCATGGTGGTCACTGTTTTGTACCTAACAGTACTACAATCATGATGGTCACTAGTTTGTACCTAACAGTACTACAATCATGGTGGTCAGTAGTTTGTACCTAACAGTACTACAATCATGATGGTCACTAGTTTGTACATAACAGTACTACAATCATAGTGGTCACTAGTTTGTACATAACAGTACTACAATCATGATGGTCATTAGTTTGTACCTAACAGTACTACAATCATGATGGTCAGTAGTTTGTACCTAACAGTACTACAATCATGGTGGTCACTGGTTTGTACCTAACAGTACTACAATCATGATGGTCACTGGTTTGTACATAACAGTACTACAATCATGGTGGTCAGTAGTTTGTACATAACAGTACTACAATCATGATGGTCACTGGTTTGTACCTAACAGTACTACAATCATGGTGGTCACTGGTTTGTACATAACAGTACTACAATCATAGTGGTCACTGGTTTGTACCTAACAGTACTACAATAATAGTGGTCACTGGTTTGTACATAACAGTACTACAATCATAGTGGTCACTGGTTTGTACCTAACAGTACTACAATCATGGTGGTCACTGCTTTGTACATAACATTACTACAATCATGGTGGTCACTGGTTTGTTCCTAACAGTACTACAATCATGATGGTCACTAGTTTGTACATAACAGTACTACAATCATAGTGGTCACTAGTTTGTACCTAACAGTACTACAATCATGGTGGTCACTGGTTTGCACATAACAGTACTACAATCATGATGGTCACTGGTTTGTACATAACAGTACTACAATCATGATGGTCACTAGTTTGTACATAACAGTACTACAATCATGGTGGTCAGTAGTTTGTACATAACAGTACTACAATCATGATGGTCACTGGTTTGTACCTAACAGTACTACAATCATGATGGTCACTGGTTTGTACCTAACAGTACTACAATCATAGTGGTCACTGGTTTGTACATAACAGTACTACAATCATGATGGTCACTAGTTTGTACATAACAGTACTACAATCATGGTGGTCACTGGTTTGTACCTAACAGTACTACAATCATGATGGTCACTAGTTTGTACCTAACAGTACTACAATCATGGTGGTCACTAGTTTGTACCTAACAGTACTACAATCATGGTGGTCACTAGTTTGTACATAACAGTACTACAATCATGATGGTCACTGGTTTGTACATAACAGTACTACAATCGTGATGGTCACTAGTTTGTACATAACAGTACTACAATCATGGTGGTCACTAGTCTGTACCTAACAGTACTACAATCATGGTGGTCACTGGTTTGTACCTAACAGTACTACAATCATGATGGTCACTAGTTTGTACATAACAGTACTACAATCATGGTGGTCACTAGTCTGTACCTAACAGTACTACAATCATGGTGGTCACTGGTTTGTACCTAACAGTACTACAATCATGATGGTCACTAGTTTGTACATAACAGTACTACAATCATGGTGGTCAGTAGTTTGTACATAACAGTACTACAATCATGATGGTCACTAGTTTGTACATAACAGTACTACAATCATGGTGGTCACTAGTTTGTACCTAACAGTACTACAATCATGGTGGTCACTGGTTTGTACCTAACAGTACTACAATCATGGTGGTCACTAGTTTGTACCTAACAGTACTACAATCATGGTGGTCACTAGTTTGTACCTAACAGTACTACAATCATGGTGGTCACTAGTTTGTACCTAACAGTACTACAATCATGGTGGTCACTAGTTTGTACATAACAGTACTACAATCATGGTGGTCACTAGTTTGTACTTAACAGTACTACAATCATGGTGGTCACTGGTTTGTACCTAACAGTACTACAATCATGATGGTCACTAGTTTGTACCTAACAGTACTACAATCATGGTGGTCAGTAGTTTGTACCTAACAGTACTACAATCATGATGGTCACTAGTTTGTACCTAACAGTACTACAATCATGGTGGTCACTGGTTTGTACCTAACAGTACTACAATCATGATGGTCACTGGTTTGTACATAACAGTACTACAATCATGGTGGTCAGTAGTTTGTACATAACAGTACTACAATCATGATGGTCACTGGTTTGTACCTAACAGTACTACAATCATGGTGGTCACTGGTTTGTACCTAACAGTACTACAATCATGGTGGTCACTGGTTTGTACCTAACAGTACTACAATCATAGTGGTCACTGGTTTGTACATAACAGTACTACAATCATAGTGGTCAGTAGTTTGTACATAACAGTACTACAATCATGATGGTCACTGGTTTGTACCTAACAGTACTACAATCATGGTGGTCACTGGTTTGTACATAACAGTACTACAATCATAGTGGTCACTGGTTTGTACCTAACAGTACTACAATCATAGTGGTCACTGGTTTGTACATAACAGTACTACAATCATAGTGGTCACTGGTTTGTACCTAACAGTACTACAATCATGGTGGTCACTGGTTTGTACATAACATTACTACAATCATGGTGGTCACTGGTTTGTACCTAACAGTACTACAATCATGATGGTCACTAGTTTGTACCTAACAGTACTACAATCATGGTGGTCACTAGTTTGTACCTAACAGTACTACAATCATGGTGGTCACTAGTTTGTACATAACAGTACTACAATCATGATGGTCACTGGTTTGTACATAACAGTACTACAATCGTGATGGTCACTAGTTTGTACATAACAGTACTACAATCATGGTGGTCACTAGTCTGTACCTAACAGTACTACAATCATGGTGGTCACTGGTTTGTACCTAACAGTACTACAATCATGATGGTCACTAGTTTGTACATAACAGTACTATACAATCATGGTGGTCACTAGTCTGTACCTAACAGTACTACAATCATGGTGGTCACTGGTTTGTACCTAACAGTACTACAATCATGATGGTCACTAGTTTGTACATAACAGTACTACAATCATGGTGGTCAGTAGTTTGTACATAACAGTACTACAATCATGATGGTCACTAGTTTGTACATAACAGTACTACAATCATGGTGGTCACTAGTTTGTACCTAACAGTACTACAATCATGGTGGTCACTGGTTTGTACCTAACAGTACTACAATCATGGTGGTCACTAGTTTGTACCTAACAGTACTACAATCATGGTGGTCACTAGTTTGTACCTAACAGTACTACAATCATGGTGGTCACTAGTTTGTACCTAACAGTACTACAATCATGGTGGTCACTAGTTTGTACATAACAGTACTACAATCATGGTGGTCACTAGTTTGTACTTAACAGTACTACAATCATGGTGGTCACTGGTTTGTACCTAACAGTACTACAATCATGATGGTCACTAGTTTGTACCTAACAGTACTACAATCATGGTGGTCAGTAGTTTGTACCTAACAGTACTACAATCATGATGGTCACTAGTTTGTACATAACAGTACTACAATCATAGTGGTCACTAGTTTGTACATAACAGTACTACAATCATGATGGTCATTAGTTTGTACCTAACAGTACTACAATCATGATGGTCAGTAGTTTGTACCTAACAGTACTACAATCATGGTGGTCACTGGTTTGTACCTAACAGTACTACAATCATGATGGTCACTGGTTTGTACATAACAGTACTACAATCATGGTGGTCAGTAGTTTGTACATAACAGTACTACAATCATGATGGTCACTGGTTTGTACCTAACAGTACTACAATCATGGTGGTCACTGGTTTGTACATAACAGTACTACAATCATAGTGGTCACTGGTTTGTACCTAACAGTACTACAATCATAGTGGTCACTGGTTTGTACATAACAGTACTACAATCATAGTGGTCACTGGTTTGTACCTAACAGTACTACAATCATGGTGGTCACTGGTTTGTACATAACATTACTACAATCATGGTGGTCACTAGTTTGTACCTAACAGTACTACAATCATGATGGTCACTAGTTTGTACATAACAGTACTACAATCATGGTGGTCACTAGTTTGTACCTAACAGTACTACAATCATGGTGGTCACTGGTTTGCACATAACAGTACTACAATCATGATGGTCACTGGTTTGTACATAACAGTACTACAATCATGATGGTCACTAGTTTGTACATAACAGTACTACAATCATGGTGGTCAGTAGTTTGTACATAACAGTACTACAATCATGATGGTCACTAGTTTGTACATAACAGTACTACAATCATGGTGGTCACTGGTTTGTACCTAACAGTACTACAATCATGATGGTCACTAGTTTGTACATAACAGTACTACAATCATGATGGTCACTGGTTTGTACCTAACAGTACTACAATCATAGTGGTCACTGGTTTGTACATAACAGTACTACAATCATGGTGGTCAGTAGTTTGTACATAACAGTACTACAATCATGATGGTCACTGGTTTGTACCTAACAGTACTACAATCATGATGGTCACTAGTTTGTACATAACAGTACTACAATCATGATGGTCACTGGTTTGTTCCTAACACTACTACAATCATGGTGGTCACTGGTTTGTACCTAACAGTACTACAATCATGATGGTCACTAGTTTGTACATAACAGTACTACAATCATGATGGTCACTGGTTTGTACATAACAGTACTACAATCATAGTGGTCACTGGTTTGTATCTAACAGTACTACAATCATGGTGGTCACTGGTTTGTACATAACAGTACTACAATCATGGTGGTCAGTAGTTTGTACATAACAGTACTACAATCATGGTGGTCACTGGTTTGTACATAACAGTACTACAATCATGGTGGTCACTGTTTTGTACATAAAAGTACTACAATCATGGTGGTCAGTAGTTTGTACATAACAGTACTACAATCATGGTGGTCACTGGTTTGTACATAACAGTACTACAATCATGGTGGTCACTGTTTTGTACATAACAGTACTACAATCATGGTGGTCACTGGTTTGTACATAACAGTACTACAATCATGATGGTCACTAGTTTGTACATAACAGTACTACAATCATGGTGGTCACTGGTTTGTACATAACAGTACTACAATCATAGTGGTCACTGGTTTGTACCTAAAACTACTACAATCATGGTGGTCACTAGTTTGTACATAACAGTACTACAATCATGATGGTCAGTAGTTTGTACATAACAGTACTACAATCATGATGGTCACTAGTTTGTACCTAACAGTACTACAATCATAGTGGTCACTAGTTTGTACATAACAGTACTACAATCATGATGGTCATTAGTTTGTACCTAACAGTACTACAATCATGATGGTCAGTAGTTTGTACCTAACAGTACTACAATCATGGTGGTCACTGGTTTGTACCTAACAGTACTACAATCATCATGGTCAGTGGTTTGTACATAACAGTACTACAATCATGGTGGTCAGTAGTTTGTACATAACAGTACTACAATCATGATGGTCACTGGTTTGTACCTAACAGTACTACAATCATGGTGGTCACTAGTTTGTACATAACAGTACTACAATCATGGTGGTCACTAGTTTGTACCTAACAGTACTACAATCATGGTGGTCACTGGTTTGTACCTAACAGTACTACAATCATGATGGTCACTAGTTTGTACCTAACAGTACTACAATCATGGTGGTCAGTAGTTTGTACCTAACAGTACTACAATCATGATGGTCACTAGTTTGTACATAACAGTACTACAATCATAGTGGTCACTAGTTTGTACATAACAGTACTACAATCATGATGGTCATTAGTTTGTACCTAACAGTACTACAATCATGATGGTCAGTAGTTTGTACCTAACAGTACTACAATCATGGTGGTCACTGGTTTGTACCTAACAGTACTACAATCATGATGGTCACTGGTTTGTACATAACAGTACTACAATCATGGTGGTCAGTAGTTTGTACATAACAGTACTACAATCATGATGGTCACTGGTTTGTACCTAACAGTACTACAATCATGGTGGTCACTGGTTTGTACATAACAGTACTACAATCATAGTGGTCACTGGTTTGTACCTAACAGTACTACAATCATAGTGGTCACTGGTTTGTACATAACAGTACTACAATCATAGTGGTCACTGGTTTGTACCTAACAGTACTACAATCATGGTGGTCACTGGTTTGTACATAACAGTACTACAATCATGGTGGTCACTAGTTTGTACCTAACAGTACTACAATCATGATGGTCACTAGTTTGTACATAACAGTACTACAATCATGGTGGTCACTAGTTTGTACCTAACAGTACTACAATCATGGTGGTCACTGGTTTGCACATAACAGTACTACAATCATGATGGTCACTGGTTTGTACATAACAGTACTACAATCATGATGGTCACTAGTTTGTACATAACAGTACTACAATCATGGTGGTCAGTAGTTTGTACATAACAGTACTACAATCATGATGGTCACTAGTTTGTACATAACAGTACTACAATCATGGTGGTCACTGGTTTGTACCTAACAGTACTACAATCATGATGGTCACTAGTTTGTACATAACAGTACTACAATCATGATGGTCACTGGTTTGTACCTAACAGTACTACAATCATAGTGGTCACTGGTTTGTACATAACAGTACTACAATCATGGTGGTCAGTAGTTTGTACATAACAGTACTACAATCATGATGGTCACTGGTTTGTACCTAACAGTACTACAATCATGATGGTCACTAGTTTGTACATAACAGTACTACAATCATGATGGTCACTGGTTTGTTCCTAACACTACTACAATCATGGTGGTCACTGGTTTGTACCTAACAGTACTACAATCATGATGGTCACTAGTTTGTACATAACAGTACTACAATCATGATGGTCACTGGTTTGTACATAACAGTACTACAATCATAGTGGTCACTGGTTTGTATCTAACAGTACTACAATCATGGTGGTCACTGGTTTGTACATAACAGTACTACAATCATGGTGGTCAGTAGTTTGTACATAACAGTACTACAATCATGGTGGTCACTGGTTTGTACATAACAGTACTACAATCATGGTGGTCACTGTTTTGTACATAAAAGTACTACAATCATGGTGGTCAGTAGTTTGTACATAACAGTACTACAATCATGGTGGTCACTGGTTTGTACATAACAGTACTACAATCATGGTGGTCACTGTTTTGTACATAACAGTACTACAATCATGGTGGTCACTGGTTTGTACATAACAGTACTACAATCATGATGGTCACTAGTTTGTACATAACAGTACTACAATCATGGTGGTCACTGGTTTGTACATAACAGTACTACAATCATAGTGGTCACTGGTTTGTACCTAAAACTACTACAATCATGGTGGTCACTAGTTTGTACATAACAGTACTACAATCATGATGGTCAGTAGTTTGTACATAACAGTACTACAATCATGATGGTCACTAGTTTGTACCTAACAGTACTACAATCATAGTGGTCACTAGTTTGTACATAACAGTACTACAATCATGATGGTCATTAGTTTGTACCTAACAGTACTACAATCATGATGGTCAGTAGTTTGTACCTAACAGTACTACAATCATGGTGGTCACTGGTTTGTACCTAACAGTACTACAATCATCATGGTCAGTGGTTTGTACATAACAGTACTACAATCATGGTGGTCAGTAGTTTGTACATAACAGTACTACAATCATGATGGTCACTGGTTTGTACCTAACAGTACTACAATCATGGTGGTCACTAGTTTGTACATAACAGTACTACAATCATGGTGGTCACTAGTTTGTACCTAACAGTACTACAATCATGGTGGTCACTGGTTTGTACCTAACAGTACTACAATCATGATGGTCACTAGTTTGTACCTAACAGTACTACAATCATGGTGGTCAGTAGTTTGTACCTAACAGTACTACAATCATGATGGTCACTAGTTTGTACCTAACAGTACTACAATCATAGTGGTCACTAGTTTGTACATAACAGTACTACAATCATGATGGTCATTAGTTTGTACATAACAGTACTACAATCATGATGGTCAGTAGTTTGTACCTAACAGTACTACAATCATGGTGGTCACTGGTTTGTACATAACAGTACTACAATCATGATGGTCACTGGTTTGTACATAACAGTACTACAATCATGGTGGTCAGTAGTTTGTACATAACAGTACTACAATCATGGTGGTCACTGGTTTGTACATAACAGTACTACAATCATGGTGGTCACTGGTTTGTACATAACAGTACTACAATCATGATGGTCACTGGTTTGTACATAACAGTACTACAATCATGATGGTCACTGGTTTGTACATAACAGTACTACAATCATGGTGGTCAGTAGTTTGTACATAACAGTACTACAATCATGGTGGTCACTGGTTTGTACATAACAGTACTACAATCATGGTGGTCACTGGTTTGTACATAACACTACTACAATCATGATGGTCACTGGTTTGTACATAACAGTACTACAATCATGATGGTCACTGGTTTGTACATAACAGTACTACAATCATGGTGGTCAGTAGTTTGTACATAACAGTACTACAATCATGGTGGTCACTGGTTTGTACAGAACAGTACTACAATCATGGTGGTCACTGGTTTGTACATAACAGTACTACAATCATGATGGTCACTGGTTTGTACCTAACAGTACTACAATCATAGTGGTCACTGGTTTGTACATAACAGTACTACAATCATGATGGTCACTAGTTTGTACATAACAGTACTACAATCATGGTGGTCACTGGTTTGTACATAACAGTACTACAATCATGGTGGTCACTGGTTTGTACATAACAGTACTACAATCATGATGGTCACTAGTTTGTACATAACAGTACTACAATCATGGTGGTCACTGGTTTGTACCTAACAGTACTACAATCATGATGGTCACTAGTTTGTACATAACAGTACTACAATCATGATGGTCACTGGTTTGTACCTAACAGTACTACAATCATAGTGGTCACTGGTTTGTACATAACAGTACTACAATCATGGTGGTCAGTAGTTTGTACATAACAGTACTACAATCATGATGGTCACTGGTTTGTACCTAACAGTACTACAATCATGATGGTCACCAGTTTGTACATAACAGTACTACAATCATGATGGTCACTGGTTTGTACCTAACACTACTACAATCATGGTGGTCACTGGTTTGTACCTAACAGTACTACAATCATGATGGTCACTAGTTTGTACATAACAGTACTACAATCATGATGGTCACTGGTTTGTACATAACAGTACTACAATCATAGTGGTCACTGGTTTGTATCTAACAGTACTACAATCATGGTGGTCACTGGTTTGTACATAACAGTACTACAATCATGGTGGTCAGTAGTTTGTACATAACAGTACTACAATCATGGTGGTGACTGGTTTGTACATAACAGTACTACAATCATGGTGGTCACTGTTTTGTACATAACAGTACTACAATCATGGTGGTCAGTAGTTTGTACATAAAAGTACTACAATCATGGTGGTCACTGGTTTGTACATAACAGTACTACAATCATGGTGGTCACTGTTTTGTACATAACAGTACTACAATCATGGTGGTCACTGGTTTGTACATAACAGTACTACAATCATGATGGTCACTAGTTTGTACCTAACAGTACTACAATCATGGTGGTCACTGGTTTGTACATAACAGTAATACAATCATGATGGTCACTAGTTTGTACCTAACAGTACTACAATCATGGTGGTCACTGGTTTGTACCTAACAGTACTACAATCATGGTGGTCACTGGTTTGTACCTAACAGTACTACAATCATGGTGGTCAGTAGTTTGTACATAACAGTACTACAATCATGGTGGTCACTAGTTAGTACCTAACAGTACTACAATCATGGTGGTCAGTGGTTTGTACCTAACAGTACTACAATCATGATGGTCACTAGTTTGTACCTAACAGTACTACAATCATAGTGGTCACTGGTTTGTACATAACAGTACTACAATCATGATGGTCACTGGTTTGTACCTAACAGTACTACAATCATGATGGTCACTGGTTTGTACATAACAGTACTACAATCATGGTGGTCAGTGGTTTGTACATAACAGTACTACAATCATGGTGGTCACTAGTTTGTACATAACAGTACTACAATCATGATGGTCACTGGTTTGTACATAACAGTACTACAATCATGATGGTCACTGGTTTGTACATAACAGTACTACAATCATGGTGGTCACTGGTTTGTACATAACAGTACTACAATCATAGTGGTCACTGGTTTGTACCTAACAGTACTACAATCATGATGGTCATTGGTTTGTACATAACAGTACTACAATCATGGTGGTCAGTAGTTTGTACATAACAGTACTACAATCATGGTGGTCACTGGTTTGTACCTAACAGTACTACAATCATGATGGTCACTAGTTTGTACCTAACAGTACTACAATCATGGTGGTCAGTAGTTTGTACCTAACAGTACTACAATCATGATGGTCACTAGTTTGTACCTAACAGTACTACAATCATAGTGGTCACTAGTTTGTACATAACAGTACTACAATCATGATGGTCATTAGTTTGTACCTAACAGTACTACAATCATGATGGTCAGTAGTTTGTACCTAACAGTACTACAATCATGGTGGTCACTGGTTTGTACCTAACAGTACTAGAATCATGGTGGTCAGTGGTTTGTACATAACAGTACTACAATAATGGTGGTCAGTAGTTTGTACATAACAGTACTACAATCATGATGGTCACTGGTTTGTACCTAACAGTACTACAATCATGGTGGTCACTGGTTTGTACATAACAGTACTACAATCATAGTGGTCACTGGTTTGTACCTAACAGTACTACAATCATAGTGGTCACTGGTTTGTACATAACAGTACTACAATCATAGTGGTCACTGGTTTGTACCTAACAGTACTACAATCATGGTGGTCACTGGTTTGTACATAACATTACTACAATCATTGTGGTCACTGGTTTGTACATAACAGTACTACAATCATGGTGGTCAGTAGTTTGTACATAACAGTACTACAATCATGGTGGTCACTAGTTTGTACCTAACAGTACTACAATCATGGAGGTCACTGGTTTGTACATAACAGTACTACAATCATAGTGGTCACTGGTTTGTACATAACAGTACTACAATCATGATGGTCACTGGTTTGTACATAACAGTACTACAATCATGGTGATCACTGGTTTGTACATAACAGTACTACAATCATGGTGGTCAGTGGTTTGTACCTAACAGTACTACAATCATGGTGGTCACTGGTTTGTACATAACAGTACTACAATCATAGTGGTCACTGGTTTGTACCTAACAGTACTACAATCATGATGGTCTAGTTTGTACCTAACAGTACTACAATCATGGTGGTCACTAGTTTGTACATAACAGTACTACAATCATGGTGGTCACTGGTTTGTACATAACAGTACTACAATCATGGTGGTCACTGGTTTGTACATAACAGTACTACAATCATGGTGGTCAGTAGTTTGTACATAACAGTACTACAATCATGGTGGTCACTGGTTTGTACGTAACAGTACTACAATCATGATGGTCACTGGTTTGTACATAACAGTACTACAATCATGATGGTCACTAGTTTGTACCTAACAGTACTACAATCATGGTGGTCAGTAGTTTGTACATAACAGTACTACAATCATGATGGTCACTGGTTTGTACATAACAGTACTACAATCATGGTGGTCACTAGTTTGTACCTAACAGTACTACAATCATGGTGGTCAGTAGTTTGTACATAACAGTACTACAATCATGATGGTCACTGGTTTGTACATAACAGTACTACAATCATGATGGTCACTAGTTTGTACATAACAGTACTACAATCATGGTGGTCAGTAGTTTGTACATAACAGTACTACAATCATGATGGTCACTGGTTTGTACCTAACAGTACTACAATCATGATGGTCACTGGTTTGTACCTAACAGTACTACAATCATAGTGGTCACTGGTTTGTACATAACAGTACTACAATCATGATGGTCACTAGTTTGTACATAACAGTACTACAATCATGGTGGTCACTGGTTTGTACATAACAGTACTACAATCATGGTGGTCACTTGTTTGTACATAACAGTACTACAATCATGATGGTCACTAGTTTGTACATAACAGTACTACAATCATGGTGGTCACTGGTTTGTACCTAACAGTACTACAATCATGATGGTCACTAGTTTGTACATAACAGTACTACAATCATGATGGTCACTGGTTTGTACCTAACAGTACTACAATCATAGTGGTCACTGGTTTGTACATAACAGTACTACAATCATGGTGGTCAGTAGTTTGTACATAACAGTACTACAATCATGATGGTCACTGGTTTGTACCTAACAGTACTACAATCATGATGGTCACTAGTTTGTACATAACAGTACTACAATCATGATGGTCACTGGTTTGTACCTAACACTACTACAATCATGGTGGTCACTGGTTTGTACCTAACAGTACTACAATCATGATGGTCACTAGTTTGTACATAACAGTACTACAATCATGATGGTCACTGGTTTGTACATAACAGTACTACAATCATAGTGGTCACTGGTTTGTATCTAACAGTACTACAATCATGGTGGTCACTGGTTTGTACATAACAGTACTACAATCATGGTGGTCAGTAGTTTGTACATAACAGTACTACAATCATGGTGGTCACTGGTTTGTACATAACAGTACTACAATCATGGTGGTCACTGTTTTGTACATAACAGTACTACAATCATGGTGGTCAGTAGTTTGTACATAACAGTACTACAATCATGGTGGTCACTGGTTTGTACATAACAGTACTACAATCATGGTGGTCACTGTTTTGTACATAACAGTACTACAATCATGGTGGTCACTGGTTTGTACATAACAGTACTACAATCATGATGGTCACTAGTTTGTACCTAACAGTACTACAATCATGGTGGTCACTGGTTTGTACATAACAGTAATACAATCATGATGGTCACTAGTTTGTACCTAACAGTACTACAATCATGGTGGTCACTGGTTTGTACCTAACAGTACTACAATCATGGTGGTCACTGGTTTGTACCTAACAGTACTACAATCATGGTGGTCAGTAGTTTGTACATAACAGTACTACTATCATGGTGGTCACTAGTTTGTACCTAACAGTACTACAATCATGGTGGTCAGTGGTTTGCACCTAACAGTACTACAATCATGATGGTCACTAGTTTGTACCTAACAGTACTACAATCATAGTGGTCACTGGTTTGTACATAACAGTACTACAATCATGATGGTCACTGGTTTGTACCTAACAGTACTACAATCATGATGGTCACTGGTTTGTACATAACAGTACTTCAATCATAGTGGTCACTGGTTTGTACCTAACAGTACTACAATCATGATGGTCTAGTTTGTACCTAACAGTACTACAATCATGGTGGTCACTAGTTTGTACATAACAGTACTACAATCATGGTGGTCACTGGTTTGTACATAACAGTACTACAATCATGGTGGTCACTGGTTTGTACATAACAGTACTACAATCATGGTGGTCAGTAGTTTGTACATAACAGTACTACAATCATGGTGGTCACTGGTTTGTACATAACAGTACTACAATCATGATGGTCACTGGTTTGTACATAACAGTACTACAATCATGGTGGTCACTAGTTTGTACCTAACAGTACTACAATCATGGTGGTCACTAGTTTGTACCTAACAGTACTACAATCATGGTGGTCAGTAGTTTGTACATAACAGTACAACAATCATGATGGTCACTGGTTTGTACATAACAGTACTACAATCATGGTGGTCACTAGTTTGTACATAACAGTACTACAATCATGATGGTCACTGGTTTGTACATAACAGTACTACAATCATGATGGTCACTGGTTTGTACATAACAGTACTACAATCATGATGGTCACTGGTTTGTACATAACAGTACTACAATCATGGTGGTCACTGGTTTGTACATAACAGTACTACAATCATGGTGGTCAGTAGTTTGTACATAACAGTACTACAATCATGGTGGTCACTAGTTTGTACCTAACAGTACTACAATCATGGTGGTCACTAGTTTGTACCTAACAGTACTACAATCATGGTGGTCACTAGTTTGTACATAACAGTACTACAATCATGGTGGTCACTAGTTTGTACCTAACAGTACTACAATCATGGTGGTCACTGGTTTGTACCTAACAGTACTACAATCATGATGGTCACTAGTTTGTACCTAACACTACTACAATCATGGTGGTCAGCAGTTTGTACATAACAGTACTACAATCATGGTGGTCACTAGTCTGTACCTAACAGTACTACAATCATGGTGGTCACTGGTTTGTACCTAACAGTACTACAATCATGATGGTCACTAGTTTGTACATAACAGTACTACAATCATGGTGGTCAGTAGTTTGTACATAACAGTACTACAATCATGATGGTCACTAGTTTGTACATAACAGTACTACAATCATGGTGGTCACTAGTTTGTACCTAACAGTACTACAATCATGGTGGTCACTGGTTTGTACCTAACAGTACTACAATCATGGTGGTCACTAGTTTGTACCTAACAGTACTACAATCATGGTGGTCACTAGTTTGTACCTAACAGTACTACAATCATGGTGGTCACTAGTTTGTACCTAACAGTACTACAATCATGGTGGTCACTAGTTTGTACATAACAGTACTACAATCATGGTGGTCAGTAGTTTGTACCTAACAGTACTACAATCATGATGGTCACTAGTTTGTACCTAACAGTACTACAATCATAGTGGTCACTAGTTTGTACATAACAGTACTACAATCATGATGGTCATTAGTTTGTACCTAACAGTACTACAATCATGATGGTCAGTAGTTTGTACCTAACAGTACTACAATCATGGTGGTCACTGGTTTGTACCTAACAGTACTACAATCATGATGGTCACTGGTTTGTACATAACAGTACTACAATCATGGTGGTCAGTAGTTTGTACATAACAGTACTACAATCATGATGGTCACTGGTTTGTACCTAACAGTACTACAATCATGGTGGTCACTGGTTTGTACATAACAGTACTACAATCATAGTGGTCACTGGTTTGTACCTAACAGTACTACAATCATAGTGGTCACTGGTTTGTACATAACAGTACTGCAATCATAGTGGTCACTGGTTTGTACCTAACAGTACTACAATCATGGTGGTCACTGGTTTGTACATAACATTACTACAATCATGGTGGTCACTGGTTTGTACCTAACAGTACTACAATCATGATGGTCACTAGTTTGTACATAACAGTACTACAATCATGGTGGTCACTAGTTTGTACCTAACAGTACTACAATCATGGTGGTCACTGGTTTGCACATAACAGTACTACAATCATGATGGTCAGTAGTTTGTACATAACAGTACTACAATCATGATGGTCACTAGTTTGTACATAACAGTACTACAATCATGGTGGTCAGTAGTTTGTACATAACAGTACTACAATCATGATGGTCACTGGTTTGTACCTAACAGTACTACAATCATGATGGTCACTGGTTTGTACATAACAGTACTACAATCATAGTGGTCACTGGTTTGTACATAACAGTACTACAATCATGATGGTCACTGGTTTGTACATAACAGTACTACAATCATGATGGTCACTGGTTTGTACATAACAGTACTACAATCATGGTGGTCACTGGTTTGTACATAACAGTACTACAATCATGATGGTCACTGGTTTGTACCTAACAGTACTACAATCATAGTGGTCACTGGTTTGTACATAACAGTACTACAATCATGATGGTCACTAGTTTGTACATAACAGTACTACAATCATGGTGGTCACTGGTTTGTACATAACAGTACTACAATCATGGTGGTCACTGGTTTGTACATAACAGTACTACAATCATGATGGTCACTGGTTTGTACATAACAGTACTACAATCATGATGGTCACTGGTTTGTACATAACAGTACTACAATCATGATGGTCACTAGTTTGTACATAACAGTACTACAATCATGGTGGTCACTGGTTTGTACCTAACAGTACTACAATCATGATGGTCACTAGTTTGTACATAACAGTACTACAATCATGATGGTCACTGGTTTGTACCTAACAGTACTACAATCATAGTGGTCACTGGTTTGTACATAACAGTACTACAATCATGGTGGTCAGTAGTTTGTACATAACAGTACTACAATCATGATGGTCACTGGTTTGTACATAACAGTACTACAATCATGGTGGTCAGTAGTTTGTACATAACAGTACTACAATCATGATGGTCACTGGTTTGTACCTAACAGTACTACAATCATAGTGGTCACTGGTTTGTACATAACAGTACTACAATCATGATGGTCACTAGTTTGTACATAACAGTACTACAATCATGGTGGTCACTGGTTTGTACATAACAGTACTACAATCATGGTGGTCACTGGTTTGTACATAACAGTACTACAATCATGATGGTCACTAGTTTGTACATAACAGTACTACAATCATGGTGGTCACTGGTTTGTACCTAACAGTACTACAATCATGATGGTCACTAGTTTGTACATAACAGTACTACAATCATGATGGTCACTGGTTTGTACCTAACAGTACTACAATCATAGTGGTCACTGGTTTGTACATAACAGTACTACAATCATAGTGGTCAGTAGTTTGTACATAACAGTACTACAATCATGATGGTCACTAGTTTGTACATAACAGTACTACAATCATGGTGGTCACTGGTTTGTACCTAACAGTACTACAATCATGATGGTCACTAGTTTGTACATAACAGTACTACAATCATGATGGTCACTGGTTTGTACATAACAGTACTACAATCATAGTGGTCACTAGTTTGTACATAACAGTACTACAATCATGATGGTCACTGGTTTGTACATAACAGTACTACAATCATAGTGGTCACTGGTTTGTATCTAACAGTACTACAATCATGGTGGTCACTGGTTTGTACATAACAGTACTACAATCATGGTGGTCAGTAGTTTGTACATAACAGTACTACAATCATGGTGGTCACTGGTTTGTATATAACAGTACTACAATCATGGTGGTCACTGTTTTGTACATAACAGTACTACAATCATGGTGGTCAGTAGTTTGTACATAACAGTACTACAATCATGGTGGTCACTGGTTTGTACATAACAGTACTACAATCATGGTGGTCACTGTTTTGTACATAACAGTACTACAATCATGGTGGTCACTGGTTTGTACATAACAGTACTACAATCATGATGGTCACTAGTTTGTACATAACAGTACTACAATCATGGTGGTCACTGGTTTGTACATAACAGTACTACAATCATAGTGGTCACTGGTTTGTACCTAACACTACTACAATCATGGTGGTCACTAGTTTGTACATAACAGTACTACAATCATGATGGTCAGTAGTTTGTACATAACAGTACTACAATCATGATGGTCACTAGTTTGTACCTAACAGTACTACAATCATAGTGGTCACTAGTTTGTACATAACAGTACTACAATCATGATGGTCATTAGTTTGTACCTAACAGTACTACAATCATGATGGTCAGTAGTTTGTACCTAACAGTACTACAATCATGGTGGTCACTGGTTTGTACCTAACAGTACTACAATCATGATGGTCACTGGTTTGTACATAACAGTACTACAATCATGGTGGTCAGTAGTTTGTACATAACAGTACTACAATCATGATGGTCACTGGTTTGTACCTAACAGTACTACAATCATGGTGGTCACTAGTTTGTACATAACAGTACTACAATCATGATGGTCACTAGTTTGTACCTAACAGTACTACAATCATGGTGGTCACTGGTTTGTACCTAACAGTACTACAATCATGATGGTCACTAGTTTGTACATAACAGTACTACAATCATGGTGGTCACTAGTTTGTACCTAACAGTACTACAATCATGGTGGTCAGTAGTTTGTACCTAACAGTACTACAATCATGATGGTCACTAGTTTGTACCTAACAGTACTACAATCATAGTGGTCACTAGTTTGTACATAACAGTACTACAATCATGATGGTCATTAGTTTGTACCTAACAGTACTACAATCATGATGGTCAGTAGTTTGTACCTAACAGTACTACAATCATGGTGGTCACTGGTTTGTACCTAACAGTACTACAATCATGATGGTGACTGGTTTGTACATAACAGTACTACAATCATGGTGGTCAGTAGTTTGTACATAACAGTACTACAATCATGATGGTCACTGGTTTGTACCTAACAGTACTACAATCATAGTGGTCACTGGTTTGTACCTAACAGTACTACAATCATGGTGGTCACTGGTTTGTACATAACATTACTACAATCATGGTGGTCACTGGTTTGTACCTAACAGTACTACAATCATGATGGACACTAGTTTGTACATAACAGTACTACAATCATGGTGGTCACTAGTTTGTACCTAACAGTACTACAATCATGATGGTCACTGGTTTGTACCTAACAGTACTACAATCATAGTGGTCACTGGTTTGTACATAACAGTACTACAATCATGATGGTCACTAGTTTGTACATAACAGTACTACAATCATGGTGGTCACTGGTTTGTACATAACAGTACTACAATCATGGTGGTCACTGGTTTGTACATAACAGTACTACAATCATGATGGTCACTAGTTTGTACATAACAGTACTGCAATCATGGTGGTCACTGGTTTGTACCTAACAGTACTTTAATCGTGATGGTCACTAGTTTGTACATAACAGTACTACAATCATGATGGTCACTGGTTTGTACCTAACAGTACTACAATCATGATGGTCACTAGTTTGTACATAACAGTACTACAATCATGGTGGTCAGTAGTTTGTACATAACAGTACTACAATCATGATGGTCACTGGTTTGTACCTAACAGTACTACAATCATGGTGGTCACTAGTTTGTACATAACAGTACTACAATCATGATGGTCACTGGTTTGTACCTAACACTACTACAATCATGGTGGTCACTGGTTTGTACCTAACAGTACTACAATCATGGTGGTCAGTAGTTTGTACATAACAGTACTACAATCATGGTGGTCACTCGTTTGTACATAACAGTACTACAATCATGGTGGTCAGTAAGTTGTACATAACAGTACTACAATCATGGTGGTCAGTAGTTTGTACATAACAGTACTACAATCATGGTGGTCACTGGTTTGTACATAACAGTACTACAATCATGATGGTCACTAGTTTGTACATAACAGTACTACAATCATGGTGGTCACTGGTTTGTACATAACAGTACTACAATCATAGTGGTCACTGGTTTGTACCTAACACTACTACAATCATGGTGGTCACTAGTTTGTACATAACAGTACTACAATCATGATGGTCAGTAGTTTGTACATAACAGTACTACAATCATGATGGTCACTAGTTTGTACCTAACAGTACTACAATCATAGTGGTCACTAGTTTGTACATAACAGTACTACAATCATGATGGTCATTAGTTTGTACCTAACAGTACTACAATCATGATGGTCAGTAGTTTGTACCTAACAGTACTACAATCATGGTGGTCACTGGTTTGTACCTAACAGTACTACAATCATGATGGTCACTGGTTTGTACATAACAGTACTACAATCATGGTGGTCAGTAGTTTGTACATAACAGTACTACAATCATGATGGTCACTGGTTTGTACCTAACAGTACTACAATCATGGTGGTCACTGGTTTGTACATAACAGTACTACAATCATAGTGGTCACTGGTTTGTACCTAACAGTACTACAATCATAGTGGTCACTGGTTTGTACAGAACAGTACTACAATCATAGTGGTCACTGGTTTGTACATAACAGTACTACAATCATGGTGGTCACTGGTTTGTACATAACATTACTACAATCATGGTGGTCACTGGTTTGTACCTAACAGTACTACACTCATGATGGTCACTAGTTTGTACATAACAGTACTACAATCATGGTGGTCACTAGTTTGTACCTAACAGTACTACAATCATGGTGGTCACTGGTTTGCAGATAACAGTACTACAATCATGATGGTCACTGGTTTGTACATAACAGTACTACAATCATGGTGGTCACTGGTTTGTACATAACAGTACTACAATCATGGTGGTCACTAGTCTGTACCTAACAGTACTACAATCATGGTGGTCACTGGTTTGTACATAACAGTACTACAATCATGGTGGTCACTAGTCTGTACCTAACAGTACTACAATCATGGTGGTCAGTAGTTTGTACATAACAGTACTACAATCATGATGGTCACTGGTTTGTACATAACAGTACTACAATCATGGTGGTCACTGGTTTGTACATAACAGTACTACAATCATGATGGTCACTAGTTTGTACATAACAGTACTACAATCATGGTGGTCACTGGTTTGTACATAACAGTACTACAATAATAGTGGTCACTGGTTTGTACATAACAGTACTACAATCATAGTGGTCACTGGTTTGTACCTAACAGTACTACAATCATGGTGGTCACTAGTTTGTACATAACAGTACTACAATCATGGTGGTCAGTAATTTGTACATAACAGTACTACAATCATGATGGTCACTGGTTTGTACCTAACAGTACTACAATCATGGTGGTCAGTAGTTTGTACATAACAGTACTACAATCATGATGGTCACTGGTTTGTATCTAACAGTACTACAATCATAGTGGTCACTGGTTTGTACATAACAGTACTACAATCATGATGGTCACTAGTTTGTACATAACAGTACTACAATCATGGTGGTCACTGGTTTGTACATAACAGTACTACAATCATGGTGGTCACTGGTTTGTACATAACAGTACTACAATCATGATGGTCACTAGTTTGTACATAACAGTACTACAATCATGGTGGTCACTGGTTTGTACCTAACAGTACTACAATCATGATGGTCACTAGTTTGTACATAACAGTACTACAATCATGATGGTCACTGGTTTGTACATAACAGTACTACAATCATAGTGGTCACTGGTTTGTACATAACAGTACTACAATCATGGTGGTCAGTAGTTTGTACATAACAGTACTACAATCATGATGGTCACTGGTTTGTACCTAACAGTACTACAATCATGATGGTCACTAGTTTGTACATAACAGTACTACAATCATGATGGTCACTGGTTTGTACATAACAGTACTACAATCATGATGGTCACTGGTTTGTACCTAACACTACTACAATCATGGTGGTCACTGGTTTGTACCTAACAGTACTACAATCATGATGGTCACTAGTTTGTACATAACAGTACTACAATCATGATGGTCACTGGTTTGTACATAACAGTACTACAATCATAGTGGTCACTGGTTTGTACATAACAGTACTACAATCATGATGGTCACTGGTTTGTATCTAACAGTACTACAATCATGGTGGTCACTGGTTTGTACATAACAGTACTACAATCATGGTGGTCAGTAGTTTGTACATAACAGTACTACAATCATGGTGGTCACTGGTTTGTACATAACAGTACTACAATCATGGTGGTCACTGTTTTGTACATAACAGTACTACAATCATGGTGGTCAGTAGTTTGTACATAACAGTACTACAATCATGGTGGTCACTGGTTTGTACATAACAGTACTACAATCATGGTGGTCACTGTTTTGTACATAACAGTACTACAATCATGGTGGTCACTGGTTTGTACATAACAGTACTACAATCATGATGGTCACTAGTTTGTACATAACAGTACTACAATCATGGTGGTCACTGGTTTGTACATAACAGTACTACAATCATAGTGGTCACTGGTTTGTACCTAACACTACTACAATCATGGTGGTCACTAGTTTGTACATAACAGTACTACAATCATGATGGTCAGTAGTTTGTACATAACAGTACTACAATCATGGTGGTCAGTAGTTTGTACATAACAGTACTACAATCATGGTGGTCAGTAGTTTGTACATAACAGTACTACACTCATGATGGTCACTGGTTTGTACATAACAGTACTACAATCATGATGGTCACTGGTTTGTACATAACAGTACTACAATCATGGTGGTCACTAGTTTGTACATAACAGTACTACAATCATGATGGTCACTAGTTTGTACATAACAGTACTACAATCATGGTGGTCAGTAGTTTGTACATAACAGTACTACAATCATGATGGTCACTGGTTTGTACATAACAGTACTACAATCATGATGGTCACTGGTTTGTACATAACAGTACTACAATCATGATGGTCACTGGTTTGTACATAACAGTACTACAATCATGGTGGTCAGTAGTTTGTACATAACAGTACTACAATCATGGTGGTCACTGGTTTGTACATAACAGTACTACAATCATGGTGGTCACTGTTTTGTACATAACAGTACTACAATCATGGTGGTCAGTAGTTTGTACATAACAGTACTACAATCATGTTGGTCACTGGTTTGTACCTAACAGTACTACAATCATGATGGTCACTGGTTTGTACATAACAGTACTACAATCATGATGGTCACTGTTTTGTACATAACAGTACTACAATCATGGTGGTCACTGTTTTGTACATAACAGTACTACAATCATGGTGGTCACTGTTTTGTACATAACAGTACTACAATCATGGTGGTCACTGGTTTGTACATAACAGTACTACAATCATGATGGTCACTAGTTTGTACATAACAGTACTACAATCATGGTGGTCACTGGTTTGTACATAACAGTACTACAATCATAGTGGTCACTGGTTTGTACCTAACACTACTACAATCATGGTGGTCACTAGTTTGTACATAACAGTACTACAATCATGATGGTCAGTAGTTTGTACATAACAGTACTACAATCATGGTGGTCAGTAGTTTGTACATAACAGTACTACAATCATGGTGGTCAGTAGTTTGTACATAACAGTACTACACTCATGATGGTCACTGGTTTGTACATAACAGTACTACAATCATGATGGTCACTGGTTTGTACATAACAGTACTACAATCATGTTGGTCACTAGTTTGTACATAACAGTACTACAATCATGGTGGTCACTAGTTTGTACCTAACAGTACTACAATCATGGTGGTCACTAGTTTGTACCTAACAGTACTACAATCATGGTGGTCACTAGTTTGTACCTAACAGTACTACAATCATGGTGGTCACTGGTTTGTACATAACAGTACTACAATCATAGTGGTCACTGGTTTGTACATAACAGTACTACAATCATAGTGGTCACTGGTTTGTACATAACAGTACTACAATCATGGTGGTCACTGGTTTGTACATAACAGTACTACACTCATGATGGTCACTGGTTTGTACCTAACAGTACTACAATCATGGTGGTCACTAGTTTGTACCTAACAGTACTACAATCATGGTGGTCACTAGTTTGTACCTAACAGTACTACAATCATGGTGGTCACTGGTTTGTACATAACAGTACTACAATCATAGTGGTCACTGGTTTGTACATAACAGTACTACAATCATGGTGGTCACTAGTTTGTACATAACAGTACTACAATCATGGTGGTCACTAGTTTGTACCTAACAGTACTACAATCATGGTGGTCACTGGTTTGTACATAACAGTACTACAATCATAGTGGTCACTGGTTTGTACATATCAGTACTACAATCATAGTGGTCACTGGTTTGTACATAACAGTACTACAATCATGGTGGTCACTGGTTTGTACATAACAGTACTACAATCATGATGGTCACTGGTTTGTACATAACAGTACTACAATCATGATGGTCACTAGTTTGTACCTAACAGTACTACAATCATGGTGGTCACTGGTTTGTACCTAACAGTACTACAATCATGATGGTCAGTAGTTTGTACATAACAGTACTACAATCATGATGGTCACTAGTTTGTACATAACAGTACTACAATCATGATGGTCACTGGTTTGTACCTAACAGTACTACAATCATGATGGTCAGTAGTTTGTACATAACAGTACTACAATCATGATGGTCACTAGTTTGTACATAACAGTACTACAATCATGGTGGTCACTAGTTTGTACCTAACAGTACTACAATCATGATGGTCACTAGTTTGTACATAACAGTACTACAATCATGGTGGTCACTAGTTTGTACATAACAGTACTACAATCATGATGGTCAGTAGTTTGTACATAACAGTACTACAATCATGATGGTCACTAGTTTGTACATAACAGTACTACACTCATGATGGTCACTGGTTTGTACCTAACAGTACTACAATCATGATGGTCACTGGTTTGTACATAACAGTACTACAATCATGGTGGTCAGTAGTTTGTACATAACAGTACTACAATCATGGTGGTCACTGGTTTGTACATAACAGTACTACAATCATGGTGGTCACTGTTTTGTACATAACAGTACTACAATCATGGTGGTCAGTAGTTTGTACATAACAGTACTACAATCATGTTGGTCACTGGTTTGTACCTAACAGTACTACAATCATGATGGTCACTGGTTTGTACATAACAGTACTACAATCATGATGGTCACTGTTTTGTACATAACAGTACTACAATCATGGTGGTCACTGTTTTGTACATAACAGTACTACAATCATGGTGGTCACTGTTTTGTACATAACAGTACTACAATCATGGTGGTCACTGGTTTGTACATAACAGTACTACAATCATGATGGTCACTAGTTTGTACATAACAGTACTACAATCATGGTGGTCACTGGTTTGTACATAACAGTACTACAATCATAGTGGTCACTGGTTTGTACCTAACACTACTACAATCATGGTGGTCACTAGTTTGTACATAACAGTACTACAATCATGATGGTCAGTAGTTTGTACATAACAGTACTACAATCATGGTGGTCAGTAGTTTGTACATAACAGTACTACAATCATGGTGGTCAGTAGTTTGTACATAACAGTACTACACTCATGATGGTCACTGGTTTGTACATAACAGTACTACAATCATGATGGTCACTGGTTTGTACATAACAGTACTACAATCATGGTGGTCACTAGTTTGTACATAACAGTACTACAATCATGGTGGTCACTAGTTTGTACCTAACAGTACTACAATCATGGTGGTCACTAGTTTGTACCTAACAGTACTACAATCATGCTGGTCACTAGTTTGTACCTAACAGTACTACAATCATGGTGGTCACTGGTTTGTACATAACAGTACTACAATCATAGTGGTCACTGGTTTGTACATAACAGTACTACAATCATAGTGGTCACTGGTTTGTACATAACAGTACTACAATCATGGTGGTCACTGGTTTGTACATAACAGTACTACACTCATGATGGTCACTGGTTTGTACCTAACAGTACTACAATCATGGTGGTCACTAGTTTGTACCTAACAGTACTACAATCATGGTGGTCACTAGTTTGTACCTAACAGTACTACAATCATGGTGGTCACTGGTTTGTACATAACAGTACTACAATCATAGTGGTCACTGGTTTGTACATAACAGTACTACAATCATGGTGGTCACTAGTTTGTACATAACAGTACTACAATCATGGTGGTCACTAGTTTGTACCTAACAGTACTACAATCATGGTGGTCACTGGTTTGTACATAACAGTACTACAATCATAGTGGTCACTGGTTTGTACATAACAGTACTACAATCATAGTGGTCACTGGTTTGTACATAACAGTACTACAATCATGGTGGTCACTGGTTTGTACATAACAGTACTACAATCATGATGGTCACTGGTTTGTACATAACAGTACTACAATCATGATGGTCACTAGTTTGTACCTAACAGTACTACAATCATGGTGGTCACTGGTTTGTACCTAACAGTACTACAATCATGATGGTCAGTAGTTTGTACATAACAGTACTACAATCATGATGGTCACTGTTTTGTACATAACAGTACTACAATCATGGTGGTCACTGTTTTGTACATAACAGTACTACAATCATGGTGGTCACTGTTTTGTACATAACAGTACTACAATCATGGTGGTCACTGGTTTGTACATAACAGTACTACAATCATGATGGTCACTAGTTTGTACATAACAGTACTACAATCATGGTGGTCACTGGTTTGTACATAACAGTACTACAATCATAGTGGTCACTGGTTTGTACCTAACACTACTACAATCATGGTGGTCACTAGTTTGTACATAACAGTACTACAATCATGATGGTCAGTAGTTTGTACATAACAGTACTACAATCATGGTGGTCAGTAGTTTGTACATAACAGTACTACAATCATGGTGGTCAGTAGTTTGTACATAACAGTACTACACTCATGATGGTCACTGGTTTGTACATAACAGTACTACAATCATGATGGTCACTGGTTTGTACATAACAGTACTACAATCATGGTGGTCACTAGTTTGTACATAACAGTACTACAATCATGGTGGTCACTAGTTTGTACCTAACAGTACTACAATCATGGTGGTCACTAGTTTGTACCTAACAGTACTACAATCATGGTGGTCACTAGTTTGTATCTAACAGTACTACAATCATGGTGGTCACTGGTTTGTACATAACAGTACTACAATCATAGTGGTCACTGGTTTGTACATAACAGTACTACAATCATAGTGGTCACTGGTTTGTACATAACAGTACTACAATCATGGTGGTCACTGGTTTGTACATAACAGTACTACACTCATGATGGTCACTGGTTTGTACCTAACAGTACTACAATCATGGTGGTCACTAGTTTGTACCTAACAGTACTACAATCATGGTGGTCACTAGTTTGTACCTAACAGTACTACAATCATGGTGGTCACTGGTTTGCACATAACAGTACTACAATCATAGTGGTCACTGGTTTGTACATAACAGTACTACAATCATGGTGGTCACTAGTTTGTACATAACAGTACTACAATCATGGTGGTCACTAGTTTGTACCTAACAGTACTACAATCATGGTGGTCACTGGTTTGTACATAACAGTACTACAATCATAGTGGTCACTGGTTTGTACATAACAGTACTACAATCATAGTGGTCACTGGTTTGTACATAACAGTACTACAATCATGGTGGTCACTGGTTTGTACATAACAGTACTACAATCATGATGGTCACTGGTTTGTACATAACAGTACTACAATCATGATGGTCACTAGTTTGTACCTAACAGTACTACAATCATGGTGGTCACTGGTTTGTACCTAACAGTACTACAATCATGATGGTCAGTAGTTTGTACATAACAGTACTACAATCATGATGGTCACTGTTTTGTACATAACAGTACTACAATCATGGTGGTCACTGTTTTGTACATAACAGTACTACAATCATGGTGGTCACTGTTTTGTACATAACAGTACTACAATCATGGTGGTCACTGGTTTGTACATAACAGTACTACAATCATGATGGTCACTAGTTTGTACATAACAGTACTACAATCATGGTGGTCACTGGTTTGTACATAACAGTACTACAATCATAGTGGTCACTGGTTTGTACCTAACACTACTACAATCATGGTGGTCACTAGTTTGTACATAACAGTACTACAATCATGATGGTCAGTAGTTTGTACATAACAGTACTACAATCATGGTGGTCAGTAGTTTGTACATAACAGTACTACAATCATGGTGGTCAGTAGTTTGTACATAACAGTACTACACTCATGATGGTCACTGGTTTGTACATAACAGTACTACAATCATGATGGTCACTGGTTTGTACATAACAGTACTACAATCATGGTGGTCACTAGTTTGTACATAACAGTACTACAATCATGGTGGTCACTAGTTTGTACCTAACAGTACTACAATCATGGTGGTCACTAGTTTGTACCTAACAGTACTACAATCATGGTGGTCACTAGTTTGTACCTAACAGTACTACAATCATGGTGGTCACTGGTTTGTACATAACAGTACTACAATCATAGTGGTCACTGGTTTGTACATAACAGTACTACAATCATAGTGGTCACTGGTTTGTACATAACAGTACTACAATCATGGTGGTCACTGGTTTGTACATAACAGTACTACACTCATGATGGTCACTGGTTTGTACCTAACAGTACTACAATCATGGTGGTCACTAGTTTTTACCTAACAGTACTACAATCATGGTGGTCACTAGTTTGTACCTAACAGTACTACAATCATGGTGGTCACTGGTTTGTACATAACAGTACTACAATCATAGTGGTCACTGGTTTGTACATAACAGTACTACAATCATGGTGGTCACTAGTTTGTACATAACAGTACTACAATCATGGTGGTCACTAGTTTGTACCTAACAGTACTACAATCATGGTGGTCACTGGTTTGTACATAACAGTACTACAATCATAGTGGTCACTGGTTTGTACATAACAGTACTACAATCATAGTGGTCACTGGTTTGTACATAACAGTACTACAATCATGGTGGTCACTGGTTTGTACATAACAGTACTACAATCATGATGGTCACTGGTTTGTACATAACAGTACTACAATCATGATGGTCACTAGTTTGTACCTAACAGTACTACAATCATGGTGGTCACTGGTTTGTACCTAACAGTACTACAATCATGATGGTCAGTAGTTTGTACATAACAGTACTACAATCATGATGGTCACTAGTTTGTACATAACAGTACTACAATCATGATGGTCACTGGTTTGTACCTAACAGTACTACAATCATGATGGTCAGTAGTTTGTACATAACAGTACTACAATCATGATGGTCACTAGTTTGTACATAACAGTACTACAATCATGGTGGTCACTGGTTTGTACCTAACAGTACTACAATCATGATGGTCACTAGTTTGTACATAACAGTACTACAATCATGGTGGTCACTAGTTTGTACATAACAGTACTATAATCATGATGGTCAGTAGTTTGTACATAACAGTACTACAATCATGATGGTCACTAGTTTGTACATAACAGTACTACACTCATGATGGTCACTGGTTTGTACCTAACAGTACTACAATCATGATGGTCACTGGTTTGTACATAACAGTATTACAATCATGGTGGTCAGTAGTTTGTACATAACAGTACTACAATCATGGTGGTCACTGGTTTGTACATAACAGTACTACAATCATGGTGGTCACTGTTTTGTACATAACAGTACTACAATCATGGTGGTCAGTAGTTTGTACATAACAGTACTACAATCATGTTGGTCACTGGTTTGTACCTAACAGTACTACAATCATGATGGTCACTGGTTTGTACATAACAGTACTACAATCATGATGGTCACTGTTTTGTACATAACAGTACTACAATCATGGTGGTCACTGTTTTGTACATAACAGTACTACAATCATGGTGGTCACTGTTTTGTACATAACAGTACTACAATCATGGTGGTCACTGGTTTGTACATAACAGTACTACAATCATGATGGTCACTAGTTTGTACATAACAGTACTACAATCATGGTGGTCACTGGTTTGTACATAACAGTACTACAATCATAGTGGTCACTGGTTTGTACCTAACACTACTACAATCATGGTGGTCACTAGTTTGTACATAACAGTACTACAATCATGATGGTCAGTAGTTTGTACATAACAGTACTACAATCATGGTGGTCAGTAGTTTGTACATAACAGTACTACAATCATGGTGGTCAGTAGTTTGTACATAACAGTACTACACTCATGATGGTCACTGGTTTGTACATAACAGTACTACAATCATGATGGTCACTGGTTTGTACATAACAGTACTACAATCATGGTGGTCACTAGTTTGTACATAACAGTACTACAATCATGGTGGTCACTAGTTTGTACCTAACAGTACTACAATCATGGTGGTCACTAGTTTGTACCTAACAGTACTACAATCATGGTGGTCACTAGTTTGTACCTAACAGTACTACAATCATGGTGGTCACTGGTTTGTACATAACAGTACTACAATCATAGTGGTCACTGGTTTGTACATAACAGTACTACAATCATAGTGGTCACTGGTTTGTACATAACAGTACTACAATCATGGTGGTCACTGGTTTGTACATAACAGTACTACACTCATGATGGTCACTGGTTTGTACCTAACAGTACTACAATCATGGTGGTCCCTAGTTTGTACCTAACAGTACTACAATCATGGTGGTCACTAGTTTGTACCTAACAGTACTACAATCATGGTGGTCACTGGTTTGTACATAACAGTACTACAATCATAGTGGTCACTGGTTTGTACATAACAGTACTACAATCATGGTGGTCACTAGTTTGTACATAACAGTACTACAATCATGGTGGTCACTAGTTTGTACCTAACAGTACTACAATCATGGTGGTCACTGGTTTGTACATAACAGCAGTGCTTGAAATTAGGATTTGCAACTCACTTGCCCGAATCCTGAACTTTTGGATTTTCTCCTATATATTCAATATAAATTTTATCAAAATTTCACTTGCCCGAAAGGATTTTTACTGGCCAGGGGCCAGCGGACTTGTGCTAATTTCGCAGACTGTAACAGTACTACAATCATAGTGGTCACTGGTTTGTACATAACAGTACTACAATCATAGTGGTCACTGGTTTGTACATAACAGTACTACAATCATGGTGGTCACTGGTTTGTACATAACAGTACTACAATCATGATGGTCACTGGTTTGTACATAACAGTACTACAATCATGATGGTCACTAGTTTGTACCTAACAGTACTACAATCATGGTGGTCACTGGTTTGTACCTAACAGTACTACAATCATGATGGTCAGTAGTTTGTACATAACAGTACTACAATCATGATGGTCACTAGTTTGTACATAACAGTACTACAATCATGATGGTCACTGGTTTGTACCTAACAGTACTACAATCATGATGGTCAGTAGTTTGTACATAACAGTACTACAATCATGATGGTCACTAGTTTGTACATAACAGTACTACAATCATGGTGGTCACTGGTTTGTACCTAACAGTACTACAATCATGATGGTCACTAGTTTGTACATAACAGTACTACAATCATGGTGGTCACTAGTTTGTACATAACAGTACTACAATCATGATGGTCAGTAGTTTGTACATAACAGTACTACAATCATGATGGTCACTAGTTTGTACATAACAGTACTACAATCATGATGGTCACTGGTTTGTACCTAACAGTACTACAATCATGATGGTCAGTAGTTTGTACATAACAGTACTACAATCATGATGGTCACTAGTTTGTACATAACAGTACTACAATCATGGTGGTCACTGGTTTGTACCTAACAGTACTACAATCATGATGGTCAGTAGTTTGAACATAACAGTACTACAATCATGGTGGTCACTAGTTTGTACATAACAGTACTACAATCATGATGGTCAGTAGTTTGTACATAACAGTACTACAATCATGATGGTCACTAGTTTGTACATAACAGTACTACAATCATGGTGGTCAGTAGTTTGTACCTAACAGTACTACAATCATGGTGGTCACTGGTTTGTACATAACAGTACTACAATCATAGTGGTCACTGGTTTGTACATAACAGTACTACAATCATAGTGGTCACTGGTTTGTACATAACAGTACTACAATCATGGTGGTCACTGGTTTGTACATAACAGTACTACAATCATGATGGTCACTGGTTTGTACCTAACAGTACTACAATCATGGTGGTCACTAGTTTGTACCTAACAGTACTACAATCATGGTGGTCACTAGTTTGTACCTAACAGTACTACAATCATGGTGGTCACTGGTTTGTACATAACAGTACTACAATCATAGTGGTCACTGGTTTGTACATAACAGTACTACAATCATGGTGGTCACTAGTTTGTACATAACAGTACTACAATCATGGTGGTCACTAGTTTGTACCTAACAGTACTACAATCATGGTGGTCACTGGTTTGTACATAACAGTACTACAATCATGGTGGTCACTGGTTTGTACATAACAGTACTACAATCATAGTGGTCACTGGTTTGTACATAACAGTACTACAATCATGGTGGTCACTGGTTTGTACATAACAGTACTACAATCATGATGGTCACTGGTTTGTACATAACAGTACTACAATCATGATGGTCACTAGTTTGTACCTAACAGTACTACAATCATGGTGGTCACTGGTTTGTACCTAACAGTACTACAATCATGATGGTCAGTAGTTTGTACATAACAGTACTACAATCATGATGGTCACTAGTTTGTACATAACAGTACTACAATCATGATGGTCACTGGTTTGTACCTAACAGTACTACAATCATGATGGTCAGTAGTTTGTACATAACAGTACTACAATCATGATGGTCACTAGTTTGTACATAACAGTACTACAATCATGGTGGTCACTGGTTTGTACCTAACAGTACTACAATCATGATGGTCACTAGTTTGTACATAACAGTACTACAATCATGGTGGTCACTAGTTTGTACATAACAGTACTACAATCATGATGGTCAGTAGTTTGTACATAACAGTACTACAATCATGATGGTCACTAGTTTGTACATAACAGTACTACAATCATGATGGTCACTGGTTTGTACCTAACAGTACTACAATCATGATGGTCAGTAGTTTGTACATAACAGTACTACAATCATGATGGTCACTAGTTTGTACATAACAGTACTACAATCATGGTGGTCACTGGTTTGTACCTAACAGTACTACAATCATGATGGTCAGTAGTTTGAACATAACAGTACTACAATCATGGTGGTCACTAGTTTGTACATAACAGTACTACAATCATGATGGTCAGTAGTTTGTACATAACAGTACTACAATCATGATGGTCACTAGTTTGTACATAACAGTACTACAATCATGGTGGTCAGTAGTTTGTACCTAACAGTACTACAATCATGATGGTCAGTAGTTTGTACATAACAGTAATACAATCGGGACACAATAATTTAGTTACGTATTAAACATTTTGTATCTTGATTGTCTTTTAACCTGATGGAAAACTTCAAGATATATGCCTATGGTAGAACTAAAGCAATTTGTTTTAAAACTTCAATGTTGTACCTAATAATATATATATATATCCAGTTTATATAAGGATAACAAAGGAAGAAAGCATTGAAAAAAAACAAACCTTGTGTCCTGTTCATCACTCTTTGCCTTAACACAATAGCCTAAAGTTATAAAGACTGTTGGAATATTTCAGATAAAATTATTATTGCCACTACACATATGCTTACGTTAACCTGATAACTTCATTACAAAATACATAGATAAACATTCAAATGATTTACTGAATAATGGTTGCTTCACGTTTAGTGTGCAGTTTTCATCAATACCAGGGAAGAATTTATGGATATCAAATACTAGCACTAGAGATTAATGGTAGACCGGGATATACAAGTAGGAATAAAACTAAACTATGCTTACATAACCACTCCAGCTTAGGTCAATTCACTGACATTTATTAAAAATATTTATGTAATAGTTACTTGTGTGTAGGGCTGTATCCAGAATTACGGACTGATGAAGGACCCGATATGGACCGGCTGTAACAAATAAACGGTCCGTATCGGGTCCTTCAGAAGTCCGTAATTCTGATACAGCCATACACACAAGTTACTATTACTTTTATTTCATTGAAAACATTAGAAAAAAAACAAGTTCAATAGTATACAAGACAAAATGAACTTTGTTTACCTGTAATTGTTTAGCATTTGTGCTAAATAATATGTTCTGTTGATATTTTACATGTTTTACATTTTGTTTAGTAATTAGCAATCTATTTACATTTATTTGTGGCACATGAAAATTGAAAATTCAAATTATCTTTTTTTTGATCGGGCTGTATCACCGTTACAGCCAGGGCTGTATCAAACTTAGGGCTGTAACAGTAGATTGGATACAGCCCGTTTGCTGATACAGCCCTGCTGAGTCTTTTATTCTTAAACACATTAACTGTAGCTTAAAATACAGACTGCAAAGTATCCAATGGAATGGTTTGTTACATTATTGATATGAAATAATATTAAAATAATATTAAAATATTGTAATATCATGTTTGTACCATTAACTAGATACATGTGTGTTAGTGTTAGTAATGACTAGTGTTTTATGTGTAATATAAATTAAAATGCTTACCTTTGCATCTGCAAAACATGATTATCAACCCTAAAAAAAATTAATTAATTGTTTGGATTTTGTCTCTGAAATAAATTAAATAAAACTAGTTAAAGACACAGTTCTGAAGCATACCATATTGTGATGGCAAAACTGTCATGTTATTTTCAAACCAGTTTTGCCATCAAAGTACAAGTATATTTATTTATACAAGTAATTATATTTCAAAATAAAAAATAAGGGGTTCAGAGCTTAGCAAAGTTGAGAAATTTCAATTATTATTCCTAGAAGAGAATAAAAAACACTAACAAGGATTAAAAACATTCTGTCCATGGAAATTTTATCATGTGAGCTATGGCAATCAATGAGTGTCCATTGACACTTTATCATGGCTTCTGTATAGTGTATTAAACATGTCAGACAAACAAGTAACATCACAGTAAACATGTAAGACAAACAACATCCCTGTAGACATGTCAGACAGACAAGTAACATCACTGTAGACATGTCAGACAAACAAGTAACATCACTGTAAACATGTCAGACAAACAAGTAACATCACTGTAAACATGTCAGACAAACAAGTAACATCACTGTAGACATGTCAGACAAACAAGTAACATCACTGTAAACATGTCAGACAAACAAGTAACATCACTGTAGACATGTCAGACAAACAACATGACTGTAAACATGTCAGACAAACAAGTAACATCCCTGTAGACATGTCAGACAAACAAGTAACATCACTGTAGACATCTCAGACAAACAAGTAACATCACTGTAGACATCTCAGACAAACAAGTAACATCACTGTTAACATGTCAGACAAACAAGTAACATCACTGTAAACATGTCAGACAAACAAGTAACATCACTGTAGACATCTCTGACAAACAAGTAACATCACTGTAGACATGTCAGACAAACAACATGACTGTAAACATGTCAGACAAACAAGTAACATCACTGTAGACATGTCAGACAAACAACATCACAGTAAACATGTCAGACAAACAAGTTACATCACTGTAGACATGTCAGACAAACAACATCACAGTAAACTTGTCAGACAAACAACATCACAGTAAACATGTCAGAGAAACAAGTAACATCACTGTAGACATGTCAGACAAACAAGTAACATCACTGTAGACATGTCAGACAAACAAAATCACAGTAAACATGTCAGACAAACAAGTAACATCACTGTAGACATGTCAGACAAACAAAATCACAGTAAACATGTCAGACAAACAAGTAACATCACAGTAAACATGTCAGACAAACAAGTAACATCACTGTAAACATGTCAGACAAACAAGTAACATCACTGTAAACATGTCAGACAAACAAGTAACATCACTGTAAACATGTCAGACAAACAAGTAACATCACAGTAAACATGTCAGACAAACAAGTAACATCACTGTAGACATGTCAGACAAACAAGTAACATCACTGTAAACATGTCAGACAAACAAGTAACATCACTGTAAACATGTCAGACAAACAAGTAACATCACAGTAAACATGTCAGACAAACAACATCACAGTAAACATGTCAGACAAACAACATCACAGTAAACATGTCAGACAAACAAGTAACATCACTGTAAACATGTCAGACAAACAAGTAACATCACAGTAAACATGTAAGACAAACAAGTAACATCCCTGTAGACATGTCAGACAAACAAGTAACATCACTGTAGACATGTAAGACAAACAAGTAACATCACAGTAAACTTGTCAGACAAACAAGTAACATCCCTGTAGACATGTCAGACAAACAAGTAACATCACAGTAAACTTGTCAGACAAACAAGTAACATCACTGTAAACATGTCAGACAAACAAGTAACATCACTGTAAACATGTCAGACTAACAAGTAACATCACTCTAAACATGTCAGACAAACAAGTAACATCACTGTAGACATGTCAGACAAACAAGTAACATCACTGTAGACATGTCAGACAAACAAGTAACATCACTGTAGACATGTCTGACAAACAAGTAACATCACTGTAAACATGTCAGACAAACAAGTAACATCACTGTAAACATGTCAGACAAACAAGTAACATCACAGTAAACTTGTCAGACAAACAAGTAACATCACTGTAGACATGTCAGACAAACAAGTAACATCACTGTAGACATGTCAGACAAACAAGTAACATCACTGTAAACATGTCAGACAAACAAGTAACATCACAGTAAACTTGTCAGACAAACAAGTAACATCACTGTAAACATGTCAGACAAACAAGTAACATCACTGTAAACATGTCAGACAAACAAGTAACATCACTGTAGACATGTCAGACAAACAAGCAACATCACTGTAGACATGTCAGACAAACAAGTAACATCACTGTAAACATGTCAGACAAACAAGCAACATCACTGTAGACATGTCAGACAAACAAGTAACATCACTGTAGACATGTCAGACAAACAAGTAACATCACAGTAAACATGTCAGACAAACAAGTAACATCACTGTAAACATGTCAGACAAACAAGCAACATCACTGTAGACATGTCAGACAAACAAGTAACATCCCTGTAGACATGTCAGACAAACAAGTAACATCACAGTAAACTTGTCAGACAAACAAGTAACATCACTGTAAACATGTCAGACAAACAAGTAACATCACTGTAAACATGTCAGACAAACAAGTAACATCACAGTAAACTTGTCAGACAAACAACATCACTGTAAACATGTCAGACAAACAAGCAACATCACTGTAGACATGTCAGACAAACAAGTAACATCACTGTAGACATGTCAGACAAACAAGTAACATCACTGTAGACATGTCAGACAGACAAGTAACATCACTGTAGACATGTCAGACAAACAAGTAACATCACTGTTGACATGTCAGACAAACAAGTAACATCACTGTAAACATGTCAGACAAACAAGTAACATCACTGTAGACATGTCAGACAAACAAGCAACATCACTGTAAACATGTCAGACAAACAAGTAACATCACTGTAAACATGTCAGACAAACAAGTAACATCACTGTAGACATGTCAGACAGACAAGTAACATCACTGTAAACATGTCAGACAAACAAGTAACATCACTGCAAACATGTCAGACAAACAAGCAACATCACTGTAGACATGTCAGACAAACAAGTAACATCACTGTAGACATGTCAGACAAACAAGTAACATCACTGTAAACATGTCAGACAAACAAGTAACATCACTGTAGACATGTCAGACAGACAAGTAACATCACTGTAAATATGTCAGACAAACAAGTAACATCACAGTAAACATGTCAGACAAACAAGTAACATCACTGTAGACATGTCAGACAAACAATTAACATCACAGTAAACATGTCAGACAAACAAGTAACATCACTGTAAACATGTCAGACAGACAACATCACTGTAGACATGTCAGACAAACAAGTAACATCACTGTAAACATGCCAGACAAACAAGTAACATCACTGTAAATATGTCAGACAAACAAGTAACATCACAGTAAACATGTCAGACAAACAAGTAACATTACAGTAAACTTGTCAGACAAACAAGTAACATCACTGTAGACATGTCAGACAAACAAGTAACATCACAGTAAACATGTCAGACAAACAAGTAACATCACAGTAAACATGTCAGACAGACAACATCACTGTAGACATGTCAGACAAACAAGTAACATCACTGTAAACATGCCAGACAAACAAGTAACATCACTGTAGACATGTCAGACAAACAAGTAACATCACTGTAGACATGTCTGACAAACAAGTAACATCACTGTAGACATGTCAGACAAACAAGTAACATCACTGTAGACATGTCTGACAAACAAGTAACATCACTGTAGACATGTCAGACAAACAAGTAACATCACTGTAGACATGTCTGACAAACAAGTAACATCACTATAAACATGTCAGACAAACAAGTAACATCACTGTAAACATGCCAGACAAACAAGTAACATCACAGTAAACTTGTCAGACAAACAAGTAACATCACTGTAGACATGTCAGACAAACAAGTAACATCACTGTAAACTTGTCAGACAAACAAGTAACATCACTGTAGACATGTCAGACAAACAAGTAACATCACAGTAAACATGTCAGACAAACAAGTAACATCCCTGTAAACATGTCAGACAAACAAGTAACATCCCTGTAGACATGTCAGACAAACAAGTAACATCACAGTAAACTTGTCAGACAAACAAGTAACATCACTGTAAACATGTCAGACAAACAAGTAACATCACTGTAAACATGTCAGACAAACAAGTAACATCACAGTAAACTTGTCAGACAAACAAGTAACATCACTGTAGACATGTCAGACAAACAAGTAACATCACTGTAGACATGTCAGACAAACAAGTAGCATCACAGTAAACATGTCAGACAAACAACATCACAGTAAACATGTCAGACAAACAAGTAACAGTGATGTTGTTTGTCTGACATGTTTACTGTGATGTTGTTTGTATGACATGTTTACTGTGATGTTGTTTGTCTGACATGTTTACTGTGATGTTGTTTGTCTGACATGTTTACAGTGATGCTACTTGTTTGTCTGACATGTTTACTGTGATGTTGTTTGTCTGACATGTTTACAGTGATGTTACTTGTTTGTCTGACATGTTTACTGTGATGTTGTTTGTCTGACATGTTTACTGTGATGTTGTTTGTCTGACATGTTTACAGTGATGTTACTTGTTTGTCTGACATGTTTACAGTGATGTTACTTGTTTTTCTGACATGTTTACAGTGATGTTGTTTGTCTGACATGTTTACAGTGATGTTACTTGTTTGTTTGACATGTTTACTGTGATGTTGCTTGTTTGTTTGACATGTCTACAGTGATGTTACTTGTTTGTCTGACATGTTTACAGTGATGTTACTTGTTTGTCTGACATGTTTACAGTCATGTTACTTGTTTCTCTGACATGTTTACTGTGATGTTGTTTGTCTGACATGTTTACTGTTATGTTGTTTGTCTGACATGTTTACAGTGATGTTACTTGTTTGTCTGACATGTTTACTGTGATGTTAATTGTTTGTCTGACATGTCTACAGTGATGTTACTTGTTTGTCTGACATGTTTACTGTGATGTTGCTTGTTTGTCTGACATGTTTACAGTGATGTTACTTGTTTGTCTGACATGTCTACAGTGATGTTGCTTGTTTGTCTGACATGTTTACAGTGATGTTACTTGTTTGTCTGACATGTTTACAGTGATGTTACTTGTTTGTCCGACATGTTTACAGTGATGTTACTTGTTTGTCTGACATGTCTACAGTGATGTTGCTTGTTTGTCTGACAAGTTTACTGTGATGTTACTTGTTTGTCTGACATGTTTACAGTGATGTTACTTGTTTGTCTGACAAGTTTACTGTGATGTTACTTGTTTGTCTGACATGTCTACAGTGATGTTACTTGTTTGTCTGACATGTTTATAGTGATGTTACTTGTTTGCCTGACATGTTTACTGTGATGTTGCTTGTTTGTCTGACATGTTTACAGTGATGTTACTTGTTTGTCTGACATGTCTACAGTGATGATACTTGTTTGACTGACATGTTTACAGTGATGTTACTTGTTTGTCTGACATGTTTACAGTGATGTTACTTGTTTGTCTGACATGTCTACAGTGATGTTGCTTGTTTGTCTGACATGTTTACAGTGATGTTACTTGTTTGTCTGACATGTTTACTGTGATGTTGTTTGTCTGACATGTTTACAGTGATGTTGCTTGTTTGTCTGATATGTTTAGAGGGATGTTGTTTGTCTGACATGTTTACAGTGATGCTACTTGTTTGTCTGACATGTTTACAGTGATGTTACTTGTTTGTCTGACATGTTTACAGTGATGCTACTTGTTTGTCTGACATGTTTACAGTGATGCTACTTGTTTGTCTGACATGTCTACAGTGATGTTACTTGTTTGTCTGACATGTTTACAGTGATGTTACTTGTCTGTCTGACAAGTTTACAGTGATGTTACTTGTTTGTCTGACATGTTTACTGTGATGTTGTTTGTCTGACATGTTTACAGTGATGTTACTTGTTTGTCTGACATGTTTACAGTGATGTTACTTGTTTCTCTGACATGTTTACTGTGATGTTGTTTGTCTGACATGTTTACAGTGATGTTACTTGTTTGTCTGACATGTCTACAGTGATGTTACTTGTTTATCTGACATGTTTACAGTGATGTTACTTGTCTGTCTGACAAGTTTACTGTGATGTTACTTGTTTGTCTGACATGTTTACTGTGATGTTACTTGTTTGTCTGACATGTTTACTGTGATGTTGTTTGTCTGACATGTTTACTGTGATGTTGTTTGTCTGACATGTTTACAGTGATGTTACTTGTTTGTCTGACATGTTTACTGTGATGTTGCTTGTTTGTCTGACATGTTTACAGTGATGTTGCTTGTTTGTCTGATATGTTTAGAGGGATGTTGTTTGTCTGACATGTTTACTGTGATGTTGCTTGTTTGTCTGACATGTTTACAGTGATGTTGCTTGTTTGTCTGATATGTTTAGAGGGATGTTGTTTGTCTGACATGTTTACTGTGATGTTGCTTGTTTGTCTGACATGTTTACAGTGATGTTGCTTGTTTCTCTGACATGTTTACTGTGATGTTGTTTGTCTGACATGTTTACTGTGATGTTACTTGTTTGTCTGACATGTTTACTGTGATGTTACTTGTTTGTCTGACATGTTTACAGTGATGTTACTTGTTTGTCTGACATGTTTACAGTGATGTTACTTGTTTGTCTGACATGTTTACAGTGATGTTGCTTGTTTGTCTGACATGTTTACAGTGATGTTGCTTGTTTGTCTGATATGTTTAGAGGGATGTTGTTTGTCTGACATGTTTACTGTGATGTTACTTGTTTGTCTGACATGTTTACTGTGATGTTGTTTGTCTGACATGTTTACTGTGATGTTACTTGTTTGTCTGACATGTTTACTGTGATGTTACTTGTTTGTCTGACATGTTTACTGTGATGTTGTTTGTCTGACATGTTTACTGTGATGTTGTTTGTCTGACATGTTTACAGTGATGTTACTTGTTTGTCTGACATGTTTACTGTGAAGTTGCTTGTTTGTCTGACATGTTTACAGTGATGTTACTTGTTTGTCTGACATGTCTACAGTGATGTTGCTTGTTTGTCTGACATGTCTACAGTGATGTTACTTGTTTGTCTGACATGTTTACAGTGATGTTACTTGTTTGTCTGACATGTCTACAGTGATGTTACTTGTTTGTCTGACATGTTTACAGTGATGTTACTTGTTTGTCGGACATGTTTACAGTGATGTTGCTTGTTTGTCTGACATGTTTACAGTGATGTTGCTTGTTTGTCTGATATGTTTAGAGGGATGTTGTTTGTCTGACATGTTTACTGTGATGTTACTTGTTTGTCTGACATGTTTACTGTGATGTTGTTTGTCTGACATGTTTACTGTGATGTTGTTTGTCTGACATGTTTACAGTGATGTTGCTTGTTTGACATGTTTACAGTGATGTTACTTGTTTGTCTGACATGTTTACTGTGATGTTGTTTGTCTGACATGTTTACAGTGATGTTGCTTGTTTGTCTGACATGTTTACAGTGATGTTGCTTGTTTGTCTGATATGTTTAGAGGGATGTTGTTTGTCTGACATGTTTACTGTGATGTTACTTGTTTGTCTGACATGTTTACTGTGATGTTGTTTGTCTGACATGTTTACAGTGATGTTACTTGTTTGTCTGACATGTTTACTGTGATGTTGTTTGTCTGACATGTTTACAGTGATGTTACTTGTTTGTCTGACATGTTTACTGTGATGTTGTTTGTCTGACATGTTTACTGTGATGTTGTTTGTCTGACATGTTTACAGTGATGATACTTGTTTGTCTGACATGTTTACTGTGATGTTGTTTGTCTGACATGTTTACTGTGATGTTGTTTGTCTGACATGTTTACAGTGATGATACTTGTTTGTCTGACATGTTTACTGTGATGTTGTTTGTCTGACATGTTTACTGTGATGTTGTTTGTCTGACATGTTTACAGTGATGTTACTTGTTTGTCTGACATGTCTACAGTGATGTTACTTGTTTGTCTGACATGTTTACTGTGATGTTGCTTGTTTGTCTGACATGTTTACAGTGATGTTACTTGTTTGTCTGACATGTCTACAGTGATGTTGCTTGTTTGTCTGACATGTCTACAGTGATGTTACTTGTTTGTTTGACATGTTTACTGTGATGTTGTTTGTCTGACATGTTTACAGTGATGTTACATGTTTGTCTGACATGTTTACTGTGATGTTGCTTGTTTGTCTGACATGTTTACTGTGATGTTGTTTGTCTGACATGTTTACTGTGATGTTGTTTGTCTGACATGTTTACAGTGATGTTACTTGTTTGTCTGACATGTTTACTGTGATGTTGCTTGTTTGTCTGACATGTTTACAGTGATGTTACTTGTTTGTCTGACATGTTTACAGTGATGTTGCTTGTTTGTCTGACATGTCTACAGTGATGTTACTTGTTTGTCTGACATGTTTACAGTGATGTTACTTGTTTGTCTGACATGTCTACAGTGATGTTACTTGTTTGTCTGACATGTTTACAGTGATGTTACTTGTTTGTCTGACATGTTTACAGTGATGTTGCTTGTTTGTCTGACATGTTTACAGTGATGTTGTTTGTCTGACATGTTTACTGTGATGTTGTTTGTCTGACATGTTTACTGTGATGTTACTTGTTTGTCTGACATGTTTACAGTGATGTTACTTGTTTGTCTGACATGTTTACTGTGATGTTGTTTGTCTGACATGTTTACTGTGATGTTGCTTGTTTGTCTGACATGTTTACTGCGATGTTGTTTGTCTGACATGTTTACTGTGATGTTGTTTGTCTGACATGTTTACTGTGATGTTGTTTGTCTGACATGTTTACTGTGATGTTGTTTGTCTGACATGTTTACTGTGATGTTACTTGTTTGTCTGACATGTTTACTGTGATGTTGCTTGTTTGTCTGACATGTTTACTGTGATGTTGTTTGTCTGACATGTTTACTGTGATGTTACTTGTTTGTCTGACATGTTTACTGTGATGTTGTTTGTCTGACATGTTTACTGTGATGTTACTTGTTTGTCTGACATGTTTACTGTGATGTTGTTTGTCTGACATGTTTACTGTGATGTTACTTGTTTGTCTGACATGTTTACTGTGATGTTGTTTGTCTGACATGTTTACTGTGATGTTGTTTGTCTGACATGTTTACAGTGATGTTGCTTGTTTGTCTGATGTTTAGAGGGATGTTGTTGTCTGACATGTTTACTGTGATGTTGTTTGTCTGACATGTTTACTGTGATGTTGTTTGTCTGACATGTTTACAGTGATGTTAATTGTTTGTCTGACATGTTTACTGTGATGTTGTTTGTCTGACATGTTTACAGTGATGTTACTTGTTTGTCTGACATGTTTACTGTGATGTTGTTTGTCTGACATGTTTACTGTGATGTTAATTGTTTGTCTGACATGTTTACTGTGATGTTAATTGTTTGTCTGACATGTTTACTGTGATGTTGTTTGTATGACATGTTTACAGTGATGTTACTTGTTTGTCTGACATGTTTACTGTGATGTTGTTTGTCTGACATGTTTACAGTGATGTTACTTGTTTGTCTGACATGTTTACTGTGATGTTGTTTGTCTGACATGTTTACAGTGATGTTACTTGTTTGTCTGACATGTTTACTGTGATGTTGTTTGTCTGACATGTTTACTGTGATGTTACTTGTTTGTCTGACATGTTTACTGTGATGTTAATTGTTTGTCTGACATGTCTACAGTCATGTTGTTTGTCTGACATGTTTACTGTGATGTTGTTTGTCTGACATGTTTACAGTGATGTTACTTGTTTGTCTGACATGTTTACTGTGATGTTGTTTGTCTGACATGTTTACTGTTATGTTGTTTGACTGACATGTTTACAGTCATGTTGTTTGTCTGACATGTTTACTGTGATGTTGTTTGTCTGACATGTTTACAGTGATGTTACTTGTTTGTCTGACATGTTTACAGTGATGTTACTTGTTTGTCTGACATGTTTACTGTGATGTTGTTTGTCTGACATGTTTACTGTGATGTTGTTTGTCTGACATGTTTACAGTGATGTTACTTGTTTGTCTGACATGTTTACTGTGATGTTGTTTGTCTGACATGTTTACTGTGATGTTACTTGTCTGTCTGACATGTTTACAGTGATGTTACTTGTTTGTCTGACATGTTTACAGTGATGTTACTTGTTTGTCTGACATGTTTACAGTGATGTTACTTGTTTGTCTGACATGTTTACTGTGATGTTGTTTGTCTGACATGTTTACAGTGATGTTACTTGTTTGTCTGACATGTTTACAGTGATGTTACTTGTTTGTCTGACATGTTTACTGTGATGTTGCTTGTTCGTCTGACATGTCTACAGTGATGTTGCTTGTTTGTCTGATATGTTAACAGTGATGTTACTTGTTTGTCTGACATGTTAACAGTGATGTTGTTTGTCTGACATGTTTACAGTGATGTTGCTTGTTTGTCTGATATGTTTAGAGGGATGTTGTTTGTCTGACATGTTTACTGTGATGTTACTTGTTTGTCTGACATGTTTACTGTGATGTTGTTTGTCTGACATGTTTACAGTGATGTTACTTGTTTGTCTGACATGTTTACTGTGATGTTGTTTGTCTGACATGTTTACAGTGATGTTACTTGTTTGTCTGACATGTTTACTGTGATGTTGTTTGTCTGACATGTTTACTGTGATGTTGTTTGTCTGACATGTTTACAGTGATGATACTTGTTTGTCTGACATGTTTACTGTGATGTTGTTTGTCTGACATGTTTACTGTGATGTTGTTTGTCTGACATGTTTACAGTGATGATACTTGTTTGTCTGACATGTTTACTGTGATGTTGTTTGTCTGACATGTTTACTGTGATGTTGTTTGTCTGACATGTTTACAGTGATGTTACTTGTTTGTCTGACATGTCTACAGTGATGTTACTTGTTTGTCTGACATGTTTACTGTGATGTTGCTTGTTTGTCTGACATGTTTACAGTGATGTTACTTGTTTGTCTGACATGTTTACAGTGATGTTACTTGTTTGTCTGACATGTTTACAGTGATGTTACTTGTTTGTTTGACATGTTTACTGTGATGTTGTTTGTCTGACATGTTTACAGTGATGTTACATGTTTGTCTGACATGTTTACTGTGATGTTGCTTGTTTGTCTGACATGTTTACTGTGATGTTGTTTGTCTGACATGTTTACTGTGATGTTGTTTGTCTGACATGTTTACAGTGATGTTACTTGTTTGTCTGACATGTTTACTGTGATGTTACTTGTTTGTCTGACATGTTTACAGTGATGTTACTTGTTTGTCTGACATGTCTACAGTGATGTTGCTTGTTTGTCTGACATGTCTACAGTGATGTTACTTGTTTGTCTGACATGTTTACAGTGATGTTACTTGTTTGTCTGACATGTCTACAGTGATGTTACTTGTTTGTCTGACATGTCTACAGTGATGTTACTTGTTTGTCTGACATGTTTACAGTGATGTTGCTTGTTTGTCTGACATGTTTACAGTGATGTTGTTTGTCTGACATGTTTACTGTGATGTTGTTTGTCTGACATGTTTACAGTGATGTTGCTTGTTTGTCTGACATGTTTACAGTGATGTTACTTGTTTGTCTGACATGTTTACTGTGATGTTGTTTGTCTGACATGTTTACTGTGATGTTGCTTGTTTGTCTGACATGTTTACTGCGATGTTGTTTGTCTGACATGTTTACTGTGATGTTGTTTGTCTGACATGTTTACTGTGATGTTGTTTGTCTGACATGTTTACTGTGATGTTGTTTGTCTGACATGTTTACTGTGATGTTACTTGTTTGTCTGACATGTTTACTGTGATGTTGCTTGTTTGTCTGACATGTTTACTGTGATGTTGTTTGTCTGACATGTTTACTGTGATGTTACTTGTTTGTCTGACATGTTTACTGTGATGTTGTTTGTCTGACATGTTTACTGTGATGTTACTTGTTTGTCTGACATGTTTACTGTGATGTTGTTTGTCTGACATGTTTACTGTGATGTTACTTGTTTGTCTGACATGTTTACTGTGATGTTGTTTGTCTGACATGTTTACTGTGATGTTGTTTGTCTGACATGTTTACAGTGATGTTGCTTGTTTGTCTGATGTTTAGAGGGATGTTGTTGTCTGACATGTTTACTGTGATGTTGTTTGTCTGACATGTTTACTGTGATGTTGTTTGTCTGACATGTTTACAGTGATGTTACTTGTTTGTCTGACATGTTTACTGTGATGTTGTTTGTCTGACATGTTTACAGTGATGTTACTTGTTTGTCTGACATGTTTACTGTGATGTTGTTTGTCTGACATGTTTACTGTGATGTTACTTGTTTGTCTGACATGTTTACTGTGATGTTAATTGTTTGTCTGACATGTTTACTGTGATGTTGTTTGTATGACATGTTTACAGTGATGTTACTTGTTTGTCTGACATGTTTACTGTGATGTTGTTTGTCTGACATGTTTACAGTGATGTTACTTGTTTGTCTGACATGTTTACTGTGATGTTGTTTGTCTGACATGTTTACAGTGATGTTACTTGTTTGTCTGACATGTTTACTGTGATGTTGTTTGTCTGACATGTTTACTGTGATGTTGTTTGTCTGACATGTTTACAGTCATGTTGTTTGTCTGACATGTTTACTGTGATGTTACTTGTTTGTCTGACATGTTTACAGTGATGTTACTTGTTTGTCTGACATGTCTACAGTGATGTTACTTGTTTGTCTGACATGTTTACTGTGATGTTGTTTGTCTGACATGTTTACAGTGATGTTACTTGTTTGTCTGACATGTTTACTGTGATGTTACTTGTTTGTCTGACATGTTTACTGTGATGTTAATTGTTTGTCTGACATGTCTACAGTCATGTTGTTTGTCTGACATGTTTACTGTGATGTTGTTTGTCTGACATGTTTACAGTGATGTTACTTGTTTGTCTGACATGTTTACTGTGATGTTGTTTGTCTGACATGTTTACTGTGATGTTGTTTGTCTGACATGTTTACAGTCATGTTGTTTGTCTGACATGTTTACTGTGATGTTGTTTGTCTGACATGTTTACAGTGATGTTACTTGTTTGTCTGACATGTTTACAGTGATGTTACTTGTTTGTCTGACATGTTTACTGTGATGTTGTTTGTCTGACATGTTTACTGTGATGTTGTTTGTCTGACATGTTTACAGTGATGTTACTTGTTTGTCTGACATGTTTACTGTGATGTTGTTTGTCTGACATGTTTACTGTGATGTTACTTGTCTGTCTGACATGTTTACAGTGATGTTACTTGTTTGTCTGACATGTTTACAGTGATGTTACTTGTTTGTCTGACATGTTTACAGTGATGTTACTTGTTTGTCTGACATGTTTACTGTGATGTTGTTTGTCTGACATGTTTACAGTGATGTTACTTGTTTGTCTGACATGTTTACAGTGATGTAACTTGTTTGTCTGACATGTTTACTGTGATGTTGCTTGTTCGTCTGACATGTCTACAGTGATGTTGCTTGTTTGTCTGATATGTTTACAGTGATGTTACTTGTTTGTCTGACATGTTAACAGTGATGTTGTTTGTCTGACATGTTTACAGTGATGTTACTTGTTTGTCTGACAAGTTTACTGTGATGTTACTTGTTTGTCTGACATGTTTACAGTGATGTTACTTGTTTGTCTGACAAGTTTACAGTGATGTTACTTGTTTGTCTGACATGTTTACAGTCATGTTGCTTGTCTGACATGTCTACAGTGATGTTACTTGTTTGTCTGACATGTCTACAGTGATGTTACTTGTTTGTCTGACATGTTTACAGTGATGTTACTTGTTTGTCTGACAAGTTTACAGTGATGTTACTTGTTTGTCTGACATGTTTACTGTGATGTTACTTGTTTGTCTGACATGTCTACAGTGATGTTACTTGTTTGTCTGACATGTTTACAGGGATGTTACTTGTTTGTCTGACATGTTTACAGTGATGTTACTTGTTTGTCTGATATGTTTAGAGGGATGTTGTTTGTCTGACATGTTTACAGTGATGTTACTTGTTTGTCTGATATGTTTAGAGGGATGTTGTTTGTCTGACATGTTTACTGTGATGTTGTTTGTCCGACATGTTTACAGTGCTGATACTTGTTTGTCTGACATGTTTACAGTGATGTTACTTGTCTGACATGTTTACTGTGATGTTACTTGTTTGTCTGACATGTTTACAGTGATGTTACTTGTTTCTCTGACATGTCTACAGTGATGTTACTTGTTTGCCTGACATGTTTACAGTGATGTTGTTTGTCTGACATGTCTACAGTGATGTTAATTGTTTGTCTGACATGTTTACAGTGATGTTACTTGTTTGTCTGACATGTCTACAGTGATGTTACTTGTTTATCTGACATGTTTACAGTGATGTTACTTGTTTGTCTGACATGTTTACAGTGATGTTACTTGTTTGTCTGACATGTTTACTGTGATGTTGTTTGTCTGACATGTTTACAGTGATGTTACTTGTTTGTCTGACATGTTTACTGTGATGTTGTTTGTCTGACATGTTTACTGTGATGTTGTTTGTCTGACATGTTTACAGTGATGATACTTGTTTGTCTGACATGTTTACTGTGATGTTGTTTGTCTGACATGTTTACTGTGATGTTGTTTGTCTGACATGTTTACAGTGATGATACTTGTTTGTCTGACATGTTTACTGTGATGTTGTTTGTCTGACATGTTTACTGTGATGCTGTTTGTCTGACATGTTTACAGTGATGTTACTTGTTTGTCTGACATGTCTACAGTGATGTTACTTGTTTGTCTGACATGTTTACTGTGATGTTGCTTGTTTGTCTGACATGTTTACAGTGATGTTACTTGTTTGTCTGACATGTCTACAGTGATGTTGCTTGTTTGTCTGACATGTCTACAGTGATGTTACTTGTTTGTTTGACATGTTTACTGTGATGTTGTTTGTCTGACATGTTTACAGTGATGTTACATGTTTGTCTGACATGTTTACTGTGATGTTGCTTGTTTGTCTGACATGTTTACTGTGATGTTGTTTGTCTGACATGTTTACTGTGATGTTGTTTGTCTGACATGTTTACAGTGATGTTACTTGTTTGTCTGACATGTTTACTGTGATGTTGCTTGTTTGTCTGACATGTTTACAGTGATGTTACTTGTTTGTCTGACATGTCTACAGTGATGTTGCTTGTTTGTCTGACATGTCTACAGTGATGTTACTTGTTTGTCTGACATGTTTACAGTGATGTTACTTGTTTGTCTGACATGTCTACAGTGATGTTACTTGTTTGTCTGACATGTTTACAGTGATGTTACTTGTTTGTCTGACATGTTTACAGTGATGTTGCTTGTTTGTCTGACATGTTTACAGTGATGTTGTTTGTCTGACATGTTTACTGTGATGTTGTTTGTCTGACATGTTTACTGTGATGTTACTTGTTTGTCTGACATGTTTACAGTGATGTTACTTGTTTGTCTGACATGTTTACTGTGATGTTGTTTGTCTGACATGTTTACTGTGATGTTGCTTGTTTGTCTGACATGTTTACTGCGATGTTGTTTGTCCGACATGTTTACTGTGATGTTGTTTGTCTGACATGTTTACTGTGATGTTGTTTGTCTGACATGTTTACTGTGATGTTGTTTGTCTGACATGTTTACTGTGATGTTACTTGTTTGTCTGACATGTTTACTGTGATGTTGCTTGTTTGTCTGACATGTTTACTGTGATGTTGTTTGTCTGACATGTTTACTGTGATGTTACTTGTTTGTCTGACATGTTTACTGTGATGTTGTTTGTCTGACATGTTTACTGTGATGTTACTTGTTTGTCTGACATGTTTACTGTGATGTTGTTTGTCTGACATGTTTACTGTGATGTTACTTGTTTGTCTGACATGTTTACTGTGATGTTGTTTGTCTGACATGTTTACTGTGATTTTGTTTGTCTGACATGTTTACAGTGATGTTGCTTGTTTGTCTGATGTTTAGAGGGATGTTGTTGTCTGACATGTTTACTGTGATGTTGTTTGTCTGACATGTTTACTGTGATGTTGTTTGTCTGACATGTTTACAGTGATGTTACTTGTTTGTCTGACATGTTTACTGTGATGTTGTTTGTCTGACATGTTTACAGTGATGTTACTTGTTTGTCTGACATGTTTACTGTGATGTTGTTTGTCTGACATGTTTACTGTGATGTTACTTGTTTGTCTGACATGTTTACTGTGATGTTAATTGTTTGTCTGACATGTTTACTGTGATGTTGTTTGTCTGACATGTTTACAGTGATGTTACTTGTTTGTCTGACATGTTTACTGTGATGTTGTTTGTCTGACATGTTTACAGTGATGTTACTTGTTTGTCTGACATGTTTACTGTGATGTTGTTTGTCTGACATGTTTACAGTGATGTTACTTGTTTGTCTGACATGTTTACTGTGATGTTGTTTGTCTGACATGTTTACTGTGATGTTACTTGTTTGTCTGACATGTTTACTGTGATGTTAATTGTTTGTCTGACATGTCTACAGTCATGTTGTTTGTCTGACATGTTTACTGTGATGTTGTTTGTCTGACATGTTTACAGTGATGTTACTTGTTTGTCTGACATGTTTACTGTGATGTTGTTTGTCTGACATGTTTACTGTGATGTTGTTTGTCTGACATGTTTACAGTCATGTTGTTTGTCTGACATGTTTACTGTGATGTTGTTTGTCTGACATGTTTACAGTGATGTTACTTGTTTGTCTGAGATGTTTACAGTGATGTTACTTGTTTGTCTGACATGTTTACTGTGATGTTGTTTGTCTGACATGTTTACTGTGATGTTGTTTGTCTGACATGTTTACAGTGATGTTACTTGTTTGTCTGACATGTTTACTGTGATGTTGTTTGTCTGACATGTTTACTGCGATGTTACTTGTCTGTCTGACATGTTTACAGTGATGTTACTTGTTTGTCTGACATGTTTACAGTGATGTTACTTGTTTGTCTGACATGTTTACAGTGATGTTACTTGTTTGTCTGACATGTTTACAGTGATGTAACTTGTTTGTCTGACATGTTTACTGTGATGTTGCTTGTTCGTCTGACATGTCTACAGTGATGTTGCTTGTTTGTCTGATATGTTAACAGTGATGTTACTTGTTTGTCTGACATGTTAACAGTGATGTTGTTTGTCTGACATGTTTACAGTGATGTTACTTGTTTGTCTGACAAGTTTACTGTGATGTTACTTGTTTGTCTGACATGTTTACAGTGATGTTACTTGTTTGTCTGACAAGTTTACAGTGATGTTACTTGTTTGTCTGACATGTTTACAGTCATGTTGCTTGTCTGACATGTCTACAGTGATGTTACTTGTTTGTCTGACATGTCTACAGTGATGTTACTTGTTTGTCTGACATGTTTACAGTGATGTTACTTGTTTGTCTGACAAGTTTACAGTGATGTTACTTGTTTGTCTGACATGTTTACTGTGATGTTACTTGTTTGTCTGACATGTCTACAGTGATGTTACTTGTTTGTCTGACATGTTTACAGGGATGTTACTTGTTTGTCTGACATGTTTACAGTGATGTTACTTGTTTGTCTGATATGTTTAGAGGGATGTTGTTTGTCTGACATGTTTACAGTGATGTTGCTTGTTTGTCTGATATGTTTAGAGGGATGTTGTTTGTCTGACATGTTTACTGTGATGTTGTTTGTCCGACATGTTTACAGTGCTGATACTTGTTTGTCTGACATGTTTACAGTGATGTTACTTGTCTGACATGTTTACTGTGATGTTACTTGTTTGTCTGACATGTTTACAGTGATGTTACTTGTTTCTCTGACATGTCTACAGTGATGTTACTTGTTTGCCTGACATGTTTACAGTGATGTTGTTTGTCTGACATGTCTACAGTGATGTTAATTGTTTGTCTGACATGTTTACAGTGATGTTACTTGTTTGTCTGACATGTCTACAGTGATGTTACTTGTTTATCTGACATGTTTACAGTGATGTTACTTGTTTGTCTGACATGTCTACAGTGATGTTACTTGTTTGTCTGACATGTTTACAGTGAAGTTACTTGTTTGTCTGACATGTTTACAGTGATGTTACTTGTTTGTCTGACATGTCTACAGTGATGTTACTTGTTTGTCTGACATGTCTACAGTGATGTTACTTGTTTGTCAGACATGTTTACAGTGATGTTACTTGTTTGTCTGACATGTTTACAGTGATGTTGATTATTTGTCTGACATGTTTACTGTGATGTTACTTGTTTGTCTGACATGTTTAGAGGGATGTTGTTTGTCTGACATGTTTACTGTGATGTTGTTTGTCTGACATGTTTACAGTGATGTTACTTGTTTGTCTGACATGTTTACAGTGATGTTACTTGTTTGTCTGACATGTCTACAGTGATGTTACTTGTTTGTCTGACATGTTTACTGTGATGTTACTTGTTTGTCTGACATGTCTACAGTGATGTTACTTGTTTGTCTGACATGTCTACAGTGATGTTACTTGTTTGTCTGACATGTCTACAGTGATGTTACTTGTTTGTCTGACATGTTTACAGTGATGTTACTTGTTTGTCTGACATGTCTACAGTGATGTTGCTTGTTTGTCTGACATGTCTACAGTGATGTTACTTGTTTGTCTGACATGTCTACAGTGATGTTGCTTGTTTGTCTGACATGTCTACAGTGATGTTACTTGTTTGTCTGACATGTTTACAGTGATGTTACTTGTTTGTCTGACATGTTTACTGTGATGTTACTTGTTTGTCTGACATGTTTACAATGATGTTATTTGTTTGTCTGACATGTCTACAGTGATGTTACTTGTTTGTCTGACATGTTTACAGTGATGTTACTTGTTTGTCTGACATGTTTACTGTGATGTTACTTGTTTGTCTGACATGTTTACAGTGATGTTACTTGTTTGTCTGACATGTCTACAGTGATGTTACTTGTCTGTCTAACATGTTTACAGTGATGTTACTTGTTTGTCTGACATGTTTACTGTGATGTTACTTGTTTGTCTGACATGTTTACAGTGATGTTACTTGT